>QNQO01001011.1:0-419155 GCA_003290165.1 Berberis thunbergii
CTATCTTAGTTATGTCTTAGATAGCGCTTTCAAAAACGCTATGGGGAAAAACGTTACCAAAGCTACCATAGCGCTTTTAAAGTGATTGCATAGCGCTTCTGAAGCGCTATGCAAGCTTGCATTTAGGATAGCGCTTTGATCTTGATCAAATATCAAATTAAATCTGATTTTGTCAGATCTTGATACGATCGGACGGTTAAGATCACAAGCCTAAACCTAAATCTCGTTTGTTTTGCTATTGCCTTATTTTTCAAACACACAGAGAGAGAGGCGAGGAGGCAAGGAACCAAGGCGTGGAGGCGACGAACCAGAGGAACCAGAGGAGGCGAGGCGAGGAGGCGAGGAACCGAGGAAGGAGGCGAGGAACCAGAGGAGGCGAGGAACCGAGGAAGGAGGCGACTCAGGCGAGGAACCAGAGGAGGCGAGGAACCAGAGGAGCAGATTTTTGGTGTTATTTCAACAGATTTTTGGGGCTGTTTCTAGCTGAGTTTGTGGGGTTATTTCAGCTGGTTTAGATGGCTGATTCGGCTGTGTTTAGTGGCTATTTTCAGCTAATTTAAGTCTGTTTCAGCTGGGTTAAACTCAAACAAAATTTCCAGAAACTCAGCTATCTCGAAAGCTTTGGAGATCAGGACCAGGTTCGTCTCTCTCGCTCGACTCTCACTCAGTCACTGTTGGTGTTCATTCTTCTTGCTTCTTTTTTTTTTTTTTTTTTTTTTTTTTGTGTTTTGTGTGTGATTCACTGATTATTAGCCTATTTTATTTTATGTTTGTGTTAGTTTCATGAAATAAGAATTTTTTTTTGTGGATTTGTGATGTGATTTTTAAATTTTCATGTAATGGGTTTTGTTATTTTGTTTTTGGAAAAAATTTCGTGTCTTTGTTGATTGGGATTTTCAGATTCGTAAAAATTGTTTGTTGGGGTGTTTAGAATTGGTGAATCAAACTACTTGTTAATCAATTTGGTCGTTTCTAGAGCTCGAAGAAAGTTATTACTTGAGCAGAAAATGCTTCGCCATTTGTTGTGAAATGCACAGAAATAGGTAATTGGGGTTTTATTATTCTTTTGACTGATTTGAATGAATTTGGGGGGTTTGGGGATGCAGGTGATGTGATAAAGAAGCTGAAGGAGAATGGGAACGAGTACACATTTGGGAATGTTACAGTGAAGTTGGCGGAGGCGTATGGGTTCTGTTGGGGAGTTGAGAGGGCTGTGCAAATTGCTTATGAAGCAAGGAAGCAGTTTCCGACTGAGAAGATTTGGATTACTAATGAGATTATTCATAACCCCACTGTTAATAAGGTAGATTGAGATGCTCTAGTGATGAAAAGGTTTTGAATTTGAACTGATTTTTGGAGTTTTTGATCAATCTGAGTAGTTTTGAGCTGAATTTGGTGAGTTCTTTAGTGTGGATTTGCGAAAAGGGACGAAAGATTGGAACTTTCTTGCCCCCTTTTGTAGGAATGTTATGAAGAAGATAAATTAGAAGCAGACTTAATTAACTGAATTGTCATGATTTTAGTCGGGTTTTGGTTTTGTTAGATCCTGATTTACGTTAGTTTACCGGTGGATCTGAACTAGTTATTATGGTTTTGTGTTGTTAGCTAATTAATCAAAGTACTAGTATTTTAAATGATTTTTGACTTCATTCAAATCAGATTTGAAGTTATTGGTGGATCCAAGTTAGTTTTCTGATTTAGAGAGCTTACAGTCTTATTTGACCAAATTATTGCTGATTTAAAGTTTTGTGTTATTTGCTAATTAACCAGTGTGATATGGTTTTAAACAATTTTTTGGCTTCATTTAGATCGATTTTCCAATCCAGTTGTTGACCATTTCTATTGATTATGATTTGTTGTGTTATTATGTATTGCAATAAATTGGTAATTTCAATTTTGATATTGATTGAAGTGCTTGTTTTTTAGTTCTGACTGAGAGATTGCTTGTTTCTTATTGTAGCGTCTAGAAGAGATGAATGTTGAGAACATTCCGATTGGGGATGGAAAGAAACAATTTGAAGTTGTTGATAATGGTGATATTGTCATTTTGCCTGCTTTCGGATCAGCAGTTGATGAATTGCTGACATTGAATGAGAAGAATATACAAATCGTCGACACAACTTGCCCATGGGTATCTAAGGTATTATTTCCCGAATCAACTCTTTATTTGTCAACATACTAGTGAGTACCTGCGAGGCTCACACTTTTGGTGTTTCCCTTGTTTTTATGAGACCCAATTTTATGTTTGAGTTTGATTAATTTTTATATTTTCAAAGGTATGGAATAGTGTTGAGAAGCACAAGAAGGGAGACTACACTTCCATAATTCATGGTAAATATTCTCATGAGGAAACCGTTGCAACTGCATCCTTTGCTGGGAAGTACGTTATTGTGAAAAACATACAAGAGGCAACGTATGTGTGCGACTACATTCTGGGGGGTCAACTTGATGGATCTAGCTCAACAAAAGAGGAGTTTATGGAGGTAACCATCATTCTTGTTTTGAATTAACTGTCCAGTCGTTTGAACCAAAACTAGCTTTTATCTGATTACTATTCGGCGTATCTACAGAAATTCAAGTTTGCAGTTTCTAAGGGATTTGATCCAGACAGAGATCTTGTGAAATGTGGTGTTGCAAACCAAACTACAATGTTGAAGGGAGAAACAGAAGAAATTGGTAAGTTTAAACTGTCTGATAATTTGATTGTATCAAGCATTTTCCAATGGTGATATCAGTTTATTAAATGGTTTAACTTTTCCAGGGAGACTTGTTGAGAGGACTATGATGCAGAAGTATGGAGTGGAGAAAGTTACTGACCATTTCATAAGCTTCAACACTATATGTGATGCTACTCAAGTATGTCTCACTTCTCAGAACTTTAGTTTTCAGTTTTTTTTTTGGTCTTTGTCAGAACATTATAAGATGTCTTTTGTAGAAAATTTGCTATATGATCTATTTACTGCTTTTTATACTCTTTTTTCTTCTTTTGTGTTTAGTTATTTGATCTAGGCACACATAACCTGCACGAGTAATCAAAAGTAGTAGTAAATTTTGTAAAGAATATGAAGTGAAATAGTGATTCATATATTATTTTGACGAAGATTGAGAGATTGGCGAGGCTGTAACCTTTTTATAGTTACTGACGGCTAGGTGGAGGGTGCTAGCATGACCAATTCTTTTACCATGAAGCTTCACTCAATGACTACGAAGGAAGCTGTTTAAAGCCAAAGTATATCTACATTTGAGATGTGGGAACATCCTCATATTAAACACACTGAACGAGATACATTTGAGATCTCTGGATGTGTTCGAAAATACCAGTGTGGCCACTATGACTCTTGGTGCGAGATAAAGTTCCTAAAGACAGGCAACTAGGTAAAACTAGATCTGCAGGGGAGGCTTTGCATAAGAATTAGATCCATATAGACTTTGTCAATAGGCAGGGTCCAAGATAGAACATCATGAAAATTTTATATTCTAGGATGTGATGATGATTAGGCATTTATAATATACTAGTATGTGTTCCAATTGATAAATGAATAGGTAAGGAGTACCAACACTAGGGTAAAATACAAAATCTTCATTTCTTTCTTCATTTAATTTTTTAAAATTGTTGAACTGCTCTTAGTAACAGCCTTTGTTATTTTATGCAGATAGATTCACTTAATGCAACTTACAGGAATTCGCAGGCTTCACGAGCTTACAACAATACAACAATACAACAGCAGGCTTCAGATGGATTGTGAAACCTATAAGTCAAAACTTGAGCGCCTAGAACAGGAAAAATCTGCAATTCTGGAGGAGTTGAGAACCTTGAGAAGCCTACATAATTCGATGCAAAAGAAATATCGTCCTTCCAAGTAAGTCTTAATTAAGTTATTGCTATGTATATGTCAGATTCCAATAGTAACAGTACATGACATCTAATTTATAAGAGACCTACTTAGGGCCTTAGGGGCAAGTTGAAAAAAACATGACATCATGCAATTTTTTTTTTAGGGTTTTAGAGGATTGTGAAGATCTCCTGATTTGATTGTTATTTTGTGTTGATTTGATTGTTGTTTTGTGTTTATTTCTTTATATTGGAATTCAAGAGGTTTTTCTTCCTTTGCAACTGCTTATTGTGTTCATGAATAACTCATGTTAATAAAGCTTAGATATCATCTTATGTTTTGGTTGGTTTTTTTTTCTTCCTTTCATCTCTTGCAATTTGTTAATTTATGGCTACTTATCCTCTTTTAGTCTTAAATCTCAAAATTTTTAGGAATATTTGGCAAAAATAAAATTATGTGGAGTGCCAACGGGACGGGCCATACTCTAGTAAAAATAAAGACAAACATATGTTATATATCACACAATTATAAAGAATTGTTATTTTATTTTTTATTTTTATCACAATTCCCTATCTATCTTGGATTTATTCATGGATTATTTTAATAACTGGCCCAACGTTCAAAGAGGATTCTTTTAAGTTCAATGGCTTGAAAACTCATTATCAAGCTTCTCTTTAAGGAGTAAGATACTGAAAATTTTAAAACAGTGAAATAGTGAGAAAGATGACCTCCAGATTAAAAAAAAGGAATATTGATTGTTAATTGTACTAAGATTCAGGTACTTAGATGTTATTTGTATGTTGAGAACCCTCGTAGACATGTTGGGCAAGGTATTTTGCATAATCGCCCGAATGAAATTCTTCATGGTGTTCTACTACCAGAATGTTAGTGTGTGTGTGTGTTGTTATACTTATACAGTGCCATGATGCAATTTCAGGTTATGCGAGGATACAATTTGAAGTGGCGGTAGAATCTGAGAAACATTCAGCGGTGCCGCAATGTATAGACGAAAAAAATTTCGTAATCAATTGGTCAAGATACTTGTACAACCGATTTCTCAAGGAGAAAATGGAAAGCTGAAGCAAAACATTTTAATTATGCCTGTAGTTTAAGATATTTATTAGTATTGTGCTACGAACAAATATATATGATAGCATATTAACAATTTTGTATGAATGCTTAAATTATATTTTGAATGAATGAGAAACAGTTAGTTATCATGTTGTGTCTTTATTGATTGATTGAACGTTGTCATTATTATATTAAATATTATATTTAGCCCAGAAAATCGGTATCGGAAAAATAGAAAAAACAAATCAAAAAAATTCATTTAAATTAAATAGCGCATAAAAAAGCGCTATGGTAGTTAATAAAAAATATTCACCGAAATTAAATAGCGCTTTTTAAAGCGCTATTGAAGCTAATTAAAAAAAATCAACAAAATTAAATAGCGCTCATAAAAGCGCTATTCAAGCTAATTTAAAAAAAAAATAAGCGCTTACATAGCGCTTTCTAAGGCGCTATTGAAGTTAATTAAAAAAAAAAAATCAACGCTTAGATAGCGCTTAATAAAGCGCTATCTAACGAAGCGCTATCCAAGTACGCGCCTTGCATAGCGCTTTTTTGAGCGCTATCTAAGCTACCATAGCGGTAGCTTAGATAGCGCTAAAAAGCGCTATCTAAGCCTATTTTTAAGCGCTATGCAAGCCTATATTTGTAGTAGTGCCACCAGCCGAATTCAAACTCGTGAGGTGTAATTCTATCTACTACACCTCTACCAACTCAGCCGGTATTTGGGGATGAAGAGTCTTTAAATGCATCTTCAACAAACTTGATTTGGAGTGCTCGAATCCTGATGCCATCCCAATTGATTGACATGGTTCTTCTGGGTTGGACTAAAAAAATAATTGAAAAGTTCAACTTTCTTTTTAACTTCGAGTCCTGATACCCATGCCCTAACCTACCCGCATGCAACTAACAGTCATTCTTGCAAGCAACTAAAATAATGGTGCCACTTCCTATACCTCTTTTTGGTCTCTCTTTACTTTTGTTTTAATTCTCAATATCTACATCGATCCAACATGACATCAAACAAGGTGAATGCTTTCTGATTTGCACCATGATATGTCATGAATCATGCATCTAAATCAATCTATATGAATCAAAACCATAATAATTTTCTATTTCTGAACCACTGTCAGTGTAGTTTGCTGAAGACCGATATGAGTAACTAGAGTTTATAGTTACTACAGTACATTGACAGTTGTCATCGGTTTGACATGTAAAAACGATTAAAAATTCGTATGCTTTTGATCTCCAACAGATTTGCGTGTCGATTGTAACCTTTGTTCGTGCCTTTGTGATCAAATGCAAACAAGTATGGTACCTATATCTGCTGTTACACTTGATTTTTTATTTTTTATTATTTATTTATTTATAGTGACCAATTCAATGAAGAAAGGGCCTAAAGGAATTGTTACAATATTTGCTCAATCACAATCACGCAAGGGACTAATACAGAAATGAATGCCCTGGCCATTATAATTTTGTATTAATTATGTTATCATTAAAAGAAAAACATCAATCCTTTATAGTCTAGTTGTTCAGGATACACTGCTCTCATCCGAGAGTCTGGGATTCAAGACCTGGCAACAGAATTTATTTTGATAATTTTTTTCTCATTGTTTTCTCTGGAAATATCTTTTTCGCCTCATTTATTTCTGTTACGCTACTGAGTTGAGTTACACTTTAGTAACCAGAAAAAACAAACAAAAAAAATTGCAATCACTGGAAATTTGAGATATTCAACAAAGTTTTACATATATACTTGACAGTAAAAATATATAGTATATTGTCAAATACATCAATTATTAAGGCAGGACATGAGAACTTTTATGGAGTTTTGCCCAGATTGGAGAAGCTGTTAATTAGTGCCAATGCATTGCTAGTTAGTTTGGCAACACTTATAATACTAGTTCTAATTTTCTTCTTGATGTTCCCATTCATGGAATTCCCTTCAAAACCATCCATGCAAGTATCCTCATCAGTCAGAGCTGCACTCACCCATGTTTGTATATTGCTAATTTGCAACTCCAATGCTGGTCCTCCTTTGAGGTGTGATATCTGTGATAAAGATTGTTCCAGCTCATCTACACTATCACCTATGTTTTCAACACAGTCCTTTACAGCTGCTGCTTCTCTAGGCTTCATGCCAGGCTGTTTTGACATTTTTAACACCATGGATGAGGTTGACTGTGTGCTTGCAAGGCTTACCGAGAGTGCTGCGTTAACCAATTGTTTGGGGCTTGTTTGGATGGTGGTAGCATAGATTGAGAGTGACTGAATGCACAATTGTGGATACATAGTCACTCCACATGAAGACTTGATGAACTTGGTGGTATTGGTTTCATTTGCACTACATGTATTTATGAAGAAGAGGGTTAGGAAGGCTAAAAGGGTGTAGAACCTAATCATAATGCAATGTTCCATATCTCAGGAAGGGATAGATAGTGATGAAGCTAAGAGATGTGTGTGAATGCGAGTGTTGGGAAAGGGTACCTACCCTATATTTGAAATGTGGTGTGATGTGAAAGCCTTACAATTATTGGATTAGATGGGGTCGTTAGATCACATGCATGTAAACAGGGAAAGAGTGAATTGGCAGGTTCTGTTTTTCTCTCTGACACTTAACTATATCTTGAAATAAAGCAGAGTGGTACAATCTTCCAGATAACTATGGGTTCACCAATCAATATGGGCACATAGTGAATCAACCTGAATAGTGATTTGTGTACTGGGTTTGAGCTTGAATTCTTTGGTTGCTTCTGGCTTGTGGTGTATCATTGATGTAGGATTAGATAAGAAAGAAGTGGATTCTTTAGACTGTCGGCTGGGTTAGCATAACAAAGTTCTAGCTAATTATGAGTTTACATGTCTATGGGATAGATTCAGATTGTACAACCAGTGGTTTGGCATTGAGTTGAGGGCATCTGGCTTTTAGTTCTCTATTGTAGAATAACAAGTTCAAATGAAGAGGTATGCCACTTACAAGGGCTATTAATAATGATTTCGACACATTGAACATAGAACAATGATAAATAGACTAATCTAAGGACTTTACTTATAAATTTGTAACTGTGACATTCCCATCAAGTATGTTTAGTTCAAAATTGAAATAAAAAGTTCACCTGATGGTCACAAATTTAGAAAAGTAGTAGAACTTGGTAAGTGGGCATGTCCAACATGCTTGTGTAAATGAAGAAGGTTCCCCATGACACAGTTGTAAAACAAATCAGCATCTTGGTGTTTTCACAAGGAAGAAGGGTTGGAAAACAGAAAACAATGCCGCACGGTCCAACAAAATATAGTGAAATTTAAAACACATTTGAGTAAGGGCAGGAGATGGACTCAGAAGTCACCAATGTGCACTCTGCAAACTTCGCATACCAAGTTGAATGATTACGAAGACAAGTACGTAGGTTCGCTATTGATTTCCTACTGTAGTAAGAATAAAGACTTTCAGTTCATTGTTGATGATGCAGTCAATTTTTGCTACCCGCTTAACCTTGACCTACTGACATGCACAAGGAACATACGTGAGCAATGGACCACCCGTTGTGGTGGCCGATGGCACTTGCTAAAATCAGATAGGGATTTGAGGAAAGCTTAATGTTGTAAACAGGGAATTTGTAGTGTTTCTTAGCTTACCAACCTCATGTCTTATTTATAGTGCTGGAGTCTTGGTTCGACCAGGCCATCGGTGGCATAGTTTAGAGAAGGAGATCTTCTTGGAGATCTTTATCTAATTAGGAGTCATCTTGAGGAGGGAGGTTTCCTTGTTAGACGGGTGCTCCTAGATACGCTGGAGATAGTTTCCAATTGGAGTGTTGTCCATAGATGAAAGTTTCCAAGTACGACGTATACTCTAGTATTTGCTTCCTAGTTGGAAGCAAAGTGTTGTTGGCTTGCCTGTCCGAAGCTGATCCCCGAGATACTTTCCTTAATAGGTCTTACGGGTATTGGGGATGTTGTGAGACGTGTTGGCTTAGGAGGTTGTAATGATTTGAGTTCGTCTAGCGAACTGCGCTGTGCGAGCTAAAAACTACTTGGGCTGGATTAGTATTGGGCTGAGACATGGGCCTGTTATTCCTTGAGATCATCATGATACGTGTACGATATAAGAAGGAGGATGTTTCGGTGTATCATCAGCTGCTCCCCCCGAATTAGTGGGGTGTCTAGTCAGTCCACTAAATCTCTGAAAAATAATTTTACCATCGAAATGATTGAACCTGAAGCGTTCTCTCGAGCGGCACACAACATTAATAGATACACGATCGCTCAAGGAGAAGAGGTACGATTTATATTCTCTCTAAATAGTTGTTGTTTCAAGGAATATCTCTTTTATTTCTTATGTGGTGTCTTCTTGTCTCTGCCTTGTGTATTTTCTTTTGCGTGAGTGTTCTCTTATAAAACTTGATTTGTTTTTTCCTTCAATGAAGGATAACGACGAACTTACTCCCAAACAGGAGTTGTCTTATACTTGCCTCAAGTTTTTTGAAAAGAGATTGGTTGATGAAACTAAGTTAATTAGGCCTCCAAGCCTGTACCATGTCCCAAGGGATCTGGAAATCGTCCCTGCGTTTTCGACTAGGGTTTCATTTTCACCTCCACATGGGTATATAGGGCTGCACCAGGGCATGTTTGAATCCAGACTTTGGTTCCCTGTGCCAGACAACGTTTGGCATTTCTTTTTTTTTCTCTTTGTATGGTTTCCGCTCAATTGGCCCTGAGCAGGTTCAAGATTTTGATTTCGACCCTTATCAGAGCGTATGATGTTGGGCTTTGTCTGACCCCGGCGATAGTTCAATGCCTGACTATCGCTTGGTTGAATTATAGGGGCATTTGTGTGTTGAGCACCCCTGCTTGCTTGTGTTCGATAACAAATGACATTGAGCCTTGGCAAAAGTATTGGTTTCTGGCTTTAGCGAATTCCTCATACTTCGGGCTTGGAGGACATCGGGTCCCCAGATTCTTCCAAATTGATCTTTGTAAGTTTTTATCGTTGTCTTACCTTCTTTGTTCCTAGATGTAGTGCCGACTTGATATGTTGTTTCTTTTTTCGAAAAAGTTTGCGACTTCGATCCTCACTGAGGAGGAAGAATGGATAATAAGAGAGTTTAATGAACTCCCATTGATGTTTGTTAAGGAGGTTGTAATGTCAAGTAACGTCGTACCGAGCGGTCTGCTCAGATGTTCTCATGATGTCTTTACTGCACTGAGTTCTCCGACTGAAGAGGTCGGAGGTTGTCGTTCGAGTAAAAAAAACAGGGTTATGCCCAACCCGACTAGGTTGGCTGAATTGGAGGCATGCATTCCTCCTATTATTTTTCGAAAGAATAGGCAACCTACTAATCATGCTGCTTCTTCTTCTGAGCCGCCATCCTTGTTAGAGAAGGAGGCAGCTATAGTGAGACACGAGTTATCTTCATCTGCTCAGGAGTCGATCCCAGAGGATCATCGCCTCTCGCTGGATCTTGTTATTCCACTTTTGACTTATAGGTGGAGCGCACTGGACCAGAGGTCGACGTCGTGAGTCACCATGGGTCCTTGGTGGAGGCTCACGTTACCGAGTCACATGATTATGTTGTGTTGCATCCCGATGCTCACTGTAGTGTGCTTGCTTTGGAGAAGGCTTTCAGACCTGCAGATGTCATATTCCAATGCTCTACATCGGGTGGATTTTTTGACTGATCAACTGCAGGATTCTAGTGTTGTTGCAAACTTGGCTGGCCATGCGGACCGCAAAGTCCACATTTGAAACAGAATTGGTAACCGTAAAGGCTCAACCGAAGTCGACCTGGTTTTAGCCTCGACAAAACTGGGGCGAGCTCGCGTTGAGTTGGAGCGCTTAAAAGGTGTTGTAGGCAAGTGGTCGTCCAATCTGCATGCTCAGATTGCCGAGAAGAAGCGAGCTGAGACCGAATGGGCTATTATACGATGACAGCTTGAGTTAGAAGTTGTTGAGGGTCTTCGTCGCGTTCCTAAAGCATAACACTTATTTATGGAAGGGCATTCGCACTATGCCACATTGGTAAGCGCAATAGCTTTGATGAAGGAAGTAAGTAGGAAGGCAGCTACGCTAAGATTTCGGAGCTTCAGGATGGAAGCTGCATATTTCGTCAAGGGTTGTGTGGGGCAGGTTAGAGGTTCGAAACTATCACGCAGGAAAAAAGTCCAGGCGCTTCGAAACTGGCTGTTGAAGAAGCCATTTTGCCTTATTTTGTTCCAAAATAGTTGTACTGTCCTTCTTGGGACAAAAATAGAACTTTAAATGGAAGTCAAGTTTTGTAACTTTACTTTTTTGTCTTGTACTATCGTGTCGTTATGTCTTCTTAGATGCTTTTGACCCATGCTGCAGGCCGTGGGATATGTATTTTTGGGCCTTGCATGCCGGCAAATGGTCTATATTATCAATTGAGTTGCGTAAAAACTGACTTCGTTGAGCAACCATTGTTTATAGGTGGGCAGCTAAGGTCCTTGGCGAGTCACCACTATGAGTCATGGAGTTACTGACTAGACTCTTATTCCCTAAGCCATTATTGCCCGTGCACAATGGACTAGGCATTGGGATGTTCCAAAAGTTGTTGTCACCAGTAGGAACTGACTGAGCTTATTTGGTGGGGTCTAATGATCATTGGCTATTTGGTGAGTCGTAGTCATCAGGCGTAAGAGCAATGATTGAGTTGTGATTAAATTTGGTGACCATGGTCTGTAGAGAAGCAGTGGTCTCGTGGCAGGTTGTTGGAATCGGTCGAAGCTTACTATGCTTCCACTTTCCAAATCATCTACACATGCGCAGAGTGAGCTACGGATTTGGGTGTTGACTGGAAATTTTCGTCATCAGTCGTCACTGACTAGGCATACCTAATCAAATTTGGCGATCATTGTATGTAGAAGAGCAATGATCAGTTGGCGATTCATCTTCATCAGGCATGAGAGTGCTGACTAAACTCCCACTTCCTAGGCCATCATCATTCGGGCATAGAGGACTAGGCGTTAGGTGCACTAGAAATCGTCCTCATCAGTCGCGAACTGACTAAGCTTACCTGATTAGGTTCGGCGATCATTGTATATAGAAGAGCAATGATCCTTTGGCGATTCATCATCATCAGGCGTGAGAGCTCTGACTAGACTCCAACTTCCTAGGCCATTGTCATCCACGCGCAGCGGACTAGGTGTCGGGCACACCAAAAGCCATCGTCATCAGTCGCAAACTGACTAAGCTTACCCGGTTAGGTTTGGTGATCATTGTCTATAGAATAGCAATGATCCCTTGGCAAGTCATCATCATCAAGCGCGAGAGCGCTGACTAGACTCCCAATTCCTAGGCCATCATCTTTCATGCATAACGGACTAGGCGTCGGGTGCACCAGAAGTTGTCGTCATCAGTTGCGAACGACTAAGCTTACTTGGTTAGGTTTGGCGATCATAATTTGTATAAAATCAATGATCTCTTGGCGAGTCATCGTCATCAGGCGTGAGAGCACTGACTAGACTCCCACTTCCTAGGCCATCATCATCCACGCGTAGCGGACAAGGCATCCGGCGTACATGAAGTCGTCGTCATCAGTCGCGAATTGATTAAGCTTACTTGGTTAGGTTCGACGATCATTGTCTATAAAAAAATAATGATCCCTTGGCGAGTCATCATCATCAGACGTGAGAGCACTGACTAGACTCCCACTTCCTAGACCATTGTCATCTGCACATAACGGACTAGGCGTCAGACACACAAGAAGTCGTCGTCATTAGTCGCGAACTGACTAAGATTACCTGGTTAGGTTTGACGATCATTGTTTGTAGAAGAGCAATGATCCCTTGGCGAGTGGTCGTCAACAGGCGTACGAACAATGACTAGACTCCCACTTCCTAGCCCATTGTCATCCACACGCTATGGACTAGGCATCGAGCTTGATATTTTGGATCTGGCCAAGATGAGATGATTGAAGGTTGTGTTGGTTGTAACGGTCAACAGTGGAAGTTCAGTAAAAGCAAATATTTTTACTGATAATATTTTTTGAGTTGTTCTACATTCCATGGTCGTTTAAATCTTTCATTGTTTATGTTTTCCAACCAGTATGTTCTGGGCCTATTGACCTTTGTCACCCTTAGGGCTCTTCCCAATTTGGGTTCAATTTTCTTGGGCCCACTTCTTTGGTGTTCTGCTAGGTTTTTCTGAGTACCCAGTCTCCCATTCTGAATTCGCGTGGCTTGACCTTCTTATTGTAGTATTGCGTTATTCGTTGCTGGTAGGCAGTTATCTTGGCGGAAGCTAGATCCCGCTTTTCCTCGAGGAGTTCTAGTCCAACGCACAAGGCTTCATCGTTATTGTATGTTCTGAACTCCTCTATTCATAAGGTGGGCACCTCGAGTTCCACCGAAGCCATGTCTTCTTTCCATAGGCTAGGACGAAGGGTGTTTCTCTGGTAGGGATTCTTTTGGTTGTACGATACGCCCAAAGTATTCCTGGTAGCTCTGAAACCCATTTTTCCTTGGTTGCGTCAAGTTTTCATTTGATAGCTTCCAAGATCATTTGGTTAGTAACCTCCATTTGGTCATTGGCTTATGGGTGCCTTGGCGAGGAGAAATGGTGACTGATGTTCAGACTTTCACATAGTTTTTTTAACCTTGATACCTTCAAATTAGGTTCCGTTATCCCTGACCAATACTTTGGAGATGCCAAATCTACACACAATGGTTGCCCATATGAATTTCTCTATTTGGATTTGCTCTATCTTGGATAGGGGCTCTGCTTCTAGCCACTTGGTGAAGTAGTCGAATGCCACAAAAGGAACATTTTACCGGTTGATTTTAGGAGTAATCCACCGATGTCAGTCCCCCATTGCGCGAATAGCCACAGATTAGTCATCGGTGTATCTTTTGCATCTCGTTGCATCGTCAGCCAATAGTACCCTAGGGTAAAGCTTTGTGGGCAAGGGTTCTCCCACCCGAATGATTTTCTTATATCCCATCGTGGATCATTCTCAGAACCTGATCTGCCTCAGGAGGGGACATGCATCGGAGCAATGGTCTGGTTGTTGATCTCCTATATAACTTGTTGCTTAGGAGAGTGTATCGCGCTGTTATGCTTTTGTGTCTTCTGGCTTCGGCCTTATCGGCCGTCAGGTCTCTACTTTTGATATATTCGATAATCGGAGTCATTCAACTCGTCATTGTGTTTGTAGCACAAACATCACTGGGCTCTTCTTTGTCGATGCTTGATTGCTCTTGATATTCGATGAGACTGTTCGAGACATCGGCAGAGGATGAGGCTTCATTGGCTAGCGCATAAGCTCTTTTATTATCGTCTTGGGGGCATTGTAAGAGCGCGCACCTTTTGAACCTACTTATTGCACAAAATACCTTTCTCGCGGTAGGCTGTCATGTGCGGGTCTTTGTTGTTGAACTCTACTTTGACCTGGTTGACTACCAGTTTTGAGTCGCTGTACACCGTTAGGTGATCTATGCTGATCCCCATGGCTAGCTTTAGGCCGGACAGGAAGGCCTCATATTCGAATTCATTATTTGAGGTGGGAAAATCGAATCTAATGGATTTCTCGAGGGTAGAGCCACTTGGAGAATGGAGTGTGATTTCAGCTCTGCTTGCTTTTCCTGTCAATGACCCATCGCAACGCAAGTTCCATCCTTGATTGCTTGAATCTTGAGCTTGAAGGTCTGTCCTTGGTTATTCTCTATCAGTAAACTCGACGGTGAAGTCCACCAGCACTTTGGCTCACTTCTCCAGGTCCGAGTAGTGTGCTTTTTGTTTCCACGAAGGTCTTGCTGGTGTAGTATACTGGTTTTTGGATTCCTTGGTCATTTCGCACAAGGAATGAGTTGACGGCATGCTTGAAAATGGACAAGTATAATTAAAGTGTTTACCCAGTTGTCAGTTTTTAGAGTAGTTCGGGGCTCCCCATATACACCTTCAAACTCTGGAAGGCTTGTTCACACTTTTCATCCTATAAGAATCCTTTGTGTCCTCTTAGTATTTTTAAAAAATGAAGGCATTTGTTGGATGATTTAGATATAAACATGTTAAGTGCTGCCACCCTTCCAGTGAGACTTTGAACGTCTTTGATGCTGGCGGGGGCTTTCATGTCGAGACGGGTTTGAATCTGCTTTGGATCAGCTTTGATCCCCTCTGGTTCACTATGTAGCCTAGGAATTTCCCTGACTCAATTTCAAACGTACACTTTTGTGGGTTGAGTTTCATATGATACTTTCGGAGTTGGTTGAATGCTTCGGTGAGGTCCACTATGTGGTCGGGGCTGCAGAGACTCTTGACAAACATATTTTCTATGTAGACCTCCATGTTCCTACCGATTTGTTCTTTGAACATTCAATTTACCAGTCGTTGATACTTTTCACCCGCGTTTTTCAAGCCGAACAACATCACCCTATAGCATTATATTCCTCTTTCAGTTATGAAAAAGGACTTCTCCTAATATAGGGGTGCATTAATATCTGGTTGTAGCCTGAATAGGTGTCTATGAAGCTTAGGAGGTTGTGTCCGGATGTGGCATCCACGATCGAATCGATATGAGGAAGTGGAAAGT
Source organism: Berberis thunbergii (assembly GCA_003290165.1). Taxonomy (NCBI): domain Eukaryota; kingdom Viridiplantae; phylum Streptophyta; class Magnoliopsida; order Ranunculales; family Berberidaceae; genus Berberis; species Berberis thunbergii. Next base: position 15,452 of record QNQO01001011.1, read on the forward strand.
TGTCCTTCGGGCAAGCCTTGTTCAAGTATGTGTAGTTTAAGCAGGCTCTCCATTTCCCATTTTTCTTCCTTACCAATACAGTGTTTTCCAGCCACTATGGGTATCGTGCTTCTTTGATCATGTCGGTGTTGAGTAATCGTTGTACCTCCTTGTTGATGATTTTATTTCTTTTAGGTGCTACCGGCCCTTCTTTTGCCATATGGTTTTCCTCGTGGGGTCCACCTCTAGTTGATGAGTGATTACTAATGTGTCGATTCCCATCATGTTTGCATGGTCCATGCAAAAAGTCCTAGTTTCGCTGTAGTAGCTTGGTCAATTGCTCCGCCAATTCTTTGTTCAAGCAAAAACCTATTTGAATAACCCTATTGTTGAGAGGGCATCAAGGTCTACCTCAGGGGCTCACTAGAACTTCATCGTCCGAGATTGGTTGTTTTACCTCAACTCCTTTGGCAAATTAAGAGACATCTTGGCCGTGGGACTAGTTGCCAATTGAAAGTCACCCGGTTGTTGTGGTGTCATGTATTGGCATTTTCTGGCAACTACTTGGTCACCTAGTATGGTACCGGCTGTTTGGTTGAATGGGTACTTGACGCATTGGTGCAAAGTGAAAACTACTACTCCCATTTGGTTTATCCAGGATCTCCCCAGAACAACATTATAGGTGGACGATGTATTGATCACTATAAATTCTTGAAATGGGACTTTCTGAATCGGGGGGTCTCTCGCGACTACCATTAGCTATATCTTTCCCATCGGGAAGCGCTTTTTGCCGCTGAAATCAATCACTGGACAACTATTAGGAGTTAGGACTTCTTCCTTTTGTTGCATGTTGTGGACGTGCAGAGGAACAGAACGTTCAATGAGCTTTCCTATGTCCACCAAGGATCTTCTTACTTCTCAGCTTGTTAGGGAGATCATTATTACCAGAGCGTCATTATGCGGGAGCAGGACACCCCGAAGGTCTTTGGTTGTAAAGGCTAGTGATATATGAGGATCATGGCTCTGGGCGCATGACGTCCGTCGATCACCACGTATTGCTTGGATCCTCATCTCTCAAAGAGCTCTTTTACTGGACCTGTTTGATTGTTCAAATTCAGAATGTGCCCCATGGAAGACGTGTATCATGCTAAGAATGTGCCCCATAGAGGTTTGTGCTTCTTTCACCTGGTCTGCCATATTTGTTGGGGGTCCAAAGTTGTTATAGAACTTACCGTTCCTTAGACTATTGGTGAAGGCTACGACGGCTGTTGCATCGTTACAAGCGTTGACGGAAGTCAAATCGTTATTAAAGCGTGTGACGTACATTTGCAGTGTCTCGTCAGGCTTCTGCTTCATGGATCTGAGCATCTTGATCGTTAGCAAGATCTACTATATAAGATGATTGCAGATCCAACCTTTGGTTCGTCGTTGCTGCTGCTGGTACAGGAGCATGAGTATGCTGCCCATGTGTTACCGGCACCAGTGGACGCAGTTTTATAGTGCCAGTCTGAATGTTTGACGTATCCCATGTGCTCCATCTTTGCAGGATCTAGTGGTCACCATCTTCTTGAATTTATAAGAGAGACGATGTTATTGCTTGGTTAGGAACTTTGTCGTTCCCACGGATGGCGCCAAACTGATAGAGTCAATTTTCGCTCCCTGCTTGACCTTGACCTACTGACCTACACAAGGAACGCACGTGAGCCACAGACCACTGTTGTGGTGGCCGGTGGCACTCCGATGCTAAAGTCAGATAGGATCTAAGGAAGGCTTAATGTTATAAACAAGGAATTTGTAGTGTGCCTTAGCTTACCAACTTCATGTCTTATTTATAGTGTTGGAGTCCTGATTCGACTAGGCCTTCAGTGGAGTAGTTTAAGGAAGGAAATCTTCATGGAAATGCTTCTTTACTTAGGAGTCATGTTGAGGAGGGAGGTTTCTCTGTTAGACGGGTGCTCCTAGATATGGGGGAGATAGTTCCCAATTGGAGTGTTGTCCACAAATGGAAGTTTCCATGTACGACGTATACTCTGGTATTTGCTTCCTAGTTGGAAACAAGGTGTTGTTGGTTTGCCTATCCGAAGCTGATCCCCGATATATACTTGCCTTAATAAGTCTTATGGGTACTGGGGGTGGTTGTGAGAGGCTTAGCAGGCTGTAGTGATTTTAGTCCGTCTGACAGACTGGGTTGTGCGAGCTTGAAACTGCTTGGGTGGAATTAGTGTGGGGCTGACGCTTGGGTCTGTTATTCTTTGAGATCATCATGACACGTGTATGGTGTAGGAGAGAGGACGTTTCGGTGTATCATCAGTTGACAAAGTTCAATATTGACTTTCAAATTACATATCTCACTACTTTTTGAGCATGAAGGGTGGTTGAAGGATAACAAATGCAATTACAGTGCATATTCTCCCTCCTAAAGGTGTGATTGCCAAATTTTTTAACAATTTCATATGTTTTTGGTGGTCTGTGGTCAAGCGCAAAAACTCAGGGATATCCTCATCTTTGCCATTGGATAGACTCAGCAAAGGGAAGACTTAACATTCTGATTATGCAGGGGAGGATCGGTGAGAGAGTTTTTCTAGTTAGAGAGTTTCGGTGAGACTTTTTTCGGTGGTATAACTGTGATTAATAGAGTTTTCCGGTTGTCTGAGTTTAACTTATCAACAAACTCGAACCGAACTCTATCTCTCTATCATGTTATCTTCGATCAAACCACTTGATCTTGTTCACCCAAATCCCTCATATCCTCTCAACTCTCTTCATCATTTTGTCCTTTACCCTTAATCCTTCTGGCCTTTTTATCAATTACAACCAAATTCCATTATTTTCATACCTCCCTTCTTCCACAGTGCAAGCTCCCTGATTTATTTGGTTGTCTAACTGTTGTTTGTTTTCTGCAGGTCTCTGGCATTGTGCGTATTTATTTCCCATTTTTTCTTTTATGCCCTTTGACAAGCTCCAACCTTCCATCATTTTAACCCATCATGAACACGTCTTCAGATAATGACTCTCACCCTGACAATTATACCTTTCACAATCTAGAATCAACAATACCTCCTTCCCCCTATAAACACCCACTACACTCTTATACCATCCCTAATTTCACATATGGTATATGCTCACAGACTTTCTAGGAATTCCATTGTTATTTCTCTCTTCTAAGGGATTCCTCCGGTTTACACATTACCTCATTACCAAACCCAAAGCCAACATCGTCCCCTGTATGCCTCGACCAATCCCCATGTCAATACTTCTCAAATATTTTTCATAAAATCTCTTTCCAAAATCATCTTTTATTCTGGATCAACATGACACAAATGCTCATGACAATCTATATGATCTTCTTCAAAGTCAATCACTCCGATCATGACCAACATGAAAGAGGGTTTCATACTCCCTTGCAAAGATTGCAACAGAACGTGTCTCAGTTTCAAGAGGTATTTGAGCACTAAAGGACTTGATCATTGCCTTGTTGTTCAGAGAAGAAATCAGCTCAAGATGTCTCTTCTTGTTGACCAAAGAATTATCGGAATACAACTCCTCTTCCGGATGAAGAATGTAAACCAATATCTTTCAACCTTTGTTGTTTTTCGAGCCAGAGTATCATGATCGAATCAATGCCTGAAGCATCTTTAATTGGCTCAACACCGCCTGAACCGCCCACATCAGACTAGCAGACTAATGAGACAACAATGAAGAAGGATTTCCTGTTGAGTGCCATGTCTCTGTCGACTGTTGAGTCACCAAAGATGGAACAGGTATCGCTAATTCTCGTCTCCGATGCCTGATGAGTTACCAATGACGGAGGAGCCGTCGTTGACTGTCAGGTTTTCGATGCCAGATGTTTTACCACTGCTTTTGGCGTTTGGGTCTTGTAGCACCCCATATTTTTTTAATACTTATTAAATTTATATATATGTTTTTGTGATTGTCTTCATGAAGTTATGGGCATATGCATGAGCTATTTGTTTATCCATGTGATGTGTGGTTTGTTTCTTAAGGAGGGTTAACAAAAAAAATCTATTCTGGAATGGTTTATGATTTGGACTCTGGTGATGTTTCATTTGGTAAATTTTTGGCTTATAGTAGAATTAATTACCTTGTTACTCCCTGTATCGAATCTCGGAACGAGATTCTTTTGAGGTGTATATATTGTAGCACCCCTAAATTCTCTAAGACTAAATTATTTAATTTTGAAGTTTTTGGATTAAAAACATTTTAATTTATTAGAAAACAAAATTTGTAATTTCGTTTTTAGATCAAAAACAAAAAAATTTATTTGGGGTGCCCTAAGATTTTAGTGGGGCAAATAGCCACCCTTCCTATAAAAGGGGCCTTTTCCTTTTTCTCCTTCTTCTTCCTATGTGCAATAGATAGGGCTATGTCCTTCATTTTTTTGCAGAGACAACGGCTTGCGCCTCCATGTTGTTGCTCGTTTGTCTGCTACAAAATATTCATTTTTCTCTTCCTTTCTCCATCCTTTATCTTCCCTATCTTTTTCATTGATCTTGAGGGGGGAGTAGTGACGTGAATTAAGAAAAGAAGAAGGTCGAGATGGTGAAGAAATGGCATTTCGAGGATTTTTGTCATGTAAGTTTTTAGGCTCAACATCACATAGTGGTTTAGTGCTTAGCTCAGTGTGATAATGATGTGGAACTTACAGAGTCAAGCAGTGAATCACACCACCATGATCAAGGGTGGTTATTCAAGGATGGAGTTATCAAACAACAATCACGCCATTGTTCTCCTAAAACTACTACTGATCATTTTTCTTATGAAAATGTACAACGCAGAGAAATTGAAGAGAACCTATTTAGTGAACGATTTTGGGGGTGTTACACGTGTCCGTGCGTGTGTGCAAGTTCAGTGTTTTTGAATTTGTGGTTCCAATTTAAAAGGAGTTATTCTCGCTCTCTTTGGCTTTAAAAAAATACAATACATGAATGCCTTCGAGTAATCGATAATTTTGTGATAGATGTTAGTGTCAGATTTTTTTTTTTGTACATACTAGATTGTAAATTAATTATGTGGTTAGAGTAGGTTCGAGATGGCGAAATGTATATGAATGTTTGCAAATTAAGTTTAATTTTTATGTGAATGTTGCGTTATGCATGTTATAGTGGTAAGTGGGATTGCCAATTCGCTTGTTGATTAGTCTAATTGTAATGTATAAAACTTTATTGTCTATTGTTTATTAATAAAGTTTGATCATTTTATGACAATATGTGTATTTCAAACTTATTTGACGTGTGATATAAGTGACTTGTGCGTGATGTTGTGAAGTGTATAACTTGAGATTTTGTAATTATGAAACTGCTATTTGCCCCAATAGAGTGGCTTAATATTGTGGTTGACTTATTTATGGTTGCAAAAGTGTCACCATAAAAGAGTTTTGAGTTTTAGTTGATTTGTTTATACTATTTTCCACAACTCAGACAAAAAATTTTATAAAAAAATAAATAATTATTTTAGTATACAGACTTGCTTGTATTCATGTGATATAATTTTGTTATGCATACTTACTTGCATATTGGGTACGTCGTTCTATGTGAGTTCGGTAGTACGTGTAGTATTTAAGAAATGTTTGCCATGGATTGAATTTCAGGTGAGATGACATGTTCTTCAATATGACACCCCACTTAAAACATGTACTCTCTGAGTGGTTTCGAAAACAAGGGAGACACACTTGGGTGGGGTGTGTTCGGCACAAGGTGGGTAGTCCGATTGTGGAAAAGAAGTGAGATTTTTATGTATGTGCATGATTGCCTTAAGGGAAGAAACTAAATGTTCATTCGACCATTAAATGATAACTACATGTCTTCATAATGGTAAGAAATGTGTTTTAATGATATTTTAATAATAGTCTATTATGACAATGATTAGTATCGTTGTTTGAAAATAAATTTCATTTATGAGGATTGATAACTCAAAAAGTTTATCCGTTTGTTTCTAACCGTTTCGTGCATGATGGTAAGTCTATTAATAATTTCTGCAAGTCGGACTTACCCTGTTAAACCTTCACTTTGTAAGTGTTGGTAAAATAAATGTATAATTTAAGCATGATAAACTTATTAGTATGCAATGTTTGCCTTGTTGAGGAACTACAAGTCTTTTATTTCCATTTTGTTATTTATGAAATTTTAATCAGATAACTTATTTCATAAATTAGAGACTGAGATTTCTTATACCAACTACCTCACTAACCCAATTAAGTTTACGCTTCTTGGGTACGTTCTTATTGGAACGTAGTCATTTAGCCTTTCAAAGTTTATAAAGTCATTGAGGCAGAGATATGGGAGGTTTACTTGTGGGACTGAATCTTCAAAGAGTTAAGCTGGTTAGAATATTTTGTTTATGTTAATTTTTAGTTAATGTTTCTGTTGTTAAATTTTCACGTCCGGAGTTTCGGGGAAGTGAAAAATCCTACTCCTACGCGGATATAGGGATTTTCAATTTCTTGAAAATTGCGGTGTGACGTTTTGGTATTAGAGTATTTGGTTAGCTAAGTTGAGGTGGAGTCTAGATGATCCTCGGAATGTTGATATGGGTGAGTAAAAGTGTAAATTTCTAAAGATAAAATGACATTGGTGAACCTTAAACTTTTAATATTGTTTCATTTTCTTCGTGAATCTCGTGATGAGATTCCTTTAACCTATGTGTTCGAGCTAATCATAATTTATTTTAACGTCAGTAGTGGTTGACATTATTCCATTTAGCTTGTTCATTTAGTGGTTTTGTTAACCTGAGTTTTTAATTAGCCCTTTCAGTGAATCTCGAGACAAGATTCCTTTCGAGTTGTATATATTATAGCACCCCGTATTTTTAATACTTATATATATATGTATCATTTTGTGATTGTCATCATGAAGTTATGGGCATATGCATGAGCTACTTGTTTGTCCATGTGATGTGTGGTTTGTTTCTTAAGGAGGGTTAACAAAATATATATATATATATATATATATATATATATATATATATATATATATATATATATATATATATATATATATATATATATTCAGGAATGGTTTATGATTTGGATTCTGGTGATGTTTCATTAGGTAAATTCTTGGCTTATCGTAGAATTAATTACATAGTAACCCCCTCTATCGAATCTCGGGACTAGATTCTTTTGAGGTGTATATATTGTAACACCCCTAAATTATCTAAGATTAAATTATTTAATTTTGGAGTTTTTGGATTAAAAGCAAAACTTTCAATTTATTAGAAAAAACAAATTGCAATTTAGTTTTTTTATTAAAAACAAAATTTTAATTTGGGGTTCCCTTAGATTTTCAGCGGGGCAAATAGCCACCCACCCTATAAAAAAGGTTTTTTTCCTTCTCTCATTCTTCTTCCTTAGTGCAATAGAGAGGGCTCTACCCTTTTTCATTTTTCTACATCGACGGCGGCTTGCGCCTGCCCGTTGTCGCTCGTTTGTCCGCTCCAAAATCCTACTCTTTCTCTTCATTTCTCCTTCCTTTATCTTCCGTCTCTTTCCCATTGCTCTTGAGGGGGGAAGTAGTGATGTGAAAGAAGAAAAGAAGAAGGTCGAGATGGTAAATAAACGACATTTCGAAATGGTGGAGAGATTGCCTGGTTGATGGATAAGAAGTGGCAATGATGGATCAGGCTAAAGAGGGTGTGATGTTAGGGTTTGTATGTGATTTTTTAGGAGAGGACGACAAAGCTTGAAGACTAGATGAGTTAGTTTTCTTTTTACCCATTCTTTTTTTATTTTCCATCTATTGGAATTTCATGGATTTTTTTTTTCTAATGCATTGTTTCTCGATTTTGACCGGCTGGGTTGGTTTATAAATGTTAATTTCCCTTGGAGAACTTTGTATAAAGTTCTGATTTTTTATTGGGGGAAAGGAAGTTCAGATCACATTTTGAACAAAATAAGTTAGTATTAATTCACCAATGAATGCATGCAATAATAGTGACTGATGAACTTCTAACATCCAACCTTGGGTCTTTTAAAGACAAAAAATTTAATCCATTATAATGGGCATTACACTAAATGAACAATGTTTATTTTTTTAACATATTTGAGTAATAAGAATTTTTGTCATGTAAGTTTTTAGGCTCAACATCAATTAGTGGTTTAGTGCTTAGTTCAGTGTGGTAATGATGTCGAACTTACAGAGTCAACGAGTGAATAACACCACCATGATCTAGGGTGGTTATTCAAGGATGGAGTTATCAAAGAGCATTCAGGCCATTGTTCTCCAAAAACTACTACTGAACATTTTACTTATGAAAATGATCAAAGCACAAGAATTGAAGAGAAGCTATTTAGTGCGCGGCTTTGGGGATTTTAGATGTGTCCGTGTGCGTGCGCGTGTTCTGTGTTTGTGGTTTGATTTTTTTGAATTAGCGGTTCCAATTTTAAGTGTATTTTTTGATAGTTTTGAAGTATTTTCGGCTAAGCGCTCTATGAGTAATTTTCGCTATCTTTTACTTTACAAAAATACAATGCATGAATGCCTTAGAGTAATCGATAATTTTGTGATAAATGTTATTGTTAGATTATTTTTTGTACAAACTTGATTGTTCATTAATTATGTGGTTAGAGTAGGTCCGAGGTGGCTAAATTTATATTAATGTTTGCCAATTAAGTTTAGTTTTTATGTAAATGTTGCTATTAGTTAAGCATGTTCTAAGGGTAAGGGGAATTGCCAGCTTGATGATAAGTCATATTTTAATGTATACAACTTTATCGTCTATTGTTTATTAATAGATTTAATCATTTTATGATAATATGTGTATGGTTATTTCAAACGCATTCGAAATGTGAGCTTTATTTGACGTGTGATATAAGTGACTTGTGTGTGATGTTAGTGTAGTGTATAACTTGAGATTTAGTAATTATGAAACTGTTATTTGTTTTCCCAATAGAAAGGTTAATTTTGTGGTTGATTTATTTATGGTTGACAAAGTGTCATCGTAAAAGAGTTTTGAGTTTTAGTTGATTTTTTTATTCTCTTTTCCACAACTCTGAAAAAAATGTGAAAAAAAAGAATTATTTTATTATATAGACTTGTTTGTATTCGTGTGATATAGTTTTGGTATGCATACTTACTAGGATACTGGGTACGCCATTCCATGTGAGTTCGATAGTACGTGTGGTATTTAGGAAATGTTTGACATGGATCGAACTTCGGGTGAAATGACATGTTCCCTGATGTGCCACTCCACTGAGAACATATATGCTCCGAGTGGTTTCGAAGGCAAGGGAGGCACACTTGGGTGAAGTGTGTTCGACACAAGGTGGATAGTGCGATTGTGGAAAAGAATTGAGATTTTTTTGTATGTGCATCATTGCCTTAAGAAAAGAAACTAAATGCTCATTCTATCTTTGAATGAAAACTATATGTCTTCCTAGAGGTAGAAAATGTGTTTTGTTGATATTTTAATAATAGTCTATTAAGACTACGATTTGTATCGTTGTTTGAAAATAAATTTTATTTATGAGGATTGATAACTCATAAAGTTTATAGGTTTATTTTTAACCATTTCATGAAGGATGGTAAGTCTACTAACAATTTTTATAGGTCGGACTCACCATGTTCAACCTTCACATTGTAAGTGTTGGTAAAATAAATGTATATTTTAAGCATGATAAACTTATTAGTATGCATTGTTTGCCTCGTTGAGGAACTACAAGTCTTTGAGTGTCATTTTGTTATTTATGAAATTTTAATCAGATAACTTTTTCATTTATTAGAGATTGAGATTATTCATACCAGCTACCTCGCTGACTCAAGTAAGTTTACGCTTCTTGGGTGCGTTCTTTTTTGTAACATAGTCATTTAGCCTTTCAAAGGTTAGAAAGTCCTTGAGGCGGCAATATGGGATGTTTACTTGTGGGATGGAATCTCCAAAGTGTTAACATGGTTAGAATTGTTTTTTTATGTTAATTTTTTTAACGTTTTTTGTTGTTTAATTTTCGCATCCCGAGTTTCGTAAAGCGAAAAATCCTAATCCTACGCGGATATAGGGATTTTCGTTTTCTAAAAAATTGGGGGTGACAGTTTGGTATCAGGACATTTGCTTAGCCTAGGCTGGGGTAGAGTTTAGGTGATCATCGGAATGTGGATTTGGGTGAGTATGAGTCTAAATTTCTAAAGATAAAATGACAATGGTGAACCTTTAACTTTTGATATTGTTTCCTTTTCTTAGTGAATCTCTTGATGAGATTTCTTGACCTATGTATTTGGGCTAATCATAACTATTTTAATTTTTGTAGTAGGTGAGATTATTCCATTTAGCTTTTCATTTAGTAGTTTTATTATCCCAATTTTCTAGTTAGCCTTTCAGCGAATCTCGGGACGAGATTCCTTTTGAGTTGTATATATTGTAGCTCCACGTATTTTTTAATACTTATTAAATTTTATATATATCTTTGTGTTCTTGTCTTCATGAAGTTATGGGCATATGCATGAGCTACTTATTTGTCTATGCGATGTGTTGTGTGTTACTTAAGGAGGGTTAAGAAAAAAAGATCTATTCTGAAATGGTTTATGATTTGGACTCTGGTGAAGTTTCATTTGGTAAATTGGTGGCTTATCGTATAATTAATTACCTAATTACGCCCTCTATCAAATCTCGGCACGAGATTCCTTTATGGTGAATATATTGTAACACCCCTAAATTTTCTATGACTAAATTATTTAATTTTGTAGTTTCTGGATTAAAAACAATATTTTCAATTTATTAGAAAATAAAATTTGTAATTTAGTTTTTTTATTAATTTTTTTAATTTGGGGATATTAGTGAAGTGTATAACTTTATATTTAGTAATTATGGAAACTGTTATTTGTTTCCCCAATAGAACTTATTAATATTGTGGTTGATTTATTTATGGTTGACAAAGTGTCACCATAAAAGAATTTTGAGTTTTAGTCGATTTGTTTTTATGCTTTTGTCCACAACTCCGAAAAAAAAATGTGAAAAAAAAGAATAATTTTAGTATACAAACTTGCTTATATACATGTGATATAATTTTGGTATGCAGACTTGCTTGCAAATTGGGTACGCCATTCCATGTGAGTTCGGTAGTACTTAGGAAATGCTTGACTTGAATCTAACTTCGGGTGAGATGACATGTTCTTCGATGTCGCACCCCACTTAGAACATTTACGCTCTGAGTGGTTTCGAAGGCAATGGAGGCACACTTGGGTGAGGTGTGTTCAACACAAAGAGGGTAGTGCGATTGTGGAATAAAAACAAATTTTTTGTGTATTCGATGATTGCCTTAAGGGAAGTAACTAAATGCTAATTCGACCACTGAATGAGAGCTATATGTCTTTCTGAAGATAGAAAATGTGTTTTGTTGATATTTTAGTAATAGTCTATTATGACTACGATTTGTATCGATGTTTGAAAATAAATTTCATTTATGAGGATTGATAATTCAGAAAGTTTATCTATTTGTTTCTAACCATTTTGTGCAGGATGATAAGTCTACTAACAATTTCTGTAGGTCCTACTTACCATGTTCAACCTTCACTTTCTAAGTGTAGGTAAAATAAATGTATATTTTATGCGTGATAAACTTATTAGCATGCAATGTTTTCTTCGTTGAGGAACTACAAGTCTTTGAGTGCCAGTTTGTTATTTATTAAATTTGAATCAGATAACTTATTTCATTTATTAGAGATTGAGATTACTCATGCCAGCTACCTCGCTGACCAAAATAAGTTTATGCTTCTTGGGTACGTTTTTATTGGAACTTAATCATTTAGCCTTTCACAGGTTAGAAAGTCATCGAGGCGGCGATATGGGAGTTTTACTTGTTGGTCGAAATCTCCAAAAAGTTAACCTGGGTAGAATTTTTTTGTTTATGTTCATTTTTATTTAATATTTCCGTTGTTAAATTTTCGCGTCCCGAGTTTCGAGGAAGAGGAAAATCCTAATCCTACGTGGATATAGGGATTTTTGTTTTCTCGAAAATTGGGGCGTAACAATTTGGTATCAGAGCATTTAGTTAGCCTAGGCATGGGTAAAGTCTAGGTGATCCTCGAAATGTGGATATGGGTAAATGTGTAAATTTCTAAAGATAAAATGACAATAATGAACCTTAACTTTTAATATTATTTCCTTTTCTTCGTGAGTCTCTTAATGAGTTTCCTTTGACCTATGTATTTAGGCTAATCATATCTTATTTTACCGTCAGTTGTGGGTTGCATTAATCCATTTGGCTTTTCATTTAGTGGTTTTATTATCCTGAGTTTTTAGTTAGCCATTTCAATGAATCTCGAGACGAGATTCCTTTTGAGTTATATATATTGTATCAACCCTGTATTTTTTAATACTCACTACACCAAAAACCCCCTTTAGCTACGCCGAGCTGGCCACGGTTCTAAACAGTTGGTTTATTGCCACGGCAAAAAACCGTAGCTATATGTACCAACGGCTTAAAATCGTGGGTAAAAAAACCTGGCCACGGCTTAAAATCGTTGGTATATTTGGCACGGCTAAAAATCGTGGCTAATATTAGCAACGGCTCCAGACCGTGGGCATTATTAGCAACGGCTCAAAACTGTTGCAACAAAAAACTTTAGCAACGGTTCTAAACCGTGGCTATGTCTAGCAATGGCTCAAAACCGTTGCAAAAAAAAATTAGCAACTGTTCTAAACCGTGGCTAGCTATAGCAACGGCTCAGAACCGTGGCTACATGAAAAGTTGAAAAAAAAATTTGGGCAGGCTATTTTGGCGCTCGACCTTCCCTCCACTCGACTTCCATCGACAAAAAGCTTCCCTCCTCCCCTCCATTCGACATCGTCTCCTTCTCTGCTCCCTCCCTCGACTCGACTTCCCTGCTCCTTCTCCTTCCTTGCTCCCTCCCTCGACTTCCCTCCTCCCCTCTTTCCCTGCTCCCTCGACTTCCCTGCTCCTCCCTCGACTTCCCTCCTCCCCTGGTCTTCCCTCCAATCGGCGTCTTCAAAATCGATCAGGCCCTTTCTCGTACAGGTACTCTCTCTCTCTCTCTTTTATATTTTATGAAATTAGGGTGGGTTCGTAGAGTTTTTTTTATTTATGTCTCAAAAATGCCGAACAAATTGCAAGTCTTTGAGCATTGTTGACTGTTGATTGCAGAAGATGTTTTCATTTTGGGAAGAAATAACTAGGTATACAATTGGATTGGGGAAGATGAAGTTTAAAACAAACTTTCACTATTCCAAGTTTTTATAGATTTGACTTTTTTCTTGATGTTGGTCGTTTCATATTTTTGTATTTAATTTTTAATTTGAGACATGTATTATCCTTGAATTTTTTTTTATTTTTTATTGGAGATGTATACTAAGCTCATTGATAACTTACAAACAATAAATATATAAAACTGAATTTGCATGTTGAAGACTTTCTAAACTTAAAAATAGTGGCATAATTTCTTTTTAAACCGATGTTCCATCAAATAATAATTTGCTAATTAATAAATTATTGTGTAACAAATCATATTAATGTAGAGAGATAAGACTGTAATATAATAAGGTGACATAAAATACATCTCAGTATCATCAATTTTTTTACATATTAGGGTGTGTTTGGTTGATGGAATTTTATTATATGAAAGAAAATATAGACACATGAAAGAGTGGATTCGATGAGTTAAAAATATAAGAGATAAAAATGATATGATATAAAAAGGTTGAAGTTACCAGAGAAAAATGAGGTAATCCTAAGAGTTATATAGAAAATTCATCAAAACTGATTCAATAGCCGGAACAGAGTAGTAATCCTATGACCATATGGAGAAATATTCAATTGGTTTATTTAAATGGTTGAAGTTGAAGAAAGAAATAAAACATGAATATGAGCCTTATCCCAAGTATGTAGAATATGCAAAAGAGGTATTTCCTCTATCTCTTTAAGCCTAAGGCCTTCGAATTATATTTTTGTTGCACATATACCTTCTTGGGGATGATGCAAAAAATTAATTATAAAACTGGGAAGTTTAATTATGTTCAAGATAGATTGGTTATGTTCCTTCAAGAGGGAGAAAAAAAAGTATAGAGGGCTAAAAAAACTCACATTGGGTGCAATCCTTCATTGACAAGGATCTTAGGAGGTTTGATGAGCTCTGGTGGATCCAAAAGACCACTGACATGGTTATAGATAGGCTTCTCAACAACAATTCCCTCCTTCAAAGCCTTAACTTGTTCATACATGAGATCGAAGTCGTTGGCTTTCGGGTCAAGTGCAGTTACACCATGAACCTTTCTTCTTGTTCTATCAAGTGAATGATAATCATCCAAGCATATTACAGTGGTGGTGTCACTGATCAAGGTGTTGGAGTCAAGGTTGCTCAGCTGCACCACCAAACACACTTGTCAATCTCCTCATGAAGAGTCAGCTGCCAGTCCAATTACAATTGTTTTTTGCTCCTCAGCTGAGCATGAAATGTCAGTTGAGTATCTTCTGATGCTTCTCTTGCTGGTTGTGTAGAACACATAGTGTTTTTGGTGGAAACCCAAGTTGGGCTTTGTTGGTGTGGAGATTGAATTGAAATAGTGGGATGTATAGACAATGCAAATTGCCATTTTTTTTTTCTTCAAGAATTTCTCTAGCTGCTTTAAAGAACCATGCAATAGGTTATGCTTCTTACTTTCCTTTGGTTCCAAAGGAAAACCGAAGAATGTAAAGAAAATGAAACTAGTTTTGATAGAAGTAAGAGAAGAAGAAAAAGATATGTTTTTGAAGATAGAATATATCTGATGTGTGTTTGTTTTGTAAAAATTATGGGGTTTTGTTACCACTCCTTGTTTTTCACAAAAAAATGGAGTGGATTTTAAGGTGAGAAGAGTAAGGCCATGGTTGGAGCTAAGTTGTCCTATTTTTTGAATTGAATTTAATAATAACAATATATTTTTATTTATTTTAATATTTTCTGTATTTTGGACAAGAAGCAAAAACTTGTTGATGAGGTGATATTTGTGATGGACAAGAGGCTCAAGGAGAAGCTTGGTGGTGATTAAATTTCAAGTATGGATGTGGGGTGACATATGCCATTCAATGAGTGGTTGATTGGAAATAGAGAGGGTAAGTAAGAGTGCATGAGAGGAGTGGAGGAAATATGGAGCAAAGCATCAATCACCCTCTTTAGTATTAGTTGTATGTCATGAACTCATGGGGTTGTTATGGGGTTGTTATCTTTGCTTATGGGGAACTTGATTGGAACTCCTCTCCTGTGACAAGTACTGATTTCAACTTTCTCCATACCTCCGGAAAAAACATGAAAATAAAGGCTCGAATTTATTGTGATGGAATTGAACCGGATAATTGAACAAGAAGAAAAAAAAATTTATGATTTGTTTACTGAATGTGGATTGTGTTGTAGTGCTTGATTGCGTGTTTTATTACCAACCAGACTTGCAATGTTACCAACTACAAAGATTGCATTCGTGTTCTCTCCATAGACCTGAAAATTCAATATTTGCTCTTGGATTGATTCTTAAAACTGGTAGTTTATCAGTTACAAACTTAGTTTTCCTATCCACTTGAGCATTAGTGATGTTTCTCTGTTCGTGTTTACACAATGTTTACACAATCATTAGACGTAAAAACACAATCTTAAATGGTGAATATACAAAGTGAATAAAATAGAACTTCTGGTAACCATTGTGTTTTACAATTCAAAGAAGGTATATATGTATCCATATATAAAGCTTGTAATAATGGAGCCTTAGACTTTGTTGTTACTTGGTGGACTTTGTTGTTATTTGGGACTCATGGTGGAAGAACTTCTTTTGATGGTTCGTAACCTAAAAAAATATTTCTATTCTGGAGGAACTTTTGTTTTCTATTGGTTAAAAATGTAAGGTTGGGTAGGTTCTTTGAAGGTCACGGCTTCAAATGAGTAAAGGTTTTTGGTGGACTATTTGAAGATTGAGGTGAATTCAAGCTTTAAAGATACAATCAGACTGAAACAAAGGAGAAGAGGTTTTGAATCAGGTGCAGGTTGTTGGCCTAAGCAAGGTGGGGACTAGGGATTAAGTTCAAGTGGACTTAAGGTAAGGCGTTATCTTGTTTTATTGATTCTTTACATGCCTGGAAAGAGGATTGTTTTTATAACAACATTGTTGGCGCAATCTCTGCGGAGATATCATTATATTCGTTCTCAAGGGACCAGTTCATATACAAACAAAAACATGATCCGGATGGTTCAGATTTTTCTAATATTGCTATTGGGTTGCATTATCTGGGGATTGACGAGGTTTCGGGATGGGTTGCATTGAAGATTTAGATTGATCATTTGTAATGGTGTGGGGCCCTATTATAAAGCTTGTCCCATTTACTTTTGTTCGACTCTGGAAAGAGCTTAATCATTAAAAAGACGGAGGAAAGAGGGATTTTGCAATATATATATATATTTAATCCTATCCATTTATTGTTATATATATGTGGAAATACATGTTCACATTGGTGTTCTTGCTCAGACTATTGGACAACATGATTGTATCCAATATTTGCAACTCCGTAGCTTCATCTAACTCCGTATCATGATTCTATCATTTTTATTTTAATGGATACAAGATTTTTATCAATCTGATTCATAATTTGTTCTCGAGGGTTCAAATACATGACTAGTAATATCATCCACCAAAAGTTACAAGGAAGCTTTAATGGATAATTTTAACTTGTAATGTGCATTTTAAAACAAAATGTTTATATGTATGTTGGTCCACAAATTTTGTTTTGTTGATGCTAATGATAATGTTGCTTTATTGTCTATCTTCCAGCTACAGCAGGAACAAACAAGGCTGCCTCCAGTGGCAATACTTTGAACACGAAGAAGCTTGATAAATAAACAAAAGTTCTTGCTCGTGAGTACTCAACTCTTTTGATTTTGTGGTTTCTTACAGTTTAATTGTATCATAATTAGATTGCCTCTAGCTTCGACCAAGCTATAAGGAAATGCAAGATGCCATTCCCTATTTTCTCTCAATTTTATTTTGTTTTTGGTCATCAGTGTAGTAATCATAATTTACTGGGTTATGAACGAGTTTCCATAGATATAATCAAAAGAATGAATATAAACAAATAAATTAAAAAAGATGACTAGTACAAGAATGAAATTAAACAACATTGTGATTCATTCCCAAAGCCTAACCACAGCTGGTCTCAACATTTAATTAGGACAGCCATAGGAGGTTCCATCGTTAAGAGTACAATTTGCTTCTTTTAGCTTCTTTGGACACATTTTCTCATTGGAAACAAACCAACCTAAGTTATAGAGTTGATTTTGGTGATTTAGCTATTGAGAACTTAAAATGTTGGGTGAGCTTGTTTTTAATGAGATCAGTTACTTGTGAATGTGTTAGGCTTCAGCCTCCTATCAAGTTTACCTATTCAAGGAGGAAGTATAAAACAGACAAGTGAAGTTGGGCAAGTTTATATGTTGTTAGCAGTCTGTAAAGCAGTTTTGTTAGGTGCTCTATTAACTCAGAGTGCTCTGTTATACTTACTGTTAGTGTTAGTTCTGTTGTTATAAATAATAGACTAGAAACGGAAATAACATTCATTCATTTCTGTAATAACTGAGTACAATTGAGCTTTGCTCATTGAGGAGAGTGGCAATCTCGAATACTGCCTTTACATTTCAATCCTTCCATTGTAACTTTTACAGAAGCATTCAATACAAATAATCAAGTTTGCAGAATCAGACTTCATTGATTTGTTCGACTTTCTTTGGTTGTTGTTGCCTTGAATGTGTCTTGCCAGGTTACAAAACATCCAAAAATTCATCCACTATGACCTTGGTACTGAGAGCGCACTGCTTGATTCTCCAATTCTGCAGAAACTTCATCACAAAAAGGTCAGTTCATAACAGAATGTAATTAGCTAGGTTTGTACTCATCAGGACATGTGTGTGATATTCAATTATTATTATTGTTATTATTTTCTTCTTCAAGATTGGTAGCTAGGTTGCTTAACTTAATTAATTGAGTTAGGGGATGAGCAGGGTAATTTGATGAATGAGTAATTAATTAAATGGGCGTTCAGGGAAATGTTATTATGACTGTCCCTACCCTTATACTCAAGTCAACCACTCATCTCTTTGTTCTTCATTTCATCTTTCTTTTCTTTTTGGTCATTCTCAGCTATGGCCTTGCATGTAGGCTCAGAATGTATGGTGCAGCCAAGGATGACTTGCCGACAACTGTTTATGGGCTTTTCTAATCTTCTTTGAATCTATGAAGAGTGGATCAGTAAGTGAAGTTGGCAAGTTGTCTTTGGCTACATTTTTCCATTCAGCTTGTCATGCAAGTCCTGTGCTGAAAATAATACTTGCATTCAAGGAGTTCTTCAAAGGCATGATTTATGGTTTGACAACCTTATTATTCTTGATTTGGTTCTTTACATTGCATTCTTTTCTTCTTTTATTGCTATATTATAAAGTAATGATATTAAGTATGATCTAAAGCTACTTAACTGACAAAGTTGATTATGTTGTACTAGCTCTTCTAATCCTCATATCAACTCTTACTTATTCATCAAATCATTTATAGAAAAGAAAACACTGATCTCCATGCTCAACAGATTGCCATTGCTTACCATGCATTGTTTACCTTTAGTAGGGAACTTCCCACCTATCTAGGTTGTGGAGATAGTTTTCATTTCTCATCATGAAAAGTAGTGCAAAAACAGATTATACAACATTTAAACCCCAGTCTATATTGATTTGATTAACTTAAGAGTTCCTTGGATGCATTCAGAGTGTTGTAAGAAGAACAAAGTAGAAAATTTATATATCAGAGGTCAAACCAAAACATCCTTATTACGTTGATGAGCTACAAGAGCTCTCATGTTCAGCACTGATTACATGTTACTGATCATAAAACCACATGACTTTAGTCTAATGATGTTTGAGAGCAATGGCTTGCATGGCCAACATGACTGCACCATTGGCTCTCCATATATAAGATGAACAAACATCTGGATCAGATTATAGTCTTCTCTGCTCCAATCCATTATCTAAGATCAGTCGTAGTTTTGTACTTTGTTAGTTTGTCCTTATATATTTTTATTTTGTTTTTTCTAAGATCAACAATAAGCATGATTGTGGTATTTTAGAAACAATTAGTTTGGATAGGAGATCCAATGTAACTCAAGTAATTGAGTTGGATTGGGAATGTAGAAAGAAGGTCAATGAAACATTGTATAGGGTACCATAACAAATACAACAACACAACTGGATGAATTGAAGTTCATTAGATTGGTCAATGATTTTCAAGCAATTTAGCAATTTAGATTCCTTTGGTCAATGACTAAAGTTAATCTTTTAATTTTTTGTGTGTAGAAATGTCAACAATTCCTTTAGACAAGTCATGGATGAACAAACGGGGAAGTGCAATGTATATGTACGGCGTTAGACAATTCCAACAGTTTGTTGAGGATAATGCAAATGGAGAGAGTCTTTTTCCTTGCCCATGTGTTCGATGTAGGAACTCGAGGGGAAACATTAGTGTTGACGACATAGGTGTTCATTTGTTAAGCCATGGCATTGATACCAATTATGTCACGTGGATACATCATGGAGAGAATATAAACAAGCATGTGATTGGTGTACCTATGACAAAAGTGGTTGAACCTGATGATGTCTGTGAATATCCTAGGATGAGCGAGCTAGTTGATGATGTATTCCTCAACATGCAAACTAAGGAGGCCGATGATGGGATAAATGACTTGAATGACACTATCGAAGAATGTTTTGGCGGTAATCCAGAAGGTGGTCCGGAACTTTCTCGTGAACCTGAGACAGTTATGAACAAGAAGTATCAAAAGTATAAGGAAAAAGCGACTATGCCTTTGTACAAAGGGTGTCCTAAGGATAAGACCATGTTGTCCACCATTATTGAATTGCAGAATTTCAAGACTCATTTTAGTTGGAGTGGTAATAGTGTGACGATGTTGTTAAAATGGCTAAAAACCTTATTGCCGGATGATTGTAATTTGCCAGATAACTACCCAAACATGAAAACCACAATTAAAGATATGGGGATGGAATGTAAGACAATACATGCATGTGCCAATGGATGCATACTCTATTGGAAAGAATATGAGGGTCTGGTTGGTTGTCCAAAATGTGGGGAGCCTAGGTATAAGGTTTGTGTGGATGTCGATGACAACGACTCCGGCAAGGTATACAGGAAAGAAGTTAAAAAGGTTGTAAAGTATTTTCCATTGATTCCAAAGTTGAAAAGATTTTTTAGCATACCGTGGATTGGTGAAGCAATGACTTGGCACAACCTTTTGAGATGGGAATTTGATGAGACATCCATGTGATTCAGCACAATGGACTTTAACAAATATGAGATGGCCAGAGTTTGCCTCTGATAGTAGGAATTTGAGACTTGCAATATCGACTGATGGTTTTAACCCACATGGAAATCTAAGTAATGCTTATAGTTGTTGGCCAGTAATAATAGCACCTTTGAATCTTCCACCTTCATTTATGCATGAAAAAGGAGTTTTGTTTGTTAACCTTGTTAATATCAGGGCCAAAAACACCCGGAAAGAATATTGATGTTTACCTGGAGCCATTAGTAGAAGAGTTGAAGGAATTGTGGGCAGATGGTGTTTCAACTTGGGATGTGTGTACTAAAAGAAATTTTCGGTTGAAAGCAATGTTGTTTTGGGGTATCCATGACTTTTTTGCTTATGGGACTCTAGCTGGTTGTAATGTTCATGGTTATAATGCATGCCCTATTTGTGTTGATGATGTAGAATCTGAACGTCTTTCAAACAGTCGGAAGATATGCTATAGAGGCCATCGACGTTTTTTACCTATAAAACACAAGTTTAGAGATGACAAGGGATTCAACAAAGATGTTGAACATCGTCGTGCTCCACGACGGTTATCTGGCGAAGAAGTTGAACGAAGGATAGTGGAAATTTTGGAAAGTAGTTCTACACAAGGTAGGGTTAGTGGGCAAAAACGCAAGAATATGGTTGATAATGATAACGTCAATGATGAACCAACCAATAACATTGCGCCACCGTGGTCTAGAAGGTCCATTTTATTTGATTTGTCGTACTGGAAGTTTGTTGAGCTACGACATAATATTGATGTGATGCATACTGAAAAGAATGCCATTGAACACTTATTGAACATATTGTTGAATGTCTCTAAGAAAACAAAGGATGGTGAGAATGCTCGAAAAGATATGGAAGACATGGGAACTCATAAGAGATATTGGTTGAGCCATGACAATGAAACGGGAAAAACTTCAATGCCAAAAGCATCATTTGCCTTGACCAAGAAAGAAAAAAAAAGTATTTATGAATACACTAAAAGAGTTGAAATTGCCGAGTGAATTTTCATCCAAGTTGAGTAATTGCGTTCTTGGCAATCCCCTGGAGCTAAGAGGACTGAAGTCACATGATTACCATGTCATTATGCAACATTTACTTACAGTTTTGCTTAGACATGTTTTTCGTGACAAGAAGGATAAAGATTTAAGAATTGTTATTCAAAGATTTAAGAATTGACAAAACAAATCTTCAGTTGGCACACAAAGGTGTGATTGAGGCAATGTGTGTCCTTGAAAAGGAGCTTCCACCTTCATTCTTTGTTATAAGTGTGCATTGCATGGCTCATCTAACCGAGGAAGCGATGCTTGGTGGTCCAGTTTGATATCGATGGATGTATCCCTTTGAGCTGTAAATAAATTTTCTAATTTTAGTGCACGTCATCACGTTATCTTATTATATTATATACTAATTTATCATTTTATTTATGATTGATAGGTTAATGAAACGATACAAAAACTATGGTAAAAATTTCAGATACATAGAAGGATCAATAGCAGAATCATACCTTGTAGATGAATCTGTTACATACTGCATGGAGTATATGAGAAAGCCACGGTTCGGAACTCACAAACACAGTCAAAAGGAGTGGCTTGATGTAGATGATGAGTATGCCAATGAAAAGCCATTGGATAAAGAAAAAAACTATATGCTAAATAATGTACAATTTAAACAAGCTCGAAGATGGGTTTTCAATGCACTTGCTGATTCGAGTGATTGGGAAGTGTAAGATATATAATATTTTAGTATTTTTTTATAACTAGAAATATAGAATTATTATAATATGGTAACTGGTGCCGAAAATACAATGAATATTGCATGGAGTTGGCTACACAAAGTAAAAAAAAGGGTCAAGGAAAAATGTTGAGAAAGCTACAGATTTTATTCCTTGGTTGTGTGATGAGGTATATTATAATGTGTATTTATTCATATATATATACATATATAATTTTTTTTTTCAGATTTCAGTTCTAAGATGATTTGTTTTACAATGTAGTTGGAGAAGGCTGGGGAAACAAATACCACACTTTGGAGGTTAGCCAATGGTCCACAATTTTTGGCAACCCGATATCCAAAATATTGTGTAAATGGTTTCAAATTTGTGACAAGTTATTTGGATGAATGTTTGGTGACACAAGATAGTGGTGTCTCCATGGAAATCGATATTATTGGTTTGAAGTATATCATGTGATTATTGTTGGAGCAACCATTGTCGTTTGCTTTTTTTTGGAAACCCATACACCACACTTTCCGTTCCCAAATCAGTTACCAAAACAAGCTGAACAAAGTTTCTTAAACTTAGTTCGTCTAAACCGGAATTTAGAAATCTTATCCAACCAAAATTTAATAGTGAATTTCTTAGGATTCATGTAAGATAGTTGTTTGAAATACTGTTTCTCAAATGCAATTAACCAGTTATTTTCTAAATGTTTCTCAAATGGTTGGAAATAAACTGCTTGGAATATATATATATATATATATATATATATATATATATATTTTTTTTTTGGTTCAGTTTTCTTTTTTTCCTTGCTGGTTTGTAAAATGTGACGACATTTTAGTTGTTTAGGGAACATTCTCTGTCTTTTTGTTATGTTTCAGGAAGCATGGCAATGTGACATTTGCGGCTCTAAATCAGGAAGGGGTTTTGGTAAAGATTTAATTTCTTATTTTTGAAATTCCACAAGGTATTATTTTTCTACTAATCCGAATTCTGACATACAAAAGATAGTGAGCAAGGATGCAAGTAGAAAATTTTGGAATAGTTGTTATGCACCTCATCATATATTGTCCTAGTTGTTTTCCTATATTCTAATGGGAGGTTGTTCACATTCGTGGCATTGGGAATGACTTGGCAGGTGAATCTACTATTATCATTTCCATTACTCGCAACTATATGCTTTGAAGTTTGAAATTTGTGTAGCATTGGAAGAATGACAACATACCACAAGTATGTGATAGGCCCCAATCAAGTTTACTTGTACAAGGAACAGGCATAGAGAAACAAAACAGTGAATGGGGAGCAATTTGTTGATTGCTCTGTCAGTGAAGGGTGCAGTTAGTTGCGCTGTTAGTAAATGGTGAAGTCTGTCAGTTAGTGCTTTGCTAGTGAAGGGGGGAGTATGTGTAGAGGTTCTGTAGTCTATCAAGTCTTATAAATTCGGTTAGTTTTCTCCATCTTTGATACTACTATAAATGTAAGAATAGTAGGAGCAATTAGGGATCTTTTTACTTACTGAATTCTGTTGTACATTGAGCTCTGCTCTAAGGAGATTTGGCATCTCAAATTAGCCTATACATTCATTCAATAAGAATCCATTCTTTTGCAGCCTATAAATCTTGTGTTTGTAGTGTGCATTGATCTGTTGTGACCCTAACTTTGTGTTGAACCTTGATTTAGCTCTTTGATTATCTGTATGTGGAACTGAATTGTGGAGATCCATATTGCAGATCATATTAGTATGGTTGTCGGAGAATTTGACTATTTCCTGTTAGGAAAAAAATTTGAATGTTGGAAGATGCTTTTTGTTCATTCAAAAGACCCTTTAATACATAATTTGGTTGTGTTCCAAAGATGCTTAGACACTAGTGCCCCATGATAGTGCTTGTGAACTTAGGGTGATGGGTGTGGGAAGAGTGCTTTTGTGATCTTGTCCTTGTGTATCTACACTATTGTTGTGTACAAAGATTTTGTGATCTTACCCTTACATACTTGTGCTTGCATGATACATTTTGTTTATCTTTGGACAGAGGCTACTTTTGAAGTACTTCCCAGGCTTAATAAAGTCAAATTTGACAGTGGCATTGTTGATGATCTTCTGTTTCTTGATATGCCACGTGAATGCCGATTTTCTTCTGGAGTAATGATGCTAGAATATGGAAAGGCGGTTCAGGAGAGTGTTTATGCTAGAATATGGTTTGCGACCAGCAGCAAGCTCGCATCAGTGCGTCCCTCGGACAGCAGCAGTCCATCCCTCGCAGCAGCAGCAGCAGTGTGTACCTCTCATCATCAGCAGATCGTCCCTTGCAGTAAGTCCCAAAATCTGCTATTGTTTACTTTTTTTTTGCAGTATTTTTACGTCTTAGTTTTTAGTCTTTGAACACCACATTCTCTCTTCATATTGGAACTAGAATGTGCATAACTGAGTGAGTGGAGTGATGACATGATTTTTGCAGGAAAGTCCAACACAAATAGTAGCCGTGATTACAAAATCAAAGGAAGTCAAGTAGATAAATTCTTCCACGCATTTGGTGCCATTGCTGCCATTCTTGTTTGCAATACCTCCGCTTTGTATGCTAGACCTTATATGCTAGACTTATTTTTAATATATCTACTCTGAAGATTGCATGCAATCTCATTCTAATATCAAATTTGTTTGTCAGACTCTTCTGCATCCTGAGCAAGACAGAGTTCTCACTCCCCGTGAAAATGCCAGGCTACAAGGCTTTCCTGATTACTACAAGCTTTCTGGTCCTGTTGTTGAGAGGTAACAGACTTCCTCAACATGTCAAAACATCAAAATTTCTATAAATCTCTTATATTCATAGTTTCTTGTTTGATTGGAATTCATTAGTGATTTTATTCAATGGTTTTATAACTGTTAAGCACTCATACCATGATCTTGCACACCCAAAACAAGGTCTGAACTTGACTAGCTAACTGCTTTATATGCTGGTCTTCAGACTCTTCAGGCCTATCATCATACCTAGCCATTTCTACATGCCTACTAAGGATCTAGATCTGCTTCCATCTTGTTTGTACAATCCTATTTCTATTTTGTTCAGAGTTAGAATCATAATATAAGTATTATGATTATCATCATAGGGAAGCTGAAACACTATAAATTTATTGTGCGGGCAGTGATGGTATTCAACTGCAAACACCCAATGGTTTTCATAATGGCTGCTAAGATTTGAAAACCTTCATTTTTTTCCATCTGAGCTGTTTGAATCTGTAAGAAATAGTAGGAAATCAGACTATCCAAAGAGTTTAAAGGCACCAAACTTCATCTGATAAGAATTGGTAAGCAAAGTCACATTTGAAAACCAAATGGTCTTCTGTTTCAGCAGTAGAAAGAGATAAAGGGCAGGCAGGCGCCCTCCACTCTTAAATAATTATCAATTGGATTACTAGTGGTTCGTAAAATACCAATCAAAGATTTCCATAAAATATTTTGATTCCTTTTAAAACATGAGGTATGTTACTGATTAATCTCATAGTTCCATCCATATAGTTTTGAATCTTCTTTTCTAAATGAAAATAGGAAAAAAAATTCTTAAAAAATTTCACATGTGTCAGTCTTTTTTGGTACATCAATGATATAGCTTGGGTGTCTCAGACAATTAATGTATCACAATAGATATACAAATCTCCAGGCATGTCTTTATGGCTAAGATTCATGCATATACTAGTACACCAGAAATTATAGGTCATGTTTGTCTGTCATTGGTTTATTAGCAATCTTTATAGGTCATGTTTGTCTGTCATTGAGTACTGACTAATTTTTATACTGCAGGGCTCTGAAGGTCTGAGCCAGTACGGGCAGCAATATGTTGGACAGGAGAATGCACATACATTGTTTGTTTTTGGGGTGCAAAGTGTGTCGTTGTATCAACCATCACCGGTACCATACACAAGCAACTACCAGGTGCTGCATTCTCATCATTTTCAGTATATTGAACAAGCAACTACCGAAAGAAATGGGGCCTGTTCCTAAGGGCATCAATGTATTTTCTTACATTATAACTAGGTGGATTTGTATTGTTGGAAAAAATATAGAGAAATTCTTTTGTTTTAGATGCGAGCGAAATATGATATAACAAGGTTCCATTTGTTCAGGTTAATCCTGTTATTGTACATTAGTGCTATTTGTTTACATGTTTTTGTTTGGCATCAAAACTTGACAAGTTCTTTTTTACGGTTGATTTTGTATTTATCTAGCATATAGTTTTGGTGGAATCTTATTCGTGCCGGAGGCATGACACAAACCATAGTAAGGACTGATTTTGCAGGTGCCACGGCTGTGATTTTGCTGCAGCAGCAAAAAAAATATAATTTTTTTTTCGATTATATTAATTTGCAACGGTTTGAAACCGTTGCAACAAAACAGATTTTTTTTTAATTTTGTTTTAATTGCCAACGACTTACAACCGTGGTTTCAGCTTGCCACGGCTAGGAACCGTGGGTGTTCTTCATCATTTGCTACGGCTTACAACCGTGGCCAGGGTTAGGCACGGCTTAAAACCGTTGCTATCATGTTTGCCACGATTTATTTCTCACTGTTTAGCCACGGCTTCAAACCGTAGCAAGGGTTAGCCACGGTTAACAACCGTTGCTACCTTGTTAGACACGGTTTATAACCGTTGCTAATATCTACACCTTGTCACGGCTTAAAACCGTGGCTATTTTTGCCACGGCTAAAAACCGTTGCTATTGTTCTTGCAACGGTTTAGAACCGTGGCTAAATGCTGAAAATCACCTCCCCCCTTCAAGCATAAAACCGTTGCTACAATGTTTAGCAACGGTTTATAGCTGTTACAAGGAATTTCGCGACGCCTCTGTAGCACACGGCTCTTAGCCGTGACAATGGCTTACGCCCACGGTATAGAACCGTTGCTAATGGGGGTTTTTGGTGTAGTGACTTATTAAATTATATATATATATATCTTTCTAAGATTCTCTTTATGAAGTTATGGGCATATGCATGAGCTACTTGTTTGTCGATGGGACGTATGGTTTGTTTCTTAAGAAGGGTTAACAAAAAAAAATTTCTATTTCGGAATGGTTTATGATTTGGACTTTGGTGATGCTTCATTTCGTAAATTGTTTGCTTATTGTAGAATTAATTACTTAGTTACGCCTTCTATCAAAACTCTAGATGTGTATTTATTATAACTCAGCTAAATTCTCTAAGACTAAATTATTTAATTTTGGAATTTTTGGATTAAAAAAATTTCAATTTATTAGAAAACAAAATTTTTAATTTAATATTTGGATTAAAATAAAAAAAAATTAATTTGGGGTGCACTAAGATTTTTAGTGGGGGCAAATAGCCACCCACCCTTAAAAAACTGGCTATTCCCTTCTGTCATTCTTCTTCCTCTGTGGAACAAAGAGGGTGGTGCCCTTCTTCATTTTTCTGTAGCGACGGCAGCTTGCAGACCCACGTTGCCTCTCGTTTGTCCGTTCCAAAATCCTCATCTTTCTATGCTTTTTCTCCTTCCTTTATCTTCCCTCTCTTTCCCATTGATCTAAAGGGGGGAGTATGGTCAGGAAAGAAGAAACGAGGAAGGTTGAAATGGTAAAGAAATGGCATTTCAAGGTGGTGGAGAGATTGCCTGGTTGCTGAATAAGAAGTGGTGACGATGGTTTGCGCTAGAAAGGGTGTGATGTTAGGGTTTGTATGTTATTTTTTAGGAGAAGACGATGATTCTCGACGGCTAGATGAGTGAGTTCACTTTTTACCTTCTCTTTACCGATTTTCAAGAATTTGAGGGTATTTTGTTTTTTACTATGCATTGTTTGTCAATTTTGACCAGCTCGGTGGTTTTATGAATGCTAATTTCCCATGGAAATTTTTGTATAAAGTTTTGATTTTTTTATTGGGGGAAAGGATGTTCAGATCAAATTATTAAGAAAATAAGTTAGTATTAATACACCCATGAATGAATGTAATAATAGTCAATGGTGAGCTTCTAACATTCCCAACTTGGGACTTTTAAAGAGAAAACATTTCATCCATTATAATGGTTGTTACACTAAACGAACAATGTTTTTTTAACATATTTGAGTAATAAGGATTTTTGTCATGTAAGTTTTAAGGCTCAACATCAATTAAAGGTTTAGTGCTTAGTTCAGTGTGGTAATGATATGGAACTTACAGAGTCAAGGAATGAATCACACCACCATGATCAAGGGTGGTTATTCAAGGATAGAGTTAACAAAAAGCATTCACGCCCTTGTTCTCCTAAAACTAGTACTGATCATTTTGCTTATGAAAATGTTCAAAGCACAGGAATTGAAAAGATCCTATTTAGTGCACGGTTTTGGGCGTATTACACGTGCTCGTGTGTGTGAGCGTGTTCAGTGTTTGTGGTTTAATTTTTTCGAATTTGCAATTCCAATTTAAAAGGAGTATTTTTTTGAGACTTTTGAAGTATTTCCCGCCAAGCGCTCAGTGAGTAATTTTCGCTCTCTTTTGCTGTACAAAAATACATACATGAATGCCTTAGAGTAATCGTTATGTGATAGATGTTATTGTCATATTATTTATTTGGACATACTTGATTGTAAATTAATTATGTGGTTAGAGTAGGTCCGAGGTGGTTAAATTTATATGAATGTTTGCAAATTAAGTTTAGTTTTTTTTTAATGTTGCTATTAGTTAAGCATGTTATAGGGGTAAGTTGGATTGCCAATTTGCTTGAGGATTAGTCTTATTGTAATGTATACAACTTTATTGTCTATTGTTTACTAATAATGTTTAATCATTTTATGATAATATGTGTACGGTTATTTCAAACGCATTCGAAGTGTGAGCTTTATTTGACGTGTGATATAAGTGACTTTTGCGACTATTAATGAAGTGTATAACTTGAGATTTAGTAATTATGAAACTGTTATTTCTTTCCTCAATAGAATGGGTTAATATTGTGGTTGATTTATTTATGGTTGACAAAGTGTCACCATAAAAGGGTCTTGAGTTTTTGTTGATTTTTTTAATGTTCATTTCCACAACTCCGAAAAAAAAGAATTATTTTATTATACAAAGTTGTTTGTATACGTGTTATATAATTTGGGTATGCAGACTTGTTTGCATATTGAGTATGCCATTCCATGTGAGTTCGGTAGTACGTTTAGTATTTCTGGATGTGGCACTCCACTTAGAACATGTATGGTCTGAGTGATTTCGAAGGCAAGAGATGCACACTTGGGTGAGGTGTGTTTGGTACAAGGTGGGAAGTGCGAATGCGGAAAGGAAGTGAAATTTTTATGTATGTGCATGATTGCCTCAAAGGAAGAAACTAAATACTCATTCGATCATTGAATGAAAATTATATGTCTTCCTAGAGGTAAAAAATATGTTTTATTGATATTTTATAATAGTCTATTATGACTACGATTTGTATCGTTTTTTGAAAATAAATTTCATTTATAAGGATTGATAACTTAGAAAGTTTGTTGGTTTGTTTCTAACCGTTTCGTGCATGATGGAAAGTCTATTAACAATTTTTGTAGGTTTGACTCACCTTGTTCAACCTTCACTTTGTTAGTGTTGGTAAGATAAATGTATATTTTAAGCATAATAAACTTTTTAGTATGCAATGTTTGCCTTGTTGAGAAACTACAAGTCTTTGAGTTTGATTTTGTTATTTAGGAAATTTTAATCAGATAACTTTTTCATTTATTAGATATTGAGATTTCTCGTACCAGTTACCTTGTTGACCAAAAAAAGTTTACGCTTCTTGGGTGCTTTCTTTTTGTAACGTAGTCATTTAGCCTTTCAAAGGTTAGAAAGTCATTGAGGCGATGATATGGGATGTTTACTTGTTGGATAGAATCTCCAAAGAGTTAACATGGTTAGATTTTTTTTGGTTATGTTAATTTTTATTTAAAGTTTCCATAGTTTAATTTTGGAGTCCCGAGTTTCAGGAAGCGAAAAATCCTAATCCTACGCGGATATAGGGATTTTCCTTTTCTTGAAAATTGGGGCATGATAGTTTGGTATCAGAGCATGTGGTTAGCCTAGGCTAGGGTAGAGTCGAGGTGATCTTCGGAATGTGGATATTGGTGAGTATGAGTGTAAATTTCTAAAGATAAAATGACAACGGTGAACCTTTAACCTTTAATATTGTTTCCTTTTCCTTGTGAATCTCTTAATGAGATTTCTTTGACCTATGTAGTCGGGCTAATCATAACTTATTTTAATGTTTGTATTGGGTGACATTATTCCATTTAGCATTTCCTTTAGCGGTATTGTTATCCTGAGTTTCTAGTTAGCCCTTTCAGCGAATCTCGGGACAAGATTCCTTTTGAGTTGTATATATTGTAGCACCACGTATTTTTTAATACTTATTAAATTATATATATATATATATATATATATATATATATATATATCTTTTTGTTATTGTTTTCATGAAGTTTTGGGCATATGCATGAGCTACTTGTTTGTCTATGTGATGTGTTGTATGTTACTTAAGGAGGGTTAAGAAAAAAAATATATTCTGGAATAGTTTATGATTTGGACTCTGGTGATGTTTCATTTGGTAAATTGGTGGCTTATTGTAGAATTAATTACCTAATTACCCCCTCTATCGAATCTCGGGACGAGATTCCTTTACGGTGAATATATTGTAACACCCCTAAATTCTCTGAGACTATATTATTTAATTTTGGAGTTTTTGGATAAAAAATAATATTTTAAATTTATTGCAAAATGAAATTTGTAATATAGTTTTTTGATTAATTTTTTTTTTATTTTGGGATATTAGTGAAGTGTATATCTTTAGATTTTGTAATTATGAAACTGTTATTTATTTCCCCTATAAAATTTGTTAATATCGTGGTTGATTTATTTATGATTGACAAAGTGTCACCATAAAAGAGTTTTGAGTTTTATTCGATTTGTTTTTATGATTTTTTCTAAAACTCCAAAAAAAAATTTGAAAAAAAGAATAATTTTAGTATACAGACTTGCTTGTATATGTGTGATATAATTTAGGTATGAACACTTGCTTGCAAATTGGTTACGCCTTTCCATGTGAGTTCGGTAGTACGTGTAGTATTTAAGAAATGCTTTACTTGGATCTAACTTTGGGTGAGATGACATGTTCCTCGATGTCGCACCCCACTTAGAAGATGTACGCTCCGAGTGATTTCGAAGGCAAGGGAGCCAAACTTGGGTGAGGTGTGTTCGGCACAAGGAGGGTAGTGTGATTGTGAAAATAAAGCGAGATTTTTGTGTATGTGCATGATAGCCTTAAGGGAAGAAACTAGATGCTCATTCGACCACTGAATGAAAACCATTTCATGTAAGATGATAAGTCTACTAACAATTTCTGTAGGTTCTACTTACTATGTTCAACCTTCACTTTCAAAGTGCTGATAAAATAAATGTATATTTTATGCGTGATAAACTTATTAATATGCAATGTTTGCCTCGTTGAGGAACTACAAGTCTTTGATTGTCATTTTGTTATTTATAAAATTTGAATCAAATAACTTATTTCATTTATTACAGATTGAGATTACTCATACCAGCTACATCGCTGACCCAAGTAAGTTTACGCTTCTTGGGTACGTTCTTATTGGAACTTAGTCATTTAGCCTTTCACAGGTTAGAAATTCATTGAGGCGGCGATATCGGAGTTTTATTTGTGGTACGAAATCTATAAAAAGTTAACCTGGGTAGAATTTTTTAGTTTATGTTAATTTTTATATAATATTTCTGTTGTTAAATTTTTGCGTCCCGGGTTTCGAGAAAGAAGAAATTCCTGATCCTACGTGGATATAGGGATTTTTGTTTTCTCGAAAATTGGGGCGTAACAGTTTGGTATCAGAGCATTTGGTTAGTCTAGGCTGGGGTAGAATCTAGGTGATCCTCGGAATGTAGATATGGGTAAATGTGTAAATATCTAAAGATAAAATGACAATGGTGAACATTAAACTTTTAATATTGTTTCCTTTTCTTCGTGAATCTCTTAATGAGATTCCTTTGACCTGTGCATTCTGGCTAATCATATCTTATTTTAACGTTAGTTGTGGGTTACATTAATCCATTTAGTTTTTCATTTAGTGGTTTTATTATCCTGAGTTTTTAGTTAGCCATTTCAACGAATCTCGAGATAAGATTCCTTTTAAGTTGTATATATTGTATCAACCCGTATTTTTTAATACTTATTAAATTATATATATCTTTGTGAGATTGTCTTTATGAAGTTATGAAGTTATGGGCATATGCATGAGCTACTTGTTTGTCGATGTGATGTGTGGTTTGTTTCTTAAGAAAGGTTAACAAAAAAAAATTATATTCTGAAATTGTTTATGATTTGAACTTTGGTGATGTTTCATTTCGTAAATTGTTGGCTTATTGTAGAATTAATTACCTAGTTACCCCTTCTATCGAAACTCGAGGCGAAATTCCTTTGATGTGTATTTATTATAACTCCCCTAAATTCTTTGACAAAATTATTAAATTTTAGAATTTTTTGATTAAAAGCAAAATTTTTAATTTAATATTTGGATTAAAATCAAAAATTTGAATTTGGGGTGCACTAAGATTTCCAGTGGGGGCAAATAGCCACCCACCCTTTAAAAGCGGGATATTCCCTTCTGTCATTCTTCTTCCTCTGTGGAACAGAGAGGGTGGTGCCCTTCTTCATTTTTCTGTAGCGATCGCGGCTTGCAGCCCAACGTTGCTTCTCGTTTGTCCGCTCCAGAATCCTCATCTTTCTCTGCCTTTTCTCCTTCCTTTATCTTCCCACTCTTTCCCTCTGATCTAAAGGGGGGAGTATGGACATGAAAGAAGAAACGAGGAAGGTCGAAATGGTAAAGAAATGGCATTTCGAGGTGGTGGAGAGATTGCCTGGTTGATGAATAAGAAGTGGCGAAGATGGTTTGCGCTAGACAAGGTGTGATGTTAGGGTTTGTATGTTATTTTTTAGGGGAGTACGATGAGTCTCGACGGCTAGATGAGTGAGTTCTCTTTACCAATTTTCAATTTATTGGAATTTCAGGGCTTCTTGTTTTTTTTTTTTTCTGATGCATTGTTTGTCAATTTTGACCAGCTAAGTTTTGATTTTTTATTGGGGGAAAGGTTGTTCAGATCAGCTTTTGAACAAAATAAGTTAGTATTAATACACCAATGAATGAGTTCAATAATAGTGACTGGTGAGCTTCAAACATCCCACCTTTGGACTTTTAAAGACACAAATTTTCATCCATTAAAATGGGTGTTACACTAAACGAACAATGTTTTTTTAACATATTTGAGTAATGAGGATTTCTGTCATGTAAGTTTTAAGACTCAACATCATTTAGTGGTTTAGTGCTTAGTTCAGTGTGGTAATGATATGGAACTTACAGAGTCAAGGAATGAATCACACCACCATGATCAAGGGTAGTTATTCAAGGATGGAGTTAACAAAAAACAATCACGCCATTGTTCTCCTAAAACTAGTACTGATCATTTTGCTTATGAAAATGTTCAAAAAGCACAAGAATTGAAAAAAAGCTATTTAGTGCACGGTTTTGGGCGTATTACACGTGTTCGTGTGTGTGAGCGTGTTCAATGTTTGTCATTTAATTTTTTCGAATTTGATTCCAATTTAAAATGAGTATTGTTTTTAGACTTTTTAAGTATTTCCCACTAAGCGCCCAGTGAGTAATTTTCGCTTTCTTTTTCTTTACAAAAATACATACATGAATGCATTAGAGTAATCGATAATTGTGTGATAGATGTTATTGTCACATTATTTTTTGTACATACTTGATTGTAAATTAATTAAGTGGTTAGAGTAGGTCCGAGGTGGTTAAATTTATATGAATGTTTGCAAATTAAGTTTAGTTTTTTTTAATGTTGCTATTAGTTAAGCATGTTATAGGGGTAAGTGGGATTGCCAATTCGTTTGAGGATTAGTCTTATTGTAATGTATACAACTTTATTATCTATTGTTTATTAATAAAGTTTAATCATTTTATGATAATATGTGTACGATTATTTCAAACGCATTCGAAGTGTGAGCTTTATTTGACGTGTGATATAAGTGACTTATATGGCTGTTAATGAAGTGTATAACTTGAGATTTAGTAATTATGAAACTGTTATTTGTTTCCTCAATAGAATGGGTTAATATTGTGGTTGATTTATTTATGGTTGACAAAGTGTCACCATAAAAGAGTCTTGAGTTTTTGTTGATTTTTTTATGTTCTTTTCCACAACTCCAAAAAAAAATATATATTTTATTATACAAAGTTGTTTGTATGCCTGTGATATAATTTTGGTATGCAGACTTGCTTGCATATTGAGTACGCCATTCCATGTGAGTTCGGTAGTACGTGTGGTATTTAGGAAATGCTTGACATGGATTGAACGTCTGGTGAAATGACATGTTCCTTGATGTGGCACTCCACTTAGAACATGTATGCTTCGAGTGATTTCGAAGGCAAGAGATGCACACTTGGGTGAGGTGTGTTTGACACAAGGTGGGAAGAGCGAATGCGGAAAAAAGTGAGATTTTTAGGTATGTGCATGATTGCCTCAAGGGAATAAACTAAATGCTCATTCCATCATTGAATGAAAATTGTATGTCTTCCTAGAGGTAAAAAATACTTTTTGTTGATATTTTATAATAGTCTATTATGACTACGATTCGTATCGTTGTTTGAAAATAATTTTCATTTATAAGGATTGATAACTCAGAAAGTTTTTTGGTTTGTTTCAAACTGTTTCGTGCATGATGGTAAGTCTACTAACAATTTTTGTAAGTCGGACTCACCATGTTCAACCTTCACTTTTTTAGTGTTGGTAAAATAAATGAATATATTTTAAGCATGATAAACTTACTAGTATGCAATGTTTGCCTCGTTGAGGAGCTACAAGTCGTTGAGTTTCATTTAGTTATTTATGAAATGTTAATTAGATAACTTTTTCATTTATTAGAGATTGAGATTATTCATACCAGCTTCCTCGCTGACCAAAATAAGTTTACGCTTCTTGAGTGCGTTCTTTTTGTAATGTAATCATTTAGCCTTTCAAAGGTTCGAAAGTCATTGAGGCGGTTATATGGGATGCTTACTTGTGGGATGGAATCTCCAAAGAGTTAACATGGTTAGAATTTTTTTTTTATGTTAATTTTTATTTAATGTTTCCGTAGTCTAATTTTCGAGTCCCAAGTTTCAGGAAGCGAAAAAGCCTAATCCTACGAGGATATAGGGATTTTTCTTTTCTCGAAAATTGTGGTGTGATAGTTTGTTATCAGAACATTTGGTTAGCCTAGGCTGGGGTAGAGTCTAGGTTATCCTTGTAATGTGGATATGGGTTAGTATGAGTGTAAATTTTTAAAGATAAAATGACATCGGTGAACCTTTAACCTTTAATATTATTTCCTTTTCTTTGTGAATCTCTTGATGAGATTTCTTTGACCTATGTATTCGGCCTAATCATAACTTATTTTAATGTTTGTAGTAGGTGAGATTATTCCATTTAGCTTTTCATTTAGTGGTGTTATTATCATGAGTCTCTAGTTTACCCTTTCAGCGAATCTCAAGGCGAGATTCCTTTTGAGTTGTATATATTGTAGCACCACGTATTTTTTAATACTTATTATATTTTAAATATATATATCTTTGTGTTATTGTTTTCATAAAGTTATGGGCGCATGAGCTACTTGTTTGTCGATGTGATGTGTGTTACTTAAGGAGGGTTAAGAAAAAAAATTTATTCTTGAATGGTTTATGATTTGGACTCTAGTGATGTTTCATTTGGTAAATTGGTGACTTATTGTATAATTAAGTACCTAATTACCCCCTCTATTGAATCTAGGGACGAGATTCCTTTACTGTGAATATATTGTAAAACTCCTAAATTCTCCGAGACTAAATTTTTTAATTTTGGAGTTTTTTGGATTAAAAACAATAATTTCAATTTATTAGAAAATAAAATTTGTAATTAAGTTTTTGATTAAAATTTTTTTAATTTGGGGATATTAGTGAAGTGTATATCTTTAGATTTAGTAATTATGAAACTGCTATTTATTTCTCCCATAGAATTTGTTAATATTGTGGTTGATTTATTTATTGTTAATTTTAGTATACAGACTTGCTTCTATACGTGTGATATAATTTTGGTATGTAGACTTGCTTGCAAATTGGGTATGCCGTTCCATGTGAGTTTGGTAGTACGTGTAGTATTTAGGAAATGCTTGACTTGGATCTAACTTCGAGTGAGATGACTTGTTCCTCGATGTCGCACCCTACTTAGAACATGTACGCTCCAAGGGGTTTCGAAGGCAAGGGAGGCACACTTGAGTGAGGTGTGTTCGGAACAAAGAGGGCAGATCGATTGTGGAAAAAAAGTGAGATTTTTGTGTATGTGCATGATTGCCTTAAGAGAAGAAACTAGATGCTCATTCAACTACTAGATGAGAATTAATGTCTTTCTAAAGATAGGAAATGCGTTTTCTTGATATTTTAGTAATAGTCTATTATGACTACGATTTGTATCGATGTTTGAAAATAAATTTTATTTATGGGGATTGATAATTCATAAAGTTTATCCGTTTGTTTCTAACCATTTCGTGTAAGATGATAAGTCTACTAACAATTTCTGTATGTCCTACTTTCCATGTTCAACCATCACTTTCAAAGTGTTGATAAAATAAATGTATATTTTATGGGTGATAAACTTATAAGTATGCAATGTTTGCTTCATTGAGGAACTACAAGTCTTTGAGTGCCATTTTGTTATTTATAAAATTTGAATCAGATAACTTATTTCATTTATTCGAAATTGAGATTACTCATACCAGCTACTTCGCTGACCAAAGTAAGTTTACGCTTTTTGGGTACGTTCTTATTGGAACTTAGTCATTTAGTCTTTCACTGGTTAGAAATTCATTGAGTAGGCGATATAAGATTTTTACTTGTGGGAGGAAATCTCCAAAAAGTTAACCTGTGTATAATTTTTTAGTTTATGTTAATTTTATTTAATATTTCTGTTGTTAAATTTTCGCGTCCCGGGTTTCAAGGAAGAAGAAAATCCTAATCCTACACAGAAATAGGGATTTTCGTTTTCTAAAAAATTGGGGCGTAACAATTTGGTATCAGAGCATTTGGTTAGCCTAGGCTAGGGTAGAGTCTAGGTGATCATCGGAATGTGGATATGGGTACAGGTGTAAATTTCTAAAGATAAAATGACAATGTTGAACCTTAAACTTTTAATATTGTTTCCTTTTCTTCGTGAATCTCTTAATGAGATTCCTTTGACCTGTGTTGTCATGCCCGGACCCGCCACGGGAATCGCAGCGTGTCGATGCATGAACTAACCCGTAAAACAGGTGGATTGTAACCGGCCACAACATCATAATATAAAACATTCTTGATACGAGAATGAAACGAAAATAAAAACTACAATAAAATTTGAACAAAATAAATATATATTTGATTCGCCCCGCCAGAGTCATAGTGACAAAATCAGTATACAAACATCTAGTATAACCATATATATAGTACATCTGAAACACAGAGAAAACGAAACATACCCGTACAGGGTGGACACAACCAAAAAGCACAAAACGCACCTACAACGGAAACTGAGGCCTACGCGCCACGATCAGCAGGAACGCCAATACTGCCTGCACTCCAATAGAAGCACACCCCTTGCGGGTTCAGCAAATCACAAAGCTAGCTGGTGCGAGCGAACTAAATACAAACAACAAAATACTATACCAAAAAAATTAATGCCAGACAATAAATGATAAGTAACAGGCAACAACACAAGCATTTCATATTCAACAATATCTACAAGTCTACAATATATGCCGATCAATATACGTGATTCAAACATGGTAAATATCAAGCGATGGAAATAAAGACAATCTCATAATTATTCCTAGTCTCCTAGGTATAGCAATCAGGTTGAAACCAAAATTCTGTATAAGTGTCTCAGATCGTAGGTATCCGCATACCCTGCGAATGTGTCTCACCCAGACACAGCCCACAACGTGCACCAGTACCACTTCGGACTTGTTTGTATCCTGATGGGGTGCCATCTGCCAGGATAAAACTCCAACATCCTGAACGACTGTCCTAACACGGCCAACCTAACACATTCAAAATCAAGCGTGCTGGGAGGGAAAGCGAGTAATCTCCAAAGCACGTCCTCCGGGGCCCGTCCTACTGTACTCTATAGTGGCAAGTGCGTGCGGGAGCTCACCGCACCTCAGCAAGCTTGCCACATGCAATAGCGTCCACAATGTCAGGTGCGAGTCATCTCAAGCACCATTCAACTCATGATACGAGCAAACTCCTAAGCATCGGCACAATAGGCATTACAGCGGGGTAAAGACACTTATACTACTATCCACATGCAGAAATGAAAAGTTTGTACACAACCAAAGGTACAGACGTGCAATCATAAACAATTCAACAATTTTTATAAAACCACGACTATGCCAGGGTCCCAACATGACCCAATTCACCACGATAAATTTATTCTAGTCAATATCATACATGCTCAAACATGACATACTATGCAAACTCGAAATCAAAGCATATAAGTCTCATGTCATTACACCAAAGCCTAAGCACACCAAAATTCCTTCGCTATTCAATTTCATTCAAGTATATTATGCTTTCAGGAAACCCAATACATAATTCACGGTATGCTGTAAAACTTAATTTCAGGATTTCAAATACTTATTTCTTAAAATAAAAATTATAGTTCCACTCACATGGGAGGAATAGATTTTCAAAACCCAATTCCTACCGGTCGAAGCTCCTAACTCGCAAAACCACGAATGCGGGACCACGAAATTCTAAAACTGCAAGGCTGACTTGAAATGAGCAAACAAGTCGAAGACTGAAAAAATAAATAAATTACAAGGGGCGCGTGACTGAAAGAAAAACTTACTGGCAATAAAAATTTGGCAAACACCCCGCCGCAATCCAAAGTTTGGTGAAAACACGCTGAAACCCTCCCTACTTTGGTTTGATCGCTTCCAAACTGCACAATAGCCCGCAAATGAGTCTAAGGACACCCGGAGTCACAAAAGTGAGGCTCACCCACTCACCCAAAGCCCGGATTCACGCCGAAGAACCCTCCAAACAAACATGCACCCTGATTTTTTGAAAATTTCGGCCAACCCCAAAATCAACCTTGCATGTCGGTTCTAAGGGCTCCCAATGACGCCACCAAGGCCCCTCCACGGCTGATTGGAGCTATGGAAACCAATACAACAAACCCAAATGAAAACTGATTTTTATTTTTATTTTTTCGAGAAAAAATCAACAGAGAAATGAAGAGGGGAAAGAAGAGAGGAAGAAATAAGGAGGAGGTGAGCTTTGGGGGAGGAAATCACCCAAAACCACCAAAAACTGCTGAAGAAAAAAAGAACAATTCGTCACCTCGCTCACTGGAACGAAAAGAAAGAAAAAAAAAGAAAAGAGAAAGAAGAAGAAAGGGGGGAGGGTCGTTTTCTCTTAAAGGGTGGGTGGCTATGTGCCCCCACCTCCTCTACTGAGTACACCCAGCCCAAAAATCTTTTTTTTTTAAAACGCAGATATCACATCATACACACCTTAAAAGAGATCTCATCCTCGAGATCGGACAAAAGCCACAATAAGAAAACCTAGGCGAAAAGCTGGAGGTATTTCTGTCTCATCTGGTCCTCCAGCTCCCAAGTCACGTCACTCGCTCGGTGGCTCCACTGAACCTTCACTAAGTTCACTATCCTCCAACGAAGTTGTTTCACATCATCATCAACAATGGCTACTGGCTTCACTGGATACGTCAACTCATCCAAAATCTCCACCTCAGTAGGCTCTATAATCTGTGACGGGTCTGCCAAACACTTCCGCAACATGGATACGTGAAACACGTCGTGGATACTTGACATACTCTGCGGCAAAGCCAATCTGTAGGCCACTGGTCCAATCCTCTCAGTAATCTCATATGGCCCTACCTACCTCGGTGCAAGTTTCCCACAACTTCGGAACCTAACAACTCCGCCAATAGGGGAAACCTTCAAAAAACCCTGTCACCAACATCAAACTCTAACTCCTTACACCTCCTATCAGTGTAACTCTTCTGTCTACTCTGGGTTGTCAACAAACGCGCTCTGATCAGCTCAATCTTCTCAGTAGTTTCTCTGATAACATCCGGCCCTATCACAACTGACTCTCCAATCTCTGCCCAACAAACAGGGGACCTACACGGTCGTCTGTAGAGTGCCTCAAACGGTGCCATGCCAATACTTACGTGGTAGATGTTGTTGTACGCTAACTTGCATAACAGTAGGTGATCTTCCCAACTACTCCCAAAGTCTAAAATGCATGCTCTAAGCATGTCTTCCACTACCTGATTCACTCACTCAGATTGGCCATCTGCCTGTGGATGATAAGCTGTACTCATGTCTAATCTAGTACCCATAGCTTGCTGAAAGATCTGCCAGAAGTGGGCTGTGAAAAGTGGATCTCTGTCGGATACAATCGAAACAGGCGACCCATGAAGGCGAACTATCTCCCGAATGAACAATACTAATAGGGATGAAATGTGCACACTTCGTCAATCGATCAACAATGACGCATATTGACTCATTACCTTTCCTCGACCGTGGAAGTCCATCGATGAAATCCAAAGTGATATACTCCCACTTCCACGTCGGGATATCCAATGGATGCAATAACCCATACGGTCTCTGATGCTCGACTTTCACCTACTAACAAGTCGTACACCGTGCCACAAACTCTCCAATGTCTTTCTTCATGCCATGCCACCAGAAAGAACTTCTCAAATCTTGATACATCTTTGTTCCACCGGGATGAATGGTGAAACGAGATCTATGAGCTTCCTGTAAGATATCTCTTCGCAACTCCTCATCAGACGGAACACAAAGCCGCCCACGAAACCGCAACCCTTCATCTGAACCCACCGACCAATCGGTAGGGCACTCATCCAATGTGTCCACTACCAAATCTGCTATCTGCCTCGTAATCACTGGATCAAAGGTCTTTCTCTTCACCACTCTACTGATCAACGGAGGATAAACTGCTAGACCCGCTATCATGTTGCCTTCTGTACTGAAAGTAGGCTGAACTGCAAATGAAACTAGTGTCTCAAGTGTTTGATACTCCTGAATCATCATGGTTGCCATCACTGCATGTCGCCTACTCAAGGCATCTGCAACCACATTGGACCTACCAGGCTGATACTGTATCTCAAAGTCATAGCTGCTAAGAAAATCAACCCATCGTTGTTGCCTCATATTCAACTCCCTCTGAGTGAATAGGTATTTCAAACTCTTGTGATCTGTGAACAACTCGAACCTCTCACCATACATATAATGTCTCCAGATCTTCAAAGCAAAGACTACGGTTGCCAACTCTAAATCATGTGTCAAATATCTCCGTTCGTGGGGTTTCAACCATCGAGACGCATAGGCTACAACCTTCTTGCCCTGCATCAACACTCCACCCAATCCTGTACTGCAAGCATCACTAAATACCACCAGTTGGCTACCAGGTGTCGGAATAGTCAACACTGGTGTTGAAGTCAACCGAAGCTTCAAAGTTTCAAAAGTTTCTTCACACTTTTCTGACCATACAAAAGGAACATTCTTCCTAGTTAACTGAGTGAGTGGTGCCGCAATCAGAGAAAATTTCTCGATAAACCGTCGGTAATTACCAGCCAAACCCAGAAAACTACGAATCTCCGTCACACTACTCGGTCGTCTCCAAGACTTCACTGCTTCAACTTTCTCGGGATCCACTGCAATACCTCCACTAGAAATGACATGCCCAAGAAATCGAACTTCAGGCTCCCAGAAATGACACTTACTGAACTACGCATACAACTGATTTTCTCTAAGTGTCTGCAAAACAATGCAAAGGTGCTCTCTGTGCTCCTCTAAACTCCTCGAGTACAGTAAGATATCATCAAAAAGATTACCACAAACTTGTCCAAGTACGGACTGAACAATCGATTCATCAAACCCATGAAAAAAGATGGTGCATTTGTCAATCCGAATGGCATGACTGGAAACTCATACAAGCCATAACGGGTCCGAAAAGCGGTAATTGGAACGAAATGTTCCTCAACTCTCATCTGATGATACCCAGACTGCAAATCTAACTGTGAAAACACTACGGCTCCCCTCAACTGATCCAATAGATCATCAATTCGCGGCAATGGATACTTATTCTTGATAGTCACTTTATTCAAATCTTGATAATCTATGCACATCCTCAATGATCCATCCTTTTTGGATACAAATATTGCTGGAGCTCCCCAAGGTGAATTGCTTGGACGAATAAACCCCTTACGAAGCAACTCATCAAGCTGTACTTTCATCTCTTCCAATTGCTTAGGTGCAAGCCTGTACGCTGATTTAGATATAGGTGCAGTACCAGGAACAAGGTCAATTCAAAACTCTACCTCACGACGTGGAGGGATACCATGAATCTCCTAAAACACATCAGGGAACTCACACACAACCTCTACAGAACTGGTGTCGGGACAAGAAATCTCAAGAGAGCTAAGAAACTCGACATCAAAGAAACCGAATCGGGCTCACAAACCAATACACGAGGCGAAACATCAGGTGGCGCTAACATCACCGACCTATGCAAGCAATCAATGATCACCGGATGCCTGGACAACCAATCCATCCCTAGAATCAAATGATAGCCCTCAAAACCCAAGACAATAAAGTCAAACACAAAGTTGTACCCCAACAAGGAAAACTCGAAACGGGGACAATATTCCCACAACCAAACCGAACTGCCCAAGGGAGACACAACGCACAGGGGCTCCGGCAAAGGCACCACCTCAAGGTTGTCTCTAACAACCAACTGTCTAGAAATAAAAGACCTAGATGCTCCTGTATCGAAAAGAGCCCTCAACAGGGAAGACGACGAATGCACAAAACCTGGCACACAACACATGTATCCTGAATCACATAACAACACACTAACATGCAATTTTCTTACGCATAATGCACATAACACAAATCTTACTACATTTGGCACACACAAAAGGACAATAAAAATAATAATAACATACCCTCAACATTTCCCTGACCGGGAATAGCTGCTAGGCGAATAGGCGGTGCTGGTAGAGGGACTCGCTGACCACTTTCAGGCGCAGGTGCTAACTGTCCCTGAGGCCCCCAATGCTGTGTTGGTCCATCCCTATTCTGAAGACAAAGTTTCGAAAAGTGCGCCAATTGTCTACAAGTATAACACACTACATGCTCTCATTGATTTGTCTGACCTCTTGGACAATCACGTGCTACATGTCCCTCCTGACCACAAGTGAAGCAACCGCTCCTAGTTCCTGTCTAACCACCCCACCTAGGCTGTCTTTATTGCTGCTGTTGCTATCGATGATCTCCCTGAGAACGTTAGTCACCTCTGCGGTCTCGGTGAGTCCTAACTGGTCCCCTCTACCAGGGTCTCTCTGCTGGACAGCGGCACGCTATGGCTGTTGTGCCTGCTCAATTGTCTGGCTTCCTCGGCCAAACTTCTAACTACGTTCCGAACCTGTAGCTCATCGAACCAAAGTCTCTTGTCTACACTCGGCATTCACTCGCTCCTAACTCGAAGTGACGTCCACTAACTCTCAAAAGGACGATCAATCATCACCATCAACTGTTTCCTTAGGAATGGGCTCAGACCACTCAAAAACTTCCTGTTCTTCTTCTCTGGAGTATCTATAAAACAAGTGGCATAGCGGCTCAACTGTGTAAACTCGACCAAGTATTCAGAAACTGATCTAGAACCCTGTTGTAAATGTAGAAACCTGTCCACTATCTCAGCTCTGGCAGAATCAGGAACAAAATGTTGTTCAAACACCTGGCAAAATGTATCCCACTGCATCTATGACACATCACGGCTCTACCTCACTGAATCCCACCAGTACATAGCCTCTCCGTCAAACTGGTGTGTTACTAACTCAGTACGCTGTATAGGTGTCAGTACCATCCTCTCAAATATGAGCTCTACCTTACGGATCCACCGATCCACAGCTAGAGAATCTCCAGTGCCATCAAATCTTTCACCACCCAAGCTGACGAAATCCCTATTGCGCTGAGTAAACGGATCCTCTGACTGACTGCCCTGCCTCATATTCTGTGCCAATTGGGTCATCATTTCCATAAAAGCCTGAGAGACATCCTCTCCATCAGTGCCTGATCCCTCACCTTGGGAACTCTTACCACGTGCCATCACCAAACAACCTCTATGAAAAAGAAAACACATATACCATACATCAAACAACACAACAAAAGTCCTAACTCCTCTACCCAATCCACTCAAGAAAGTGGTATACGATGATGTTCTATGTGAACTAGTAAACAATGGCTCTGATACCAAGCTCTTTCACGCCCCGACCCGCCACGGGAATCGCTGCGTGCCAATGCGTGAACTAACCCGTAAAACAGGCGGATCGTAATCAGCCACAACATCATAATATAACACATTTTTGATACGAGAATGAAATGGAAATAAAAACTACGATAAAATTTGAACAAAATAAATATATATTTGATTCGCCCCGCCAGAGTCATAGCGACAAAACCAGTATACAAACATCTAGTATAACCATATAGTACATCTGAAACACAGAGGAAGCAAAACATACCTGTACAGGGTGGACACAACCAAAAAGCACAAAACGCGCCTACAATGGAAACCGAGGCCTACGCGCCACGATCAGCAAGAACGCCAACACTGCCTGCACTCCAATAGAAGCACACCACTTGCGGGGTCAGCAAAACACAAAGCTAGCTGGTGCGAGCGAACTAAATACAAACAACAGAATACTATACCAAAAAATTCATGCGAAACAATAAATGATAAGTAACAAGCAACAACACAAGCATTTCAGATTCAACAATATCTACAGGTCTACGATATATGCCGATCAATACACGTGATTCAAACATGGTAAATATCAAGCG
Source organism: Berberis thunbergii (assembly GCA_003290165.1). NCBI lineage: Eukaryota > Viridiplantae > Streptophyta > Magnoliopsida > Ranunculales > Berberidaceae > Berberis > Berberis thunbergii. The sequence continues at coordinate 60,438 of QNQO01001011.1, forward strand.
ATTGAATAAAGACAATCTCATAATTCTTCCTAGTCTCCTAGGTATAGCAATCAGGTTGAAACCAAAAATTCTGTAAAATTCTGTATAAGTGTCTCATATCGTAGGTATCTGCATACCCAACGAATGTGTCTCACCCAGACACATCCCACAACGTGCACCAATACCACTTCGGACTTGTTTGTATCCTAATGGGGTGCCATCTGCCAGGATACAAACTCCAACATCCCGAACGACTGGCCTAACACGGCCAACCTAACACAATCAAACTCAAGTGCGCTGGGAGGGAAAGCAAGTAATCTCCAAAGCACGTCCTCCGGGACCCGTCCTACTGCACTCTATAGTGGCAAGTGCGTGCGGGAGCTCACCGCACCTCAACAAGCTCGCCACATGCAATAGCATCCACAATGTCAAGTGCGAGTCATCTCAAGCACCATCCAACTCACGATACGAGCAAGCTCCTAAGCATCGGCACAACAGGCATTATAGCAGGGTAAAGACACTTATACCACTATCTACATGCCCAAATGACAAGTCTGTACACAACCAAAGGTACAGACGTGCAATCATAAACAATTAGACAATTTTTTTAAAACCAAGACTATGCCAGGGTCCCAACATGACCCAATTCACCACGATAAATTTATTCGAGTCAATATCATACATGCTCAAGACTCAGAAATCCACGGTAAAAAATGACATACTCTGCAAACTCGAAAACAAAGCATACAAGTCTCATGTCATTACACAAAAGCCTAAGCACACCAAAATTCCTTCACTATTCGATTTCATTCAAGTATATCATGCTTTCAAGAAACCCAATACATAATTCACAGTATGATGTAAAACTTAATTTTAGGATTTCAAATACTTATTTCCTAAAATAAAAATTATAGTTCCACTCACATGGTCAGAATGGATTTTCAAAACCCAATTCCTACCGGTCAAAGCTCCTAACTCACAAAACCACGAATGCGAGACCACGAAAATTCTAAAACTGCAAGGCGGACTCGAAATGAACAAACAAGCCGAAGACTTAAATAAATAAATAAATTACAAGCGGCACGTGACTGAAAGAAAAACTTACCGGCAATAAAAATTCGGCAAACACCCCGCCGCAACCAAAAGTTTGGCGAAAACGCGCCGAAACCCTTCCTACTCCGGTCTGATAGCTTCCAAACTGCACAACAACACGTAAATGAGTCTAAGGATACTTGGAGTCACAAAATTGAGGCTCACCTACGAACCCAAAGCCCGGATTCACACCGAAGAACCCTCCAAACAATCATGCACCCTGATTTTTTGAAAAATTTCGGCCAACCCCAAAATCAACCTTGCATGTCGGTTCTAAGGGCTCCCAATGTCGCCACCAATGCCCCTCCATGGCTGATCGGAGGTATGGAAACCAATACAACAAACCCAAATGAAAACTGATTTTTTTTCGAGAAAAAATCAAAAGAGAAATGAAGTGGGGAAAGAAGAGAGGAAGAAATCAGGAGGAGGAGGTGAGCTTTGGGGGAGGAAATCACCCAAAACAACCAAAAACTGCTGAAGAAAAGAAAAACAATCCGTCTCCTCGCTCACTTGAACGAAAAGAAAGAAAAAAAGAAAAGAGAAAGAAGAAGAAAAGGGGGGTCGTTTTCTCTTAAAGGGTGGGTGGTATGTGCCCGCACCATCTCGACTGAGTACACCCCGCCCAAAAATCTTTTTTTCTTTTAAAACGCATATATCACATGTGTATTCAAGCTAATCATATCTTATTTTAACGTTAGTTGTGGGTTACATTAATCCATTTAGCTTTTCATGTAGTGGTTTTATTATCCTTTTGAGTTATATATATTGTATCAACCCGTATTTTTTAATACTTATTAAATCATATATATATATATATCTTTGTGTGATTGTCTTTATGAAGTTATGGGCATATGCATGAGCTACTTGTTTGTTAATATGATGTGTGGGTTGTTTCTTAAAAAGGGTTAACAAAAAAAAATTCTATTCTGGAATGGTTTATGATTTGGACTCTGGTGATGTTTCATTTGGTAAATTGTTGGCTTATTGTAGAATTAATTACCTAGTTACCCCTTGTATCGAAACTCGAGACGAAATTATCTTGATGTGTATTTATTGTAACTCCCCTAAATTATCTAAGACTAAATTATTTAATTTTGCAGTTTTTGGATTAAATTTTTTTTTCAATTTATTAGAAAATAGAATCTATAATTTAGTATTTGGATTAAAATCAAAAATTTTAAATTGGAGTACCCTAAGATTTTTAGTGGGGGCAAATAGCCACCTACCCTTAAAAAGGGGGCTTTTCCCTTCTCTCATTCTTTTTCCTCTGTGCAACAGAGAGGGTCGTGCCCTTCTTCATTTTTCTGCAGCGACGGCGGCTTGCAGCCCCACGTTGCCACTCGTTTGTCTGCTCCAAAATCCTCATCTTTCTCTTCATTTTCTCCTTCCTTTATCTTCTCCCTCTTTCCCATTGATCTAGAAGGGGGAAGTATGGACGTGAAAAAAGAAACGTGGAAGGTCAAGGAATGAATCACGCCACCATGATCATGGGTGGTTATTCAAGGATGGAGTTAATGAAAAGCATTCATGCCATTGTTTTCCTAAACCTAGTACTGATCACTTTGCTTATGAAAATGTTCAAAGCACAGGAATTGAAAAGAAGCTATTTAGTCCACGGTTTTGGGCGTATTACACGTGTTCGTGCATGTGAGCGTTTTCAGTGTTTGTGGTTTAATTTTTTCAAATTTGCGATTCCAAATTAAAAGGTGTATTTTTTTGAGACTTTTGAAGTATTTCTCGCTAAGAGCTCAGTAAGTAATTTTCGCTCTCTTTTGCTTTACAAAAATACATACAAGAATGCCTCAGAGTAATCAATAATTGTGTGATAGATGTTATTGTCACATCATTTATTTGTACATACTTGATTGTAAATTAATTATGTGGTTAGAGTAGGTCCGAGGTTGTAAAATTTATATGAATGCTTGCAAATTAAGTTTAGTTTTTTTTTAATGTTGCTATTAGTTAAGCATGTTATAGGGGTAAGTGGGATTGCCGATTCGCTTGAGTATTAGTCTTATTGTAATGTATACAACTTTATTGTCTATGGTTTATTAATAAAGTTTAATCATTTTATGATAATATATGTACAGTTATTTTAAACACATTCGAAGTGTGAGCTTTATTTGACGTGTGATATAAGTGACTTGTGTGTGTTGTTACTGAAGTGTATAACTTGAGATTTAGTAATTATGAAACTGTTCTTTGTTTCCTCAATAGAATGGGTTAATATTGTGGTTGATTTATTTATGGTTGACAAAGTGTCACCATAAAAGACTCTTGAGTTTTTGTTGATGCTTTTTATGTTCTTTTCCACAACTACGAAAAAAAAACTTATTTTATTATACAATGTTTTTTGTATACGTGTGATATAATTTTGGTATGCAGGCTTAATTGCATATGGAGTACGCCCTTCCATGTGAGTTCGGTAGTACGTGTAGTATTTAGGAAATGCTTGACATGGAAAGAACATTGGGAGAAATGACATGTTCTTGGATGTGGCACTCCACTTAGAACGTGTATACTCCATGTGATTTCGAAGGCAAGAGATGCACATTTGGGTGAGGTGTGTTTGGCACAAGGTGGAAAGTGCGAATGCGGAAAAGAAGTAAGATTTTTATGTATGTGGATGATTGCCTCAAGAGAAGAAACTAAATGCTCATTCGATCATTTAATGAAAACTATATGTCTTCCTAGAGGTAAAAAATACATTTTGTTGATATTTTATAATAGTCTATTATGACTACAATTTGTATCGTTGTTTGAAAATAAATTTCATTTATAAGGATTGATAACTCAGAAAGTTTTTTGGTTTGTTTCTAACCGTTTCGTGCATGATGGTAAGTCTACTAACAATTTTTGTAGGTCGGACTCTCCATGTTCAACCTTCACTTTGTCAGTGTTAGTAAAATAAATGAATATATTTTAAGCATGATAAACTTATTAGTATGCAATCTTTGCCTTGTTGAGGAACTACAAGTCGTTGAGTTTCATTTAGTTATTTATGAAATGTTAATCAAATAACTTTTTCATTTATTAGTGATTGAGATTACTCATACCAGCTTCCTCGCTGACCAAAATAAGTTACGCTTCTTGACTACGTTCTTTTTGTAACGTAGTCATTTAGCCTTTCAAAGGTTCGAAAGTCATTGAGGCAGTTATATGGGATGCTTACTTGTGGGATTGATAACTCAGAAAGTTTATTGGTTTGTTTCTAACCGTTTCTTGCATGATGGTAAGTCTACTAACAATTTTTGCAGGTCGAACTCACCATTTTCAACCTTCACTTTGTTAGTGTTGGTAATATAAGTGTATATTTTAAGCATCATAAACTTATTAGTACGCAATGTTTGCCTAGTTGACGAACTACAAGTCTTTGAATGACATTTTGTTATTTATGAAATTTGAATCAGATAACTTATTTTGTTTATTAGAGATTAAGATTACTCATACCAGCTACCTCGCTGACCCAAGTAAGTTTATGCTTCTTGGGTACGTTCTTATTGGAACTTAGTCATTTAGCATTTCGCAGGTTAAAAAGTCATTGAGGCGGCGATATGGGAGGTTTACTTTAGGGACGGAATCTCCAAAAAGTTAACCTGGGTAGAATTTTTTAGATTATGTTAATTTTTATTTTATATTTCTATTGTTAAATTTTTGCGTCATGAGTTTCGAAGAAGCGGAAAATCCCAATCCTACACGGATATAGGGATTTTCATTTTCTTCAAAATTGGGGCATGACAGTTTGGTATCAGAGCATTTGGTTGGTCTAGGCTGGGGTAGAGTCCAGGTGATCCTCGGAATGTGGATATGGGTGAGTATGAGTGTAAATTTCTAAAGATAAAATGACAATGGTGAACCTTTAACTTTTAATATTGTTTCCTTTTCTAAGTGAATCTCTTGATGAGATTTCTTTGACCCATTTAACTTTTCATTTAGTGGTTTAATTATCCTGAGTTTTTAGTTAGCCCTTTCAACAAATCTTGGGACGAGATTCCTTTTAAGTTGTATATATTGTATCAACCTGTATTTTTAATACTTATTAAAGTTTATATATATCTTTTTGTGATTATCTTTACGAAGTTATGGTTATATGCTTGAACTACTCTTTGTCGATGTGATGTGTGGTTTGTTTCTTAAGAAGGGTTAACAAAAAAAATTCTATTCTGGAATGGTTTATGATTTGGATTCTAGTGATGTTTCATTTGGTAAATTATTGGCTTATTGTAGAAAAAATTACCTACTTACTCCCTCTATCAAAACTCGGGACGAAATTCTTTTGATGTGTATTTATTGTAACTCCCCTAAATTCTCTAAGACTAAATTATTTAATTTTGGAGTTTTTGGATTAAAAACAAAATTTCTAATTTGGGGTGCCCTAAGATTATCAGTGGGGGAAAATAGCTACAAACTCTTTAAAAGTGGGGTTTTCCCTTCTCCCATTCTTCTTCTTCTGTGCAACAGAGAGGGTTGTGCCCTTATTAATTTTTCGACAACAATAGCGGCTTGCACCCCCACGTTCCCTCTCATTTATCTACTCCAAAATCATCTTCTTTCTCTTCCTTTTCTCCTTCCCCTTCTTTTCCATTGCTTTAGATGTGTGAAATATGGACAAGAAAGAAGAAACGACGAAAGTCGAGATGGTGAAGAAATGGCATTTCAAGGTGGTGGATAGATTGCCTGGTTGATGGATAAAAAGTGGCAATGATGGTTCGCACTAGAGAGGGTGTGATGTTAGGGTTCGTATGTGATTTTTGAGGAGAGGACGACGAGTCTTGATTGCTAGATAATTGAGTTATCTTTTTACCTTTTCTTTGTCAATTTTCTATTTATTGGAATTTCATGGTTTCATTTTATGAATGCTAATTTCCCATGGTAAATTTGTATAAAGTTTTGATTTTTTATTGGGGGAAAGGATGTTCAGATCACATTTTGAACAATAAAAGTTAGTATTAATTCACCAATGAATGAATGCAATGATAGTCACTGATGAGTTTCTAACATCCCAACTTGGGACTTTTAAAGACAAAAAATTTCATCCATTATAATGGATGTTAGATTAAATGAACAATGGTTGTTTTTGAACATATTTGAGTAATGTGGATTTCTGTCATGTAAGTTTTAAGGCTCAACATCAATTAGTGGTTTAGTGCGTAGTTCAATGTGGTAATGATGTGGAACTTACAAAGTCAAGGAACGAATCACACCACCATGATCAAGGGTGGTTATTCATTGATGGAGTTATCAAAAAGCATTCACGCCATTGTTCTCCTAAAACTAGTACTGATATTTTTTCTTATGAAAATGTACAATGTAAACGAATTGAATATAACCAATTTAGTACACGGTTTTGGGGGTTTAACATGTGTTCGTTTGTTTAAGCGTGTTCAGTGTTTGCGGTTAAATTTTTTTGAATTTTCAATTCCAATTTAAAAGGAGTATTTTTTTTTGAGACTTTTGAAGTATTTCTCGCTAATAGCTCAATGAGTAATGTTTGCACTCTTTTGCTTTACAAAAAATACATACATGAATGTCTTAGAGTAATCGATAATTCATTGATAGATGTTATTGTCAAATTATTTTTTATGTACATACTTGATTGTAAATTAATTATGTGGTTAGAGTAGGTCCGAGGTGGTTAAATTTATATGAATGTTTGCAAATTAAGTTTAGTTTTTTTTTAATTTAATGTTGTTAATAATTAAGCATGTTATAGGGGTAAGTGGGATTGCCAATTCGCTTGATAATTAGGCTTATTGTAATGTCTACAACATTATTGTCTATTGTTTAATAAAGTTTAATCATTTTATGATAATATGTGTACGGTTATTTCAAACGCATTCGAAGTGTGAGCTTTATTTGATGTGTGATATAAGTGACTTGTGAGTGCTATTAGTGAATTGTATGACTTGAGATTTATTATTTATGAAACTGTTATTTGTTTCCCCAAATGAATCGATAAATATTGTGGTTGATTTATTTATGGTTAAGAGAGTGTCACCATAAAAGAATTTTGAGTTTTAGTTATTTTTTTATGCTCTTTTCCACAACTCCGAAAAAAATGTGAAAAAACAAAGAATTATTTTATTATACAGACTTGCTTGTGTACGTGTGATATAATATTTGTATGTAGGCTTGCTTGCATATTGGGTACGCTATTCCATGTGAGTTCAGTAGTACGTGTAGTATTTAGGAAATGTTTAAAATATATCGAACTTCGGGTGAAATGACATGTTCCTGGATGTGGCACCCCACTTATAACATGTATGCTCCGAGTGGTTTCGAAAACAAGGGAGGCACACTTGGGTGAAGTGTGTTCGGCACAAGGAGGGTAGTGCGATTGTAGAAAAAAAAGTGAGATTTTTGTGTATTTGCATGATTGCCTTAAGGGAAGAAACTAAATACTCATTCGACCATTGAATGAGAACTATATGTCTTTCTAAAGGTATAAAATGCATTTTATTGATATTTTAGTAAAAGTGTATTATGACTACAATTTGTATCGATGTTTGAAAATAAATTTCATTTATGAGGAATGATAACTCAGAAAGTTTATCCATTTGTTTCTATCCATTTCGTGCAGGATGATAAGTCTACTAACAATTTCTGTAGGTCGGACTTACCATGTTCAAGTGTTGGTAAAATAAATGTTTGCCTCATTGAGGAACTACAAGTCTTTGAGTGACATTTTGTTATTTATTAAATTTGAATCAGATAACTTATTTCATTTATTAGAGCTTGAGATTACTCATACCAGCTACCTCGCTGACTTAAGTTAGTTTACGCTTCTTGGGTATGTTCTTATTGGAACTTGGTCATTTACCCTTTCACATGTTAGAAATTCAATGAGGCGGCGATATGGGAAATTTACTTGTGGGACGGAATCTCCAAAAAGTTAACCTAGGTAGAATTTTTAGTTTATGTTAATTTTTATTGAATATTTCTGTTGTTAAATTTTTGCTTCCCGAGTTTCAAGGAAGAAGAAAATCCCAATCCTACGCGGATATATGGATTTTCGTTTTTGCAAAAATTGGGACGTGACAGTTTGGTATCAAAGTATTTGGTTAGCCTAAGCTATGGTAGAGTCTAGGTGATCCTCGGAATGTGGGTATGGATGAATAAGTGTGTAAATTTCTAAAGATAAAATGACAATGGTAAACCTTGAACTGTTAATATTGTTTCCTTTTCTTCGTGAATCTCTTAATGAGATTCCTTTGACCTTGATATTCAGGCTAATCATAACTTATTTTAACGTCAGTAGTGGGTTACATTAATCCATTTAGTTTTTCATTTAGTGGTTTATTGTCCTGAGTTTTTGTTAGCCCTTTCAACGAATCTCGGGACGAGATTCCTTTTGCGTTATATATATTGTATCAACCCGTTTGTTTTAATACTTATTAAATTTTATATATATCTTTGTGTGATTGTCTTTATGAAGTTATGGGCATATGCATGAGCTACTTGTTTGACAATGTGATGTGTGGTTTTTTTTTTTTTGTTAAGAAGGGTTAGCAAAAAAAAATTTCTATTCTGTAATAGTTTATGATTTGGACTCTGGTGATGTTTCATTTGGTAAATTGTTGGCTTATTGTATAGTTAATTTCCTAGTCACCCCCTCTATCGAAACTCGGGACGAAATTTTTTTGATGTGTATTTATTGGAACTTCCCTAAATTCTCTATGACTAAATAATTTTATTTTGGAATTTTTGGATTAGAAACAAAATGTTCAATTTATTAGAAAACAAAATTTTTAATTTAGTATTTGGATTAAAATCAAAAATTTTAATTTGGGGTGCCCTAAGATTTTCAGTGGGGGCAAATAGCCACCCACCGTTTAAAAGGGGGCTATTCCCTTCTGTCATTCTTCTTCCTTTGTGCAACAAAGATAGCTATGTCCTTCATTTTTCTTGCAGCGACAACGTCTTGCACTTTCATGTTGCCTCTCGTTTGTCAGCTCCAAAATCCTCCTATTTCTCTTCCTTTTCTCCTTCCTTTATCTTCCCTCTCTTACCCATTGACCTCGAGGAGGGAAGTATGGACGTGAAAGAATAAATGAGGAAGGTCGAGATGGTGCAAAAATGGCATTTCGAGGTGGTGGAGAGATTGTCTGTTTGATGGATAAGAAGTGGCATTGATCGTTCGCGATAAAGAGGGTGTGATGTTAGGGTTTGTTTGTGATTTTTGAGGAGAAAATGACGAGTCTCGGTGGCTAGATGAGTGAGTTCTCTTTTTACCTTCTCTTTACCGATTTTCTATTTATTGGAATTTCAAGGTTTTTTGTTTTTTTTGGATGCATTGTTTGTCGATTTTGACTAGCTGGGTTGTTTTATGAATGCTAATTTCCCATGGAGTTTTTTTATGATGTTTTGATTTTTTATTGGGGGAAAGGATGTTCAGATCACATTTTGAACAAAAGAAGTTAGTCATTGATGAGCTTCTAACATCCCAACTTGGGACTTTTAAAGACAAAAATTTCATGCATTATAATGGGTGTTACACTAAATGAACAATGTTTGTTTTTGAACATATTTGAGTAATGAGGATTTCTGTCATGTAAGTTTTAAGGCTCAACATCAATTAGTTGTTTACTGCTTAGTTCGAGGTGTAATGATGTGGAACTTACAGAGTCAAGGAATGAATTGCACCACCATGATCAATGGTGGTTATTCAAGGATGGAGTTATCAAAAATCATTCACGCCATTGTTCTAGTAAAACTAGTACTGGTCTTTTTACTTATGAAAATGTTCAAAGCCCAGAAATTGAAGAGAACCTATTTAGTGCACGGTTTTGGGGGGTTTTACACGTGTTCGTGTGTGTGCGCGTGTTTAATGTTGTGGTTTAATTTTTTTGAATTTGTTGTTTCAATTTAAAAGGAGTACTTTTTTTAGACTTTTGAAGTATTTTCTGCGAAGCGCTCAGTGAGTAATTTTCGCTCTCTTTTGCTTTACAAAAATACATAAATGAATGCCTTAGAGTAATCGATAATTGTGTGATAGATGTTATTCTCATATTATTTTTTTGTACATACTTGATTGTAAATTAATTATGTGGTTAGAGGAGGTCTGAGGTGGTTAAATTTGTATGAATATTTGCAAATTAAGTTTAGTTTTTTTTTTAATGTTGCTATTAGTTAAGGATGTTATAGGGTTAAGTGAGGTTGCCAACTCGCTTGATGATTAGTCTTATTTTAATGTATGCAACTTTATTGTCTATTGTTTATTAATAAAGTTTAATCATTTTATGATAATATGTGTACGGTTATTTCAAACGCATTCGAAGTGTGAGCTTTATTTGACATGTGATATAAGTGACTTGTGCGTGTTGTTTGAGAAGTGTATAACTAGGGATTTAGTAATTATGAAACTGTTATTTCTTTCCCCAAATGAATGGGTTAATATTGTTGTTGACAAAGTGTCACCATAAAAAAGTCTTGAGTTTTAGTTGATTTGTTTTTATGCTCTTTTCCACAACCCCGAAAAAAAATTTATTTTAGTAAAAAAACTCGCTTGTATACATGTGATATAATTTTGGTATGCAAACTTGCTTGAATATTGGGTATGTCGTTTCACATGAGTTTAATAGCACGTGTAGTGTTTAGGAAATGTTTGAAATGGATCGAACTTCGGGTGAGATGACATGTTCTAAGTGGGGTGAAATGGATCAAACTTTGGGTGAGATGACATGTTCTTTGATGTGGCACCCCACTTAGAACATGTATGCTACAAGTGTTTTCGAAGGAAAGGGAGGCACATTTGGGTGAGGTGTGTTCTGCACAAGGAGGGTAGTGCGGTTGTGGAAAAGAAGCGAGATTTTTGTGTGTGCATGATTGCCTTAAGGGAAGAAACTAAATGCTCATTTGACCATTCAATGAGAGCTATATGTCTTCCTAAAGGTAGAAAATGCGTTTTGTTGATATTTTAATAATAGTCTATTAGGACTACGATTTGTATCATTGTTTGAAAATAAATTTCATTTATGAGGATTGATAACTCAGAAAGTTCATCCGTTTCTTTCTAACCGTTTCGTGCAGGATGGTAAGTTTACTAACAATTTCTGCAGTTCAGACTTGCCATGTTCAACCTTCAATTTGTAAGTGTTGGGAAAATAAATGTATATTTTAAGCATGATAAACTTATTAGTATGCAATGTTTGCCTTGTTGAGGAACTACAAGTCTTTGAGTGCCATTTTGTTAAATATGAAATTTTAATCAAATAACTTATTTCATTTATTAGAGATTGAGATTACTCATACCATCTACCTCACTAACACAAGTAAGTTTACGCTTCTTGGGTACGTTCTTATTGGAATGTAGTCATTTAGCCTTTCATAGGTTAGAAAGTCATTGAAACGGCGATTTGGGAGGTTTTCTTGTGGGACAGAATTTCCAAAGAGTTAACCTGGTTAGTATTTTTTTGTTTATGTTAATTTTTATTTAATGATTCTGTTGTTAAATTTTTGCGTCACGAGTTTTGGGGAAGCGGAAAATCCTAATCCTATGCGGATATAGGGATTTTCATTTTCTCGACAATCGAGGCGTGATAGTTTGGTATTAGAGCATTTGATTAGCTTAGGCTGGGGTAGGGTCTAGGTGATCATCGGAATGTGGATATGAGTGAGTAAGAGTGTAAATTTTTAAAGATAAAATGACAATGGTGAACCTTGAACTTTTAATATTGTTTAATTTCCTTCGTGAATTTCGTGATGAGATTCCTTTGACCTTTGTATTCAGGTTAATCATAAATTATTTTAAGGTCAGTAGTAGGGGACATTATTCCATTTAGCTTTTCATTTAGTGGTTTTATTATCCTGAGTTTTTAGTTAGCCCTTTCAGCGAATCTCGTATTTTTTAGCACCCCGTATTTTTTAATATTTATTGTAGCACCTTGTATTTTTTTATGTTTATTAAATTTTATATATATCTTTGTGTGATTGTCTTCATGAAGTAATGGGCATATGCTTGAGCTAGTTTTTTGTCCATGTGATGTGTGGTTTGCTTCTTAAGGAGGGTTAACAAAAAAATTATTATGTTCTGGAATGGTTTATGATTTGGACCCTGGTGATGTTTCATTTCGTAAATTGTTGGCTTATTGTAGAATTAATTACCTAGTTACCCCTTCTATTGAATCTCGGGATGCGATTCTTGTGAGGTGTATTTATTGTAATACTCCTAAATTCTTTAAGACTGAATGATTAAATTTTTTAGTTTTTGGATTAAATTTTTTTAAAATTTGGGGTGCCCTAACCTAAGACTTTTAGTGGGGGCAAATAGCCACCCACTCTATAAAATGGGGCTTTTCTGTTATCTCCTTTTTCTTCCTATGTGCAACACAGAGGGCTCTGCCCTTCTTCATTTTTTTTGCAGCGACGACAGCTTGTGTCCGCACGTTGCCACTCATTTGTCTGCTCGAAAATCCTCATTTTTCTCTTCTTTTATCTTCCCTCGCTTTCCCATTGATCTAGAAGGGGGAAGTAGTGACGTGAAAGAAGAAAAGAGGAATGTTGAGATGGTAAAGAAATGGCATTTCGAGGTGGTGGAGAAATTGCCTGGTTGATGGATAAGAAGTGGCAATGATGGAACAAGATAGAGATGGTGTGATGTTAGAGTTTGTATGTGATTTTTTAGGAGAGGAAGATGAGGCTTGACGGATAGATGAGTGAGTTCTCTTTTACCTTCTTTTTTCCGATTTTCCATTTATTGAAATTTCAGGGTTTCTTTTTTTATGATGCATTGTTTCTCAATTTTGACTTACTGGGTTGGAATGTAGTCATTTAGCCTTTCACATGTTAGAAATTCATTGAGGCGGCGATATGGGAGGTTTACTTGTGGGACAGAATCTCCAAAGAGTTAATCTGGTTAGAATTTTTTTGTTTATGTTAATTTTTCTTTAATGTTTCTGTTGTTAAATTTTCACGTCCCAAGTTTCGGGGAAGTGGAAAATCTTAATCCTACGCAAATATTGGGGTTTTCGTTTTCTCGAAAATTGGGGCGTGACAATTTTGGCTCAACGTCGGTGGGATTGCTTCTATCTACTTTGGCTCCGGTGCTATTTAAAGATACACTTACTTCTCCAAGTACACTCAACCAACGAGAATTAAACCCCCCAAAGTCAACTGCTCTGTTTCTGTTTTTGGGGAGAACACAGACAACTGTTCTCTTTCAGTTGTTGTGCTATCATTTCTAACGGCTACTGACAACACAGTTATAACAACATCTCAAGAGAAGGTACACGTTGTTAACTTGATAGCCTGGGCCACTTTTACAGCTTGGAAATCTCTAGTTTAAGATGAGCATTCTATTTTCTCCAATCAAAGGCCTACTGTCCTTAAATTAATGGTGGGGATGAATCTAATAATAGATGGTTTGCACCTTCCTGATAATGGTGGTCATGACATTCAGTTTATCAGTAATAAAGTCACAGTGCATACCGATATGGTTCTGACAGCCCCCATAAAAAGGTTGCCCAAGCCACCATGATACTTTTTTCGGAACACAAGGGGCATAGGGTCTCCCTACGCGATCCGTAATTTTAAGATCCTCTCCTATAGTCCAACCCCGATATCATGTTCATGTCACAAACCAAAGCCTCCTCTGCTCATATGGATCGCATACGTTGGAGACGCGGGTTCAAACACGAAGTCTAAGTTGCAGCAACAGGTGAGTCAGGTGACATTGCTTTTTCTGGAAATAAGGTATCTCTCTTACCATCATTTCTTCCTATAAATATTATTTTCATTGTGTTATTCATGACTATTTTGGTTTATCTCATTGGTCTGCTATTTTCATATATGGTGAACCTAATCCTTCTCTTAAGGTTCCTTTTTGGGATAATATGTTTGCACTATACAGTTGCCAAAACCTTCCTGGCATCATTATTGGGGACCTTAATGGCATTCTCGATCCAAAGGAAAAAATGGTGGGTAACAGGCCTACTATCCCCTCTCTTGGCCACCTTCGCACTTTCATAGAAAACCACAACCTTCTTGATTTCCCTCTCACTAGATCCCAATTCACATGGAATAATAAACGTAAAGACAAGAATGAGATTAAGGCCAAGCTGGATCTCATCTTGGTGACCACTGACTAGGCAAACATGTTTTCTTCTGCCACAACCCATACTATTCATACTTCCACCTCAGATCATCGTGCGATTTCTCTGCGACTTGTTTCCAATATCTCTAATAGTCCAAAACCTTTGAAAATTTTCCAAATGTGGAATAAAAACCCGTAGTATAGGAAATTGGTCTATTTTTCTTGGGCACATAGGCGTCACCACAAACTTGATCAAAACTTCCATATCAAAACCAAACAGTTGAGTTACTGTATTTTTAGGTAGAACCACAATGAGTTCAAAAGTATACAATTATGCATTCTCAAGAATCGGAAAGTCCTTGATGCTCTCCAAAATGAATATCCCTCCACTCAGAATGCTTTGGCTATCGCCTCACTCAAGGACCGACTCTCGGAACTCCTCATTAGAGAGGAACTTTTTTGGAAAAACAAGTTTGGTTGTTCCTGGCTTAGGGAGGAAGATAAGAACACTAAGTTCTTTCATCTCTCTATGCTGCTATGTCGCAATAGGAACCTCATTCTGCGTCTGAAAGATGAGTCCAATGTTTGGCAATCAACCGAGGAAAATGTTGGTCAAGTTCTTAACAACTACTTTGAAAACATTTTCCAATTTTTTATTCCTCCTGATCCGGACGTTATCTCTCTGTTATCCCCGATCATCTCTAGTGCTGAGAATAAGGCTCCCTCTCCATTCTTACTGACTCTGAGATTCAAAAGATTGTCTTTGATATGGAAAGTCATAAAGCGTCAGGCCCTGATGGTTTTCATGCCTACTTTTTCTAGTATTATGGGATATTGTGTAATTGGATGTTTGCGAGGTAGTTAAAAACCTTTTTCTTACACTTCAAATGGATCCAAGCTCAATGAAACTTTTATTGCCCTTATCCCAAAAGTCGGTGAGACAGTTACCCGGACAAATTCTGCTCAATAGGTCTCTACAATGTTATCTATAAGGTGATCTCCAAAATCATGGCTAATCGCATGAAACCTCTTTTAGATAACATCATTTCCACCAACCAAGGAGCCTTCCTTTCTGGACGGTCTATTGCTGATAATGTCGGTCTCGCTCTTGAGACTTTCTTTCAAATGAAAAACTTTCATAGGAAAAAACAAGGTTGGATGGTCATTAAAATCGATATGGCCAAGGCCTATGATAGAGTCGAACGGTCTTTCCGTTTACAAGTTCTTCGACAACTGGGGTTTTCTGAATGTTGGATTCATCTCATTGGGGATTGCATCTCCACCATTTCCCTTTGGGTCCTTCTAAATGGCTCACCCTTTCTTCCATCAATCCTTCTAAGGGCATTCGGCAAGGGGATCCCCTGTCACCATATTTCTTCATTGTGGTTGTTAAAGATTTATTCCATCTTCTCGCACGAACGGAAGAGGTTGGGATCATCAAAGGAATCAAGATATAACATCATTCCCCTTTTCTTAGTCACCTGCTATATGCAGACAATCTCATGTTTTTTTGTCGAGCATCCCTTGTTGAAGCACAATCGGTTAAAGATATTCTTCAACAATATTGTCTGGCTTCGGGTCAAGGGGTTATTTTGACAAATTCTTGGTGTACTATAGCTCCATCATTCACCCGAAACATGCGAAAATGATCAATAGGATTATGGGAACAAAGCTCTACAACTCTAAAGACAAATATCTTGGATCGCCATTGCTCATGTCTAACAAAAAAGCCATTGATTCCAATTCATCATTGACAAAATCAATGTCAAACTCTCAAGATGAAATTTCAAAGTGCTTTCTCTAGCGGGTAGAACAGTGATGATCAAAGCTTCCCTTAATTCGATTCCGGTCTACAACATGCAAACTTTCTTTCTTCCTACCTCGATCACTACCAAAATTGATGTTCTTGCTCGCAATTTCTAGTGGAACGGGATTGCTGAAAGCCAAGCTATGCATATGTATACCTGGGACCAAATCACTAAGCTTCGACACCTGGGTGGCCTCAATATCCCCTCAATGAGGAATAAAAACTTGGTGTTAATGGCAAAAAGTATTTATCAAGCCATATCTTCCCCCCGTAGCACTCGGGCCTCCCAACTCAAAGTGTTTTATTTTAACAACAAAAGCCTTTTGCAAATCTCAAAACCGCCTTTCTTAGCTTCCTTTGCTTGGAGAGGTAATCTCACTGTGCTGGCTAAAATGAAGCGCTATCTCAAATGGCAAGTGTTATCGGGAAACAATATCTACCTTTGGAGGTATTGATGGTTAAGTCAAGATTGCTTCTGACTGACTATTTGCTCAATCCCCAGGCCAAAAACTTGACTCATAGAATACAGGATTTATGGAACATTCAAACTGGTCAACACCTTCAATGGAATGATAGCCTTATCAGTTCCATCTTCAATGCCTCTGTGGCTAGTGACATTCAGGATATCCTAATTTATCGCTCAGAGTGCCCAGACACTTTGATCTGGCTCCAGGATAGAAATGAACTATTTACTGTCAAGAACGCTACAAAGGTGTTCTATCTGTGACAATCTAAATGTTCCACCTCTCTCCCTCCCTCTCTCAGCATTGATGCTAAGATGCTAAGAGATTTTTGGAGAATCAAGGCACCTTGTTCTGCCCTTTCTTTGCTCTGGAAACTGAGTCACAATATTTTCCCTACCATGACCAATTTGACCCGTCTGCACACACCACTAGAAGATTGTTGTATTTTCTGCCATAGTCACACAAAAGATGTTACTCATATGTTCTTTCTTTGTCTGATCATGCACCAACTATGGCTTATCTCGCCCCTACCAATCGACTTTCTCAATGATAACTTTGAGGTGCCCAGTACATCCATCTTCCTAAAGTTCATGTGGGATACTGCCAAGACCCATCCTGATTATATGGAGGAAATGCTGTAGCTTTCATTCTGACCATATGGCAGACCTACAACAACTGCATTATCCAAAAGACAAAATTCAACAGTCAGAAGTTTAGAATGTCTTTTCAAAGTACCTAGTCTATTTGGAAACACCAATGGTTTTCTACAAATTCAAATCACACAAGTCATTGGGGCGCACTTACCTCTGATGACACTAACGATCCGATTTCTATTCATCATGTTCTTCAAACAGCTGTCAATGACACTTGGCCTAATTATGTTCCCTCCTCCTCATCTCCTATGGGCTCCCACACTGAGTTGGCCACCACCCAGATAGCAATGATACGGACCCAAATCCAATTAGCTAGATGTCACAAACTTAACTTTAGATCCTTATAGCTTAAACTTATTTTTCATTGCCTGGATCCAAACATGATAGTGGTCACATTACGATGCTAGTTATTTGGCCCAATCTCAACAGGGAGCAGTTGGAGTTTTTGCGGTCAACGTGCATGGTGAGGTGCTAGCACAGGTGACCTCCCTAATCACAGGGAAGTTGATGGATAGTACCATGATGGAGTGATATGTAGCTGAAACCGTTCTTCTTCTTATCCAAGCTAAACAGTGGAGAACGGGTTTTTTGTTGGGAGACTCAGGGACCCTTCACTCCATTCTACATGATGATCAGCGACAACCAAGATCAACTATGGAATGAACATGGGGACCACTCATCAGCAGCATACAAAGACTACTTTCTTTTAACAACCTTTGGTTTTGTAACTTTATTTGTAGAGACCTTAAATATGAGGCTCATAATCTAGCTGTTATAGCAGCCCAACAATATTGTAATCTTATTTAGTAACATATGCTATATGCTTTAAAAAAATTATGATTATGTGTGCTTGACATTTTTCACTTCTGCAAGAAAATAAATAAAAATAAAATTATATATACATTATGATTATGCGTGTTTGACGTTTTGCACAACAGTGGTCCATGGCTCATGTGCGTTCCTTGTGCAGGTCATCAAGTCAAGGTCAAGAAGGGAGCAAAAATTGACTGCATCAACCATCATCAAACTACAGTTATTGTTATCAGTTGAAACCAGGCAAATCATACAAGTATGAAACCTATTTATTTGTTAATGCACAGGTTGTTCAAAATGATAACATTTACAAGTCTTCTCCTTACCTAATTTCCTTCATTACCTGTAGGGGTGGGCATGACACAAGATAAGATAGGATGGACCTCATCCCGATCCCATCTCGTTTCTTCGGGATTGGGATGAGAAAGACCTCATCCCGACCCTATCACATCCCAAACGGGTTCGGGACAAGACGGTACGGATAAGCCCACCTAAAAAAATCTACAAAACATAATCACCATTGAACTTCCATTAAAAAAATCAAGCTAAAATACCACCTACCCACTAAATCATCGAGAGAGAAAACAAACCCAAACATAATTAATGCCTTCGAACAGCACCAATTAAAGACATAGATATATTATGATAAATTAATGGAGGATTGGAGTTGTTGACAACAAGGAATGTGATTTCTCAAAAAAATGTCGAAATTTCCCAAAATATTTCTATTTTTTTTTATTTACCGATATCTCTTTCAAAATCCGAAATATTCATTTATTTTGTTAGGCCAATCTTAACTTCCCTACATGTTAAACCATTTTAACCTTAGTTTAGTATTAGAATTTTGTTATATAAGTGATTCATGACACTATGAGTCTTATGGTAATGTTTATGTAGTATATAAGTGTTTAAAATGCTTAAATTATATTGATAACTTCAAAATTACAACTGAGATTTTTACATTTTTATATACACTGATGCGTCCAAAAATCATCCTTCTGTGAGTTGACCTGCAAAAACAATCGTTAGAATGCTAGGGACCCCATTTTTGGTGGCGGAAGGCACTCCGATGCTTAAGTCAATAATTCTGCTAGAAGAAGGAAGTAAATCATGACAAAACTCATTTAAAGTTGCATACCTATGTCGAATGTTCTCTTTACTTTTTATAATGGTTTTGTTTAAATCTCTATATGGCATGTGAGGCTGAACGGAAAAAGATGTTTCTTGTAACAGTCTCCTCCTTAATGGATATGCATTCATGGAAGTGTAACTCTCTCCATGGCTCTTTTTTGGTGCAACACTCATCTTCATTATGAAAGAAATCGTGTCGAGCCTGGACTTGGGCACTGATTCGTTTGGGCCTGGATTCAGGCCCTGCTTACGTTTCCTCATTGGTGGGCCTCTTTTGGCCTTTGTAAATGGATTTATTCTTCCTGGGCTTTCTGAGCATGCCCAATAGATTGGGCGTTGTATTCTCGTGATGGTTTCTATGCCATGTGTACGACCGTGATGATCAGCTTATTTTGATGTATCATCAACTACTACCCCTTAGTTAGTGGGTATGTTCATGTATCCATTAATTGTGTAGCGGTTTTGATTTCAACATTACAATACATTTAGTACTCTTGCTATCTATTGTTCCTATTGTCTCTTCGACGTTCCATCTGCCTATTCGTTATGGCGCCATTTCTGGGATTTGGTACTATCATGGTGTCTTGCACATTGATGCAAATTTAACTAACCTAAATAAATATGATAATTTAGCCTAATTTTAAAAACTGCAAGTGCACAGTGTCTAACTGGTAGACAAGGGCAAGTATAGGTCGATCCCACAAGGACTGTGGTTGCAATTAAATTTTCCAAGTTGACTTAAACTAATTTAAATGGGGTTACAGCAATTAAAATATCTAAATAAAAATCAAATTAAAACAAAATAAAAAGTTTTAAAGAATATGAGAAAGGAAACCAAGGCATTGAATCCACCACAGGTTCTTGAGATTCGTGTAATCCAAATTATTATTTTCAAGAATTAACATAACTAACCTAAAGATTAATCTAAGTCCACAATTGATTTCAGCAAAGTTATAAACCCTTAGCATTGCGTGTCTTCTTTCGGCACACACAATCACAGGTTTCTTTTAATAATCCTAAACCCCTAGCATTGCGTGTCTTCTTACGGCACACACAATCACAGATTCAGATTAATTGATTAAATCAGACTTTTTGAATTTCAAGAAAGGGTACTTCTAACTACCAACTAGTCTAGATAATTAATCAGGATGTAATCAGTGAAAGCAAATTATTGAAAATCATAAATCAAATGTGTTTAACGTTCAAACATAAAGAAAACAATAAATGTAAATGCACAAACTCTAGGAAATCCTGTGGTTTCATCGTAGCCTTGGCGAAGGGTTTAGCTATCCATAGTAGCAGTAGTCACAGCATCAACGGAGGTGGAAGTCATCTCTGCATGGACGCGAATCTCGAAAAAAAGGACTACACAAGCTCTGTGGTGGCTCAGAGAGAACTCGAGGGTGCCAATAGCGAAAACTGATTCAAAAATCAGTTTTTCTCCCGCCAGAAATCGCGCGGCTCCCCTGCACATTCGTCTCCACCGCGAATGCATCTGCTCCACCGCTGTTCGTCACTCCTCGCGAGATTCCTCCTGCCCCAACCGGGTTCTGAACCTGCAAAAGAGAGATAGGATGAAGAAAGAATGAGATAACACAAAGAAAACGAAGGAGGATGCGAAACAGGGAGCCTCTGTCGCGAGCTCTGTCTCGCGTGGTGGCGGTGGTGGTCGCGTGGTCTGTTTGCAACGGTGGTCGTGAGAGAGGGAGGCAGGAAGGAGGTCGAGACGAAGAGAAGCCGAGGGAAGAGGAGGAGGATCTCTGGCGAGGCGGAACAGAGTCGTGGTGGTTGCGGCTCTGTTTCACGACATTGGCGGCTGATGGCGTGTTCTTTCGTGGTCTGGTGGCGAGGTTGGAGCAGAGAGAGAGAAGTGCAGGAGGTAGAGACCGTGGAGAAGAGAGGAAAACAAGAAGGAGGGAGGTTGCGGGGGAGGAAAACAGGGACTGTGCGCACGGTGGTGGTGGTGTTCGTTGCGAGGAATGAACAACAGGGACAGATGGAAGGTGGTGTCTGGTGGAGATGGCGGCTGTGGTTGTCGAGGAGGGAAGAAAGGGGGGACAGATGCTAGGTGACGTGAGAGGAGAAAGAAGAGAGTATTGGTGAGATGAGGTGGTGATGGTGATGATTGGGGGATGATCACCCTGCCGATTTTCCTATCGAGCGAGGATTGCCGGTAGGGAGAATTAGTGTGGTGGCTGGAAAAGAGAAGAGGGGAGAAAAAAATGTAGAAAAGGAGAGGAAAAAGAGAAGGGATGTGGAAGAAGAGAGAATAAGAGATGAGCTCCTTTCTCTAAGATGGTTAAGCTAAATAGGGTTCTCATATTATATTGGGCTTGGGTTTTTAGGTTAGCATTTTTTTTTGTTTGGGCTTAGGTTAAATTAGGTGGACCTAGGTTTATTAGGGTTAGGTTTAGATATGTGTCTCTTTGTTTTGTACCACCACTAGAATTGACCAATTATCGCCTTAATATCGTTTCATTGTTAACGCTCAAATTCCTGCCAAGACATGAAAACGAAATAATTATTATAAATTATACTAATCGAAACACTAACATATATAAATTAAGGGATATATTATGTAATAATTACGTGAATATCAAATACCCCCAAACCTATATTTTGCTAGTCCTCGAGCAAAACAATAAAAATAAAATTTTAACTCACTTTCGCAGGAATCATCGGTTGCACTTACCTTAAACGTGCAACAAGGCTTTAAACCCCTAGATTACCTCTAGTGGATGAGTTATAGTCTTGTGAGGGTTTCCAGAAATGTTACCCACAAACATTATGACTTAATAAATTTTCAAAAAATGGTAACTCGATCTATTATCCTCAGAGTAAGAATTTAATTGCCAAAATTTTTTTAAAATAGCTAACAGTCTCACAATAATATATCAAAGAGTCTCACAACAATTTAATAATACCCAAAGGTTAAATAAATTTCATCAATTATTCCCAACTCGAAGTGTGTGTGTGTGCATGGCCTTATCAACATAAATTTTTATTTCAGAGTAAAACAATTACTAAATCTCCTTTAGAAAGTTTGTTTTGACTTCAAACCTCTCATGTTACTCACAATGAAACACTCAGAGATTTGATGTTTCACTCAGTTTATATGTGAGGAAAAGAGTAAATAATGGAAAACAATCATCTCACATATAGTAATATGAAGAACGGACTTTTCAAGAATGGAATGAATATGATCTCATGGACAGGAATATCAATTACTTTTGAGAATGTTAAATCATACACCATAGTTCTTATTTATTTAATCTGCACATCTACGAAGCTAACCATCTCTTAAGATCAACTAGGACTTTAATAGGTTGTAATGGGTCTTAGGTAATGGCTAACAAAGAATGGAAAAAGGTATACGAAAAATCTCTAAGAATGTATATACCCATTAAACTAACACAAGGGCTATGAAGAGTTAATCAATGTTCTAACCAACGTTACTTTTTTTTTTTTTTTCATTGACATCGCTTTTTTTTTTTCTTTTCAACTACATGCTTTTCCTCTTCTACTCAATAGAATGTTTCAACACTAAGGACTCATGGTATATTTGACTCGACTCTTTCTAATTGCCCATTTCCAACTAACATTCATCCATATACATTCTTAGATAAATTGGGTATTGATAAGGGGTTAACAAATAAAATGTTATCAACGGCTCAAAGGGCTTCAAAAGGGAACTAATGAGTGGGTAAGTAAAAAGGCTAGAAAAGGTTTAAGAAAAACTTGCCTACATCATTTTATAAGTTCAGGTTGGTATTATGACATCTCAACTAAATAAACTAAAAAGTTCTAGTGCAATAATTTAATTTTAATGTCATTCTCAAAGCAATTGATAAAAAAAATGAGAATAATGAGATCATCAACGACTTAATGCGAACTCAAGAAAAATTAGAGTATATTTATCTAACACTCAGAAATAAAAGAATGGCTCAAAACTTTCATGGGTTAAGTCTCCACTATTATTCTAAGGTTTTCTAGCTCATATCTCACTCATCAACTCAAATCATGCTAATATGGCTTATAGTGCAAAAAGTAATCGAGTTGAAAAAAAATCTCATGAAATAGACCTAACTTAAGGATTATATCAAACCATATGTTTTCCTGTTTGATATATAAAGAGGACAAGCGAAAGCATGTATTTCTCAAAATTTCAGGCATACTTGAAAGCACATCATCTTCATTGAAAAGGACTTAGATCTTGGATGCATTTTCAAAGTGAAAAATTTTCACACAATCATAATCATCATAAGTTGTGAAATAAATTTTAGTTCAAAATTTCTTGAAAAATGCACAAAAAAACTCATAAACCTCACCCCCAAACCTAAACAAAACATTGTCCTCAATGTATAAACCGATGATCATGACAAATGCAGGAAAAAGAAAAGATGAGAGTTAAAGTGATATTACCATGGGAAAGTTTTTACCAATGCCGACGAAATCGTCCACCAATAAAAGCTCAGAGACATAAGAACTGTGGACTCATCATGATAAATTGATAAAAACAATACTGGACACAAATAAAAATAAAAAATAAAAATAATTACATGTATCAGTTGTAAGTCAAAATTGTTATGGAGCTAACGAGTATGAGTGAAATGCAACGAGAAAAGACTCGAAAATAAATCCAGACTTACTATAATGACACAACTGAAGCTAGGCTGCCTCCTAGGAGCGCTTGGTTTAACGTCGTTAGCCCGACATCTATGCTTCCTCAATCTGAGTACACAAGATCCTCTAATAACAACACATCAACCTCGACTTCTGATGTAGGCAACTCTAAAAATGGTTTAAGACGCTGACCATTGACTTTAAAAGCACGACCATCTTTAGGATCAACAATCTCCACAGCTCCATGTGGAAACACTGTTTTCACCGTGTAAGGTACAGACCATCGAGATCGCAACTTGCCAGGAAATAGACACAACCGAGAATTAAATAAAAAACCTTTTGGAAAGGTTCAAAGGACTTGCGAAGAATGGATTTATCATGAAACACCTTCGTTCATTCTTTGTAGATTTTAGCACTTTGGTAAGCATCATTCCTAATCTCTTCTAACTCA
The DNA here is from genome assembly GCA_003290165.1 of Berberis thunbergii. Lineage (NCBI taxonomy): Eukaryota > Viridiplantae > Streptophyta > Magnoliopsida > Ranunculales > Berberidaceae > Berberis > Berberis thunbergii. The sequence goes on from QNQO01001011.1 coordinate 84,481, forward strand.
TTGAGTTGGAGCTTACGATGTGATCCAGCCTCACCTATATCAAAATTAAAGGTCTTGATAGCCCAGTAAGCACGATGTTCTAGTTCTACAGGCAGATGACATGCCTTACCAAAAACAAGTCTATATGGAGACATTCCAAGCGGGGTCTTAAATGCTGTCCTATAAGCCCAAAGAGCGTCATTCAGCCGTTGTGACCAATCCTTACGGTCTGGTCGAATAGTTTTCTCCAAAATATGTTTAATTTCCCGATTGGATATTTCAACTTGCCCACTTGTTTGTGGATGATATTGAGTACCTACTTTATGACTGATGGAGTATTTCTTAACTAGCAGTTCAAACGGTCTATTACAAAAATGAGAACCACCATCACTTATAACAGCACGCATAGTACCAAAACGATAGAAGATGTTATCTTTTAGAAATTTGACCACAACCTTGTGGTCATTTGTTTTGCAAGGTACCGCCTCTACCCATTTAGAAACATAATCAACAGCTAGAAGAATGTAAAGATAGCCAAATGAGGGAGGGAAAGGTCCCATGAAATCAATACCCCAAACATCAAAAATCTCTACAATGAGAATGTTAGTGAGAGGCATCATATTCCTACGAGAAATGGAACCCATTAGTTGGCATCTAGCAGCTGTCTTTTTAGAACTAAAGTGACCTCCACACGCCAGATCATGACAAAAGGAAATGATACTATGAAATTCACTCTCTGGAACACATCTCCTAATGACCTGATCGGGACAATACTTAAATAAATAAGGATCGTCCCAGAAGAAATGTCTGACCTCAGCAAGAAATTTATTTTTATCTTGTTTAGACCAATTAGAAGGGAGTTGACCTGTAACAAGGTAATTCACAATATCTGCGTACCAAGGTAGCTGGGAGATGGTAAGTAATTGCTCATCAGGAAAGGATTCATTCAAGGGCACATCTGCAGTGGATGATTCTACAAGAAGCCTAGACAAATGGTCAGCTACAACATTTTCGGAACCCTTCTTGTCCCGAATCTCAATATCAAACTCCTGTAGCAATAGGACCCAACGGATCAAGCGTGGCTTAGCATCCTTTTTAGAAAAAAGGTACTTCAGTGCTGCATGATTAGTAAAAATTATAACTTTGGATCCTATAAGGTATGACCGAAATTTGTCCAATGCAAAGACAATAGCAAGTAACTCCTTCTCTGTGGTGGAGTAATTAAGTTGTGCATCTTGTAGAGTCCTACTAGCATAAAAGATAACATAGGGCTTTTTGCCACCTGTTTTCCTAAGACAGCTCCAACTGCAAAATCAGAAGCATCACACATAAGCTCAAAAGGTAAATTCCAATTAGGAGGTTGGATGATTGGAGCTGAAGTCAACAATTGTTTAAGCTTTTCAAAGGCTTTCAAACAGTCTTCATCAAAGACGAAGGCAGAGTCCTTAACAAGTAATTTGCATAAAGGACGAGTGGCCTTGCTAAAATCCTTAATGAACCTACGGTTAAAACCAACATGGCCTAGAAAAGATCTAATTTCTTTCACCGTCTTCGGTGGTGGGAGATTCAAGATTAAATCAATTTTTGCTTTGTTAACTTCAATGCCCTTGTTAGAAATTATGTGCCCAAGAACTATACCTTGCCTAACCATAAAATGAAATTTCTCCCAATTCAAGACAAGACTTTTCTCTTCACACCTCTTTAACACTAGGGTTAAATGATGCAAACACTCATCAAATGAATCCCCAAACACGGAAAAGCCATCCATGAACACCTCAAGAAACCGTTCAACCATATCCGAGAAAATACTAAGCATACACCTCTGAAAGGTGGCGGGTGCGTTACACAACCCAAAAGACATTCTCCGATAAGCAAAAGTCCCAAAAGGGCAAGTGAATGTAGTTTTCTCTTGATCCTCGGGTGCAATGGGGATTTGGTTATAACCGGAATATCCATCAAGAAAACAATAATAATCATGTCCGGCTAACCTCTCAAGCATCTGATCGATAAAAGGGAGAGGAAAATGATCTTTCCTCGTGTCTGAGTTCAACTTACGGTAGTCAATACAAACTCGCCATCCAGTGGTCATGCGGGTAGGCACTAACTCATTCTTATCATTTGTGACTACAGTTACCCCTGATTTCTTGGGAACAACCTAAACTGGACTGACCCAAGAGCTATCCAAAATGGGGTAAATAATACCAACATCCAACAATTTGAGCATTTAGGCTCGGACAACCTCCTTAAGATTAGGATTTAGTCTACGTTGCATTTCACGTGAAGTTTTGGCATTATCTTCCATATGAATACGATGCATGCAAACAGTGGGACTTATTCCTTTAATATCCGCTATCGTCCACCCAAGTGATGCCTTATGTTCTTTCAGAACATGTAGCAATTTACTTTCCTGTTCAGCAGTCAATGTCAATGAAATAATAACAGGTAAAGTATCATCAGAACCTAAAAACGTATACTTGAGGGTGTCAGGTAATGGTTTAAGGTCAAGCTTGGGTGGCTTCTCAACCGAAGGGACGGGTTTTGACTCACGAAGTGGAAGGGGTTCAACTTTAGACCTCCATGAATAACTAGGAACCATACTAGGGGATGCATCAAGCAAAGCATTCATTTCCCTAATGGAATTATGAATATCAAAGTCTAAACCAGAATGAGTCAAACAAACCGTTAGGGGATCATCTAAGGCGGACTGAGGAAAGGAATTGTCCACCAATTTCTCAATCATGTCAACCTCATGGATGTCTTCAGACTCGGGGGGTTGTTGACTAACATTAAAATCGTTGAGTTCGGCAGTCATGTTGCCAAATGACAATTTCATAATTCCATTCCTGCAGTTAATAATGGCATTGGATGTGGCCAAAAATGGTCGACCCAAAATGATTGGGATGTGACTCGAGGGATTGTGAACATGTTGTGTATCAAGAACTATAAAGTCCACAGGATAATAGAATTTTTCAACCTTGATAATCACATCCTCTATAACACCACGGTGGACTCTGACAGACCTATTTGCCAATTGCAGTGTCACTCTAGTCAGTTTTAACTCACCAAGACCTAATTGCTCATAAACAGAATATGGCAACAAATTAACACTCGCCCCTAAATCCAATAATGCCTTATCTATCATATGGTCACCGATAATACAAGAAATAGTCGGGCAACCAGGATCCCTATACTTAGGCGGGGTTCTCTGTTGAATAATGGAGCTCACTTGCTCGGTGAGGAAGGCTCTCTTTTGCACATGTAGCTTCCGCTTCTGTGTGCAAAGATCCTTCAACAACTTGGCGTAACTAGGAACTTGCTTGATAGCATCGAGTAATGTGATATTTATGTGGACTTGTCTAAAAATTTCCATTACATCGGTTACATTTGTTCCTTTCTTTGCAGAAGCTAACCGTGATGGAAACGGGGCTCTAGGCAAGTAAGATGCTCGAGTGGGGTTAGAGTCAACATGAGCATCTGTAAAAGGCGAGGCTTTATCAGCCTCCTTGTCAGATGGAGATGCAACCTGTTTTGACTTAGACGTGGATGCACCAACACTCAAATCGGGCACTTGTACTCGATTGTCAACCTGTTTTCCACTCCTAAGGGTAGTAATAGATTTGACATCTTCATTGTAAGACTCAGATGTACTACCAACTGCGAATTGACCCTTTGGGTTTGGAACAGGTTGACTAGGAAATTTCCATGGCTCTCTCTCAGAAGAAGACTGAGTAATCTTACTCACAGCTATCTCAAGTCTTTGAGTCGTAGCTTTCAACACAGATATGTCCTTGAATTCTGATCCATTATACTTGCTGAGCACTGCAAAAGCTGGTTAATCGTTTCCTCTAAACTTGATGTGTTGGATGGATGAACTTGGTTATGGTGGGGCCTAACAGGGCCAGGGGCTTGAGGAGCCTGGGAAACAACAACAGGTCCTCCTTGGTGTGGGCCATGGGCCCAGGAGAGACTTGGATGTTTGGCAAACCATGAATGGTAATAGTTAGGTTGCGGATGATTGCCAGGTCGCCGTATCGCATTAAAAGTGTTGACTTGCTCAGCAGTGTATGCAGGATAATCATTTTGCAAGTCACAATTAGCTATTGAATGACTAGGACTCGAACATGCAGCACATACTTCAGATGAAGCGTTTGCGGGATGTGCAGGTTGAGTCAAATTCAAGAGTGCATCTATCTTTTGAGTCATGGTCATAACAGCCGTCTCTAACTTTGAGGCAGAAAGGGGTTGAACAGATGTATCTCTAACTTCATATATACCACCTTACGCCTATCAGACTCCTTTCTCGAATAGTCCCATTGTTGAGAATTTTCGGAAAGCGTCTCAAAAAATTCCCAAATTTCACTAACACTCATTTTCATTAATGACCCACCACTAGTGGCATCAATCATACGACGGTTTTGAGGGGTTAAACCGTCTTGGAAGTATTGAACTAGCCGCCACTTCTCGAATCCGTGATGGGGACACCTAACAATGAGCTCATTGAACCTTTCCCAACATTCATAGAAATGTTCACCCTCTTTTTATTGAAAATTAGATAAATCTCGTCGGAGGGCATTTGTTTTATGAACGGGGAAGTATTTTGTCAGGAACTTTCTTGATAATGCATCCCATGATGCGATGGATCCTATCTCTAATGCATTTAACCACGATTTCACCTTGTCTTTCAGAGAAAAGGGAAATAACCTAAGACGGACCGAATCATCATAAAAGTTTTGGTACTTCAGGGTAGCGCAGATGTCAAGAAATTCTTTGACATGAAGATAAGGGTCTTCTTTCTCAAAACTATAAAAAGTGGGCAATAGATGAATAATAGATGGTTTGACTTCAAAACTGTTTGCATTTGTCTCAGGTAAGATAATGCAAGATGGAGCGCTACTAGGAAGAAGGGCGAAGTAATCCTGAAAGGCCTTCCCCTCAGCCATCTCAGTGGACAAGGATGATGAACCTAAATAGGTAATGGGGACTTCAACGAATTCTTGTCGAACAAGTCTACTCTTAGAATCACGCACCCAAGTATGCATAAACTAATGGACAACGAAGGTGCAAAGTCAATACTCCTAAATAATTTTTTTTTTTTTTTTAATTATTTAATTTTTTTTAAAGCACTAACTCTAAAAATATACACAGACTTACACGCAATTAGCAACCAATAAATGCACAAGAAACATGCCTCCCTAAGCAATCAACGTTTTTGAGATCAATTATCTTTTTATTTTTGGGGGACAATTATTTCTTATGTAATTTTTATCACAAGGCAATGGGTGCTACAAGTTGATCCTAAAAGTGTACACTTTACACCACAAAGTTCAAAATCAGTAGGCTAGAGTTTTGTTTCAAAGAAACCGGATTATCGCACAAGAGAAGGAGGTCACAATGGTCCAATTAAGTACTTCCTTGTGCTACCGCTCTGTAAGCCAGTAAATGTGAGAACGATGTGACATTAGATGCACACTCGAGGCTTGTGTTCTTAACCCAAAACTGTTGGTTACACCAATTCTTCTTGTGGATCGTAGCTTACTTATGACTCGGCGTACCGGGTAAATTACCCTTGTGGCAGTGGCCTCTCCAAGTTCATTGAATGATTAAACCCATCGTCATTTTTAGTTTGGTCAACACAAAAATTATTGGATTCACCTTGGTCTTGGCTGTCCTATGAACACCGTACCTAACAGATGGCTCTATCTAACTTGCTAATTGATTTTAATTATGTTAGACTATTGGTTGCACACAGCTGGAGTGATGAGGTGGGGATATCAAGTCCCGCCAGTTTCTATTTATAAGCTGGGTCTGCTTATTATGAATTACTAAAGTTTAGCATCCACAATTACAGAAATTTACCAACCAATCACACAATTTCAAACAATTACACCAAGCACCCTGGTCGCTAATACGTTGCGTGTGATAGAAATACTTACAGTGTGTATTCCAATCTGCACAAAAAGTTAGCACAATTCAAAAAAATGTCCGACTTCTTTTTATCCGTTTCACTCAACACACAAGCACATGCAAATGAATTTACTGGTCTTGGTCTTAGAATTCGGATTTCTAAATCACAAGAGATTATTGGGTACAATTAAAATTGTTTCCCTATAATTTCTTTTGACTTAGAAAATTTTGGTTTTTTTTTTTGTGATTAAACAAAATGAAAAATAGTAGAGTTTAAAATTATTACACCACACGCTCGTAAAACGAGGTGAAAATAAAATTAAAACTCTCCTCACAAAATAAAAAATAATAAAAACTTTGTTTGACGTTGGCAGGATCATTCAATTTTCTTGAGAAGCGTGTAATTTGTAATATACGCTTCCTTCCTATTAATACCTGCAAAAATAAAACAAAAACAGGTATCAAAACTTCTAAGACATAAAAGAAATAACTAAAAAAAATAAAATCAAGCCTATCCTAAAAGCAAAAGCAATCTTATATCTGACCTAATTTTTTTTTTTTATTAAATTTTTTTTTTTAACCTAAACTACAAACTAGTGAAAATAAACTCTTAAATCCAATTACACCGCTACAGTCCCCGGCAACGGCGCCAAAAACTTTATGCTAATTTAACTAACCTAAATAAATAGGTTAATTTAGCCTAATTTTAAAAATTGCAAGTGCACAGTGTCTAACTGGTAGACAAGGGCAAGTACAGGTCGATCCCACAAGGACTGTGGTTGCAATTAAATTTTCCAAGTTGACCTAAACTAATTTAAATGGGGTTACAACAATTAAAATCTCTAAATAAAAATCAAATTAAAAACAAAATAAAAAGTTTTAAAGAATATGAGAAAGGAAACCAAGGCATTGAATCCACCACAGGTTCTTGAGATTCGTGTAATCCAAATTATTATTTTCAAGAATTAACATGACTAACCTAAAGATTAATCTAAGTCCACAATTGATTTCAGCAAAGTTATAAACCCTTAGCATTGCGTGTCTTCTTACGGCACACACAATCACAAGTTTATTTTAATTAATCCTAAACCCCTAGCATTGCGTGTCTTCTTACGGCACACACAATCACAGATTCAGATTAATTGATTAAATCAACTTTTTGAATTTCAACAAAGGGTACTTCTAACTACAGACTAGTCTAGATAATTAATCAGGATGTAATCGGTGAAAGCAAATTATTGAAAATCATAAAAATCAGTTTTTCTCTCGCCAAAAATCGCGCGGCTCCCCTGCACCTTCGTCTCTAGCGCGAATGCGTCTGCTCCGCCGCTGTTCGTCGCTCCTCGCGAGATTCCTCTTACCCCAACCTGGTTCTGAACCTGCAAAAGAGAGATAGGATGAAGAAAGAATGAGATAACACAAAGAAAATGAAGGAGGATGCGAAACAGGGAGCCTCTGCCGCGAGCTCTGTCTCGCGTGGTGGCGGTGGTGGTCGCGTGGTCTGTTTGCGACGGTGGTCGTGAGAGATGGAGGCAGAAGGAGGTCGAGACGAAAAGAAGCCGAGAGAAGAGGAGAAGGATCTGTGGCGAGGCGGAACAAAGTCGCGGTGGTTGCGGCTCTGTTTCGCGGCAGTGGCGGCTGATGGCGTGTTCTTTCGTGGTCTGGTGGCGAGGTTGGAGCAGAGAGAGAGAAGTGCAGGAGGTAGAGACCGTGGAGAAGAGAGGAAAACAGGAAGGAGGGAGGCTGTGAGGGAGGAAACAGGAACTGTGCGCGCGGTGGTGGTGGTGTTCGTTGCAAGGAATGAACAACAGGGACAGATGGAAGGTGGTGTCTAGTGGAGATGGTGGTTGTGGTTGTCGAGGAGGGAAGAAAGGGGGACAGATGCGAGGTGACGTGAGAGGAGAAAGAAGAGAGTATTGGTGAGATGAGGTGGTGATGGTGATGATTGGGGGATGATCACCCCTGCCGATTTTCCTATCGAGCAAGGATTGCCTGTAGGGAGAATTAGTGTGGTGGCTGGAAAAGAGAAGAGGGGAGAAAAAAACGTAGAAAATGAGAGGAAAAAAAGAAGGGATGTGGAAGAAGAGAGAATAAGAGATGAGCTCCTTTCTCTAAGATGGGGAAGCTAAATAGGGTTCTCATATTATATTGGGCTTGGGGTTTTAAGTTAGCAATTTTTTTTGGTTTGGGCTTAGGTTAAATTAGGTGGACCTAGGTTTATTAGGGTTAGGTTTAGATATGTGTCTCTTTGTTTTGTACCACCACTTGAATCGACCAATTGTCATTCCTTAAATTGTCGCCTTAATATCATTTCATCATTAACGCTCAAATTCCTGCCAAGACATGAAAATGAAATAATTATTATAAATTATACTAATCAAAACACTAACATATATAAATTAAGGGATATATTATGTAATAATTACGTGAATATCACACGTTCTCTCAATAGCGTTTTTTTCACTGTTCGTCCTTATAAAAGGAGAAAGTACGAGTGGGTATCACTTCCTTTTGCACCTCCTATTTTTCCAGTTTTTGATTTTTTGAGTTCGTTTTGTAATCATGTCTAATTCTAGGGTTTTGGGTGGTGCTGTTCTTGATGCCTGCAAGGCTTTCTTTTTGCCTAAGCGGGCAATGCGTGCAGCTCTGGATAGCATTCCTCAAGATTATTTGTTGTCGGCTGATTTGGAGATCATCCTTCTCATGGAAGGCGACAATCCTTTCATCCAAAACATGGGTACATTGCTTTGTACCCTGGTATGTTCTACCCTGGTATTAAGTTTTCGACTCCTACAATCATCTGGGAGTATTTGGATCTTGTTGGTATCGTTTCGGCCCAACTCGTCCCTAATGGTTCAAAAGTTATGATCTCGACCTTAGCAAGGGCCTCTTTCTTGTTTCAAGGACTTGAGAGAAGAGTATGGGGGCTGGTCGAGGGCTTGGTTCTATGCATCCCTTTTTTCCAATCACTTTAGTCTTCATAGATATCAGATTATGCGATCGTTCACGAAGCCTAAGAAAGTTTAGTAATCCTTGTCTTTGGAAGAACACGAGTGTTGAAGTTGCTTAGCAATCTTCCTTGGGTCTCGGTGGAGGATTTTCTCACTACAGAGGCCATTATCCATAGTGGCTTATATTAATTACGTGGAGCATTTCACACTTTGAAAGTGATTGTCGCACGTGTTGGTGATGCAGACGTCGACTAAAAAGAGGGTGCTGCTGACAAGCGCGTAGGTCGTGCTGCCTCGGTCATTACCCGAGGTTTTGGGGGTGCTCGTTTGATTAGGAGAAAACGAAAAGTTCCCAGGACTGCCAGCCCTTCCAAAATGTTGGCCATTAGTTTTGACCGTGTGTCGAATAAGAAGAAACTCGTTTTCTTAGTTCTTAACGCTGCTAGGGCTCTCCTCGACTTGCTACTCTCTGAATGGGAGGTCATGGCTCAAAGGATGATTCCTTTGTTCCGGATTATGATGTGGTGAACCAGGTTCTCGAAAGGAGTAAAAAAGAAGTCTCCTACCCTCTAGACGACCATAAGAAAGATCTTATTGCCTTTTACGGTTTGCCCGCTTCTATCGGCCTATCTATTGATGATTCGCGCATCATCGAGAATAAAATGCTTCAGCTTGGTATTTGGCAGTCAAAGAATCCGAGGAGTACCAAAAACTTGGATGACTTCGAGTATGATCGGTCAATGGAGGATCAAGTTGTTGCCCGAGCTTGAGATTTTAAGCTCACAGTCTCTTCTGTCATGGCTGGGACCTCAACATAGGATCAAAAGGCTCCTCGACATCCGGATCAACCAGTGAATCCGGAACAACTTCTTCGACATCATCAAATTCCTGTTCAGGGAAGCAACGGTATGGGGTCATATCCAAACCTTGCGTCTGCAGGAAATCCTACTCAGCAAAGTAACAGTATGGGGTCATATCCAAATCCTGTTTCACATTTGGATTACGATGTCACATATTACAATCAATGTAAAAGTCTGGCTCTTATGTCCTGGTACTTTATTACTTCGTGGTTGATCAGGACAGAAATTATACTTTTATGTTTAACTCGTTCGTTCAGTACATATATTTGTTTTTGCTCGATACTCTAGCCGTACTGAGTATTTTCTCGAGTTGGTTTTTTAATCCGACTTTTTTGTCCCGATTAAATTCTTGTATTTTCAAAATTGAGAGCAAAAAACTTTATTGATAATATATTTTCAAGTGATCTACATTCCATGGCTGAGGTATCATTTCGCCATCTTTGTTTTCAAACTAGTATGTTCCTGGTCTATTGATTTTTGTTACTTGGTATGGTCCTTCTCAATTCAGGTTTAGCTTGCTCGTGCATGCCTTTTTTGTGTTGTGCTGGACTTTTCGTAACACCATGTCTCAGACATTAAAATTTCGGATTCGCACCTTCTTGTTGTAATACTCTACCATGCATTGTTGGTAGGCTGTTATTTTAATGGAGGTTGCTTCTCGTTTTTACTCGAGGAGACCCAGCCTGACTCTTAATGCTTTGATGTTGTCCTCAGTGCAGAATTCTTCAGTTCGGAACGTTGGCATTCTCATCTACATGGGTATCATTGCTTCTGACCCGTATGCTTTGATTTTGTTGTTCATTTTGTCCATAGCCCTTTTGCTGCCTTGAGTCTTCTTTTGATCGCTTACAAGATTGACCTATTAGTGGCCTCGGCTTGTCCGTTTGCTTGCGGATGAGCTGGCGCGGAAAAATGTTGTTGGATATTCAGATTCTCAAATAACTCCCTAACCTTTTTGCCTTCAAATTGCCTCCTATTGTCCGTGACGAATACTCTTGGGACCCGAATTTGCATATGATGTATCTCCAAAGAAACTTCTCGACTTGTGCTTCCCCTATCTTTCTAAAGAGCTATACTTTTACCCATTTGGTGAAGTAATCTAGTGCGACGAGGAGAAACTTTTCTTATCGGATACTAAGAGTGGTCCTACGATGTCTATTCCCATTGTGCGAATAGCCAAGGGCTGCTCATTGGGATTAGATTTTGTCTCGGCATGTGGGTGTATGTTGGCACTTGTCGCATTTGCGAGCTAGTATTTGAGCATCTGCTTGCATCGTTGGCCAATAATAACCTAATGTGAGAGCTTTGAGGGACAATGTTTTCCCTCTGAATGATTTTCACATGTGCCATGGTGTATTTCTTGCAGGACATATACGACATCTCCGAGTGCAAGGCACCTCAGTAATGGGCTTGTGACAGATCTTCTGTATAGTTTGTCATTATTATTGTGTATCTTGCTGCTTGATTTCGTAGTTATCTATTGGGAGTTATCTGTTTAATATATATGCCAGGATTGGAGTTGTCCAGTTGATTTCTCGATTCCGGCGCGTGCTTCTTCTGATTGGTTTTCAAGTATGTAGCATCCTTGTGTCATAACGAGTGGGTTGTCATTATCCTTTCTTGTCAAAGCTTCATTTGCTAGTTCGTCAACTCTTTTGTTCTCTGCTCGTGCATCGTTGAATGGTAGCATTTCGGAAGCCTTCTATTAGCTCTGTAGTTTTCTGGTAGTAGGCTTTCATTCTAGTATCTTTGATTTGGAATTCAACGTTTAGTTGGTTAACCACCAGCTTGGAATCAGTAAAGACACTAATGTCTTTTATTCCCAAGTGTTTTGTTAATTGTAGCCCTGCTATCACAGCTTCGTATTCGGCTCCATTATTGGAGGCTATAAAACTAAATTTTATCGCCTTCTCTAATGTGATGCCTTCCGAGTTGTACATGAATAGTCAAGCTCCACTTCCTGCCTCGTTGGACACCCCATCATAGCGGAGGATCGATCTTTCAGGGATTGGTTCAGGTTGTTCTGTTCTGTTTTTCTTATTTTCATGTTGGTTGTTGTTTTCTGAGAACTCGGCAATGAAATTCGCTAATGCCTGAGCTTTGATAGAGATTTTGAGGGAATAGCTGATGTCAAATTATTCGAGCTCTATTGCCCATTTTACAATTCTTCCCTTGAGATCCGGTTTGTGTAACACCGTCCGAAGCTACTGTTCGGTCATAATCGTGATTTGGTGTGCTTGAAATTATCGTCGCAATTTTCTTGATGACACGATTAGAGCGAACGTCATTTTCTCTAGGGTCGGATAGTTGATTTATGCATCTGCGAGTGTTTTGTTGATGTAGTACACTAATCCTTGCATGCCATTTTCTTCTCGTATCAGTGCCGAACTCACTGCATGGTTTGACACAGATAGATACAGATATAGTGCTTCTCACTTGTTCGGTTTTGTTAATAGCTCTGTGCTTCCAATGTATGTCTTAAGGCTTTGAAAGGCTCTCTCGCATACATCATTCCACTTGAATGTCTTGTTCCCCTTCAAGTTCTAAAAGAAAGGCAAACACTTGTCTGATGATCTGGAGATAAATCTGTCCAGAGCTACTATCCTCCCAATAAGACTTTGAACACCTTTTTTCTTTGTCGGCAACTGCATGTTGATAAGCATTTGTATTTTTTTTTTTGGATTGGCTTCGATTCCTCGTTGGTTGACAATGTACCCGAGGAACTTCCCTGACTCCACTCCAAAGGTGTGTTTCTCTGGGTTCAACTTCATCTTGTACTTTCGTAGCTGGGAGAAAGCCTGCCCAAAATTTGTGATGTGGTCTGTTCTATGTAAGCTTTTAACAAGCATATCATCGATGTAAACCTCCATTGTTTTTTCGATCTGATATTTAAACATCATGTTCACTAGCCGTTGATACGTGGCTCCTGCGTTCTTTAATCCGAATGGCATTACTCGATAACAGTATGTACCTCTTTTCGTTATGAAAGAGGTTTTTTCTTGGTCAGGAGGGTACATTTGTATCTGATTATATCCGGAGTATGCATCCATGAAACTAAGCATTTGGGTCCGGCAGTTGCATCCACTATTGGATCTATTCGTGGAAGTTGAAAGTTGTATTTGGGGCAGGCTTTATTTAGGTCGGTGTAGTCCACGAACACCATCCATTTTCCTTTCTTCTTTTTTACTAGTACCGTGTTTGCCAACCAATTCAGGTAGTGAGCTTGTCTTATCATTCCTGTGCTAAGTAGTCGGTGCACTTATTCATTTATTGCCTAATTACACTCTAGGGCCACCAATCTTCTTTTTTGTCGAACCGGTTTCTTATCTGGATTCACTTGCAATTTGTTGGAGATGATGGATGGGTCTATCCTTACCATATCCTTCATCGTCCATGCAAAAACATCTTGGTTATTTTTCAACAACTGGATCAGTTCCTTGGCAAGTTCAGGGTGAATCTGTGTGCCGATTCGGACAACCTTTTTTATTTCGTTGTCTAAGTAGACATCGACCATTTGTTCTTTTGGTTGTTATGTGGTAGGTTGATCTCACAAACTGGTTGGATCCGTATTGTTGTCCGGAGAGTCCGAACTCTTTTCGTCAATCTGCTGTGAAGGTTCTTCCAGTCGTTGCAGTAATTGCTATTTATAGGGAGTCTTTATTGCGGCAAAATGACACTACCGGGCTGCTGGTTGATCTCTTTTGATTCTTCTGATACCATTGTCGGTATGGTGCTTCAAGCATTGGTGCATAGTGGAGGAGATTGCGCCCATCTTGTGTATCCACGGTCTCCCGAGTAGCATGTTGTACGCAACAGGAGCGTCGAAGATAAGAAAGTCCATCAATAGTACTCACTGCTTTCTTGGCTCTCCCGCTTCAACCGGTAGTTGAATCATTCTAGTGGGTGACATTGTTCCCAACTAAACCTACAATAGATTTTTCGCTAGGTGAGAAAATCTCATTGGTGAACCGCATCCTTCGAAAAGTTGTCAGGTATGGGAGGTTGGTCGAGCTGCTAGTGTCGATCAATACTCTTTTGATTTCCCATTTAGTTATCATGATCGAGATCACTAAAGCATCATTGTGTGGGAAATTTACCCCATCAGCATCTTCGTTTGAGAAGGTTAGACTGTTAGAGTCATTTGCATTGTTTTTGCACACTGTGCGGATGGTTATTCGAATTTGATCTTTGTACGTATGTCTCTGACTATACACTTTTGGGATTGATTGGATTGTTCTTTTTCCCCGGCTGCGCCGTGCAAGACATAGATTGTTTCCTTTACTCGCTCCCATGAGATTATTGTTTCCCCCTTGAGTCCGACGAATTCTCTGAGTCATCCTTTTTCTGATATGACGTTCAATCTCGTCCTTCAGACTGCAACAATTTTTGGTATCGTGGTCGTAATCGTTGTGGAAGAGGCAATGTATGTTCTTACTCCGGTCTTCGGATCTCCTATTAATTTTATGGCCATTTGACATCTTCTCTTCCTGCCATAGCTTTAAGAATCTCGCTCCAACTCACTATCAGAGTCGAGAATGATATTTCGTATTTGGGCTTTTTCAGTTATAGACTTATAAGACTTCCCTTGATTACACCTAGAATTATTGTTAGTTCGTTGTCTCTTAAGCTGGGTCATTTCTTCTCGAAAGTTGTTGCCCTTCAGGTTTTGGATGATTCGGTCTATCATTTCAATTATGTGGTTCATTTGGGCAATAAAAATCTCTACTTAAGGATCTGAGGGGATTCCCCAAGATGTCAGAGACGTTTGAACTGTTACCAATTGGAGCTATTTTCCAACATGTACGATTGAAGATTCGTTGAGTATTCTATTGATATTCCATCGGGTTTGGTAAGCTTTCTTACTGTGAATCTTATCTTTAAAATGTAGAAACTCGTTGTTCCCCATGGACGGGCCAATTTGATGCGTCCAAAAATCGTCCTCCTATGAGTTTGACCTGCAAATACAATCGTTGGACTACCAAGCACCACCTTTTTTGTGGCCGAAAACACTCCGATGCTTAAGTCAGTAACTCTGTTTGAATAAGTAAGTAAATCTGGACAAAGCTCAGCTAAAGTTGCATAACTGTGTCGAATGTTCTTTGTACCTTTTATAATGGTCGTGGTAAACTCTCTGCGTGACTTAAGCATGTGAGGCGCAACAGAATGAGATATTTCTTGTAACAGTCTCCTTCTTAATGAAGATGCGTTCGTGGAGGCGTAACTCCCTCCACGACTCTTTTTTGGTGCAACGTTCCTCTTCTTTATGAGAGAACTCGTGTCCGACCTGAACTCAGGCTCTAATTTGTTTGGGCTTGGATTCGAGCCCTGTTTACCTCTCCTCATTGGTAGGCCTCTGCAATTGGCTTTATTCTTCCCGGGCTTTGTGAACTGGCCTAATAGATTGAGCGATGTATTCTTGTCATTGGTCTTTATACCACGTGTACGGCCGTGATGATCGTTCTATTTTGATGTATCTCATACACAATGAAATATTCAAGAAATAATTTTTAAAATCAAGTTATCAAAATTATCTTGAAAAACGAAATCACAATCCTTGGTAGACATACATCATGGAAAGAAACACTGCAATATATATGGCTTTATGATCATCACGTTACAATGTCCATAGATGGCACGCCCTATTTGGGGTATTCAAGGTCGTCCATTAAATGCACGACCAAAATCAAGTCGTGGTTGGAAACTGACGACGTTCACTGATGGAACTCCTTAAAGCCAAATCGTGGTCAACAAAAAAACTACTCAAGTCAGAATTGCCCTATCTGCCCAATTTATGTAAAAACATTAAAATTTTCTACATTCTTGTTAGTTTTCTCAGCATTATCTTTTTTTATGGTGTTCTAGTCAATTTTGAGGAAGGTGTTAATTGGATTAGCAATTCTCTCTCTATGATTGTACATGATTGATGGCTTTATAGATTTGATGGATCTTTTCAACAGATTTTGTGGGTTCACAACATCATAGGACCAATTATTTATTAACAAGATGCAGGGGAAGGTGAAAAAAAATTTGGTTTCCCTTTTGCTAGCACCAATTGGGAACTTAGTGCACGTTAATAGTGTGAATTCATAAGCAGGTCATAGTGGACACGGTTGGTATACTCCTAAACACTAATGATTTCATACTATTATTTGCTCTTTTAATCTATTTGTTATCTGATGGTGTTCTTACAATTTTGAAGGAGACTGGCTATTAATTGGAACTGGTTTTGTTAATTCAGTAAATGATTGTGTAATTTAAAGTTTGATTTATGGCCTGGTTCTCTAGAAAAGTTGATATCTTATACATTGTCGTTAATGTTCAATGTATGTACCTCTCATTTGATGGGTCATTTTCAAATTTAAACTGAGTCAATTAATAAATGCTATTGCACAGTTGGCCGAAGAAAATTAGGAGGTGGTCCTAGAAGAGGTTTTAGTTGTTATTTTGAAATCTTATTTCATATTCTTCAGGCATGTTTTCTTAAGGTTTAGACAAAATTAATAGCCATTCTTTTGTTGGTAATTCGTATCAAGTACTCATTAGAATATACTTTGAATTGGACACATTACTTGTATTAACTTAATAGATTAAAGGATTAATCAGTGAAAAGGAAATTTTGAAAATAACTCGCAGTTAGGTGATATACATATAAGATCTACCACTGTTTCCTATCCTAATGCTTCCTGTAGGTGTACATATAATGTAGGTAAGGTGTATGAAACATGTTGAGTACTCATCTTGTCGAATCTAACTTGTGGATGACACACCTAGCTAGAGAGGTAGAAAACACTTAATATTCTTCTTCAAAACCTAATGACCACCTCTTCATTCTCCCCTAATTGTAAGGTATCGTTGGAAATTTATGTATTTCCATATTTATTGAATGAGTAAATCGTACATTATGTAAACTAATTACATAAGGCCCTTTATGTAAACCTCTAGATCAACCGGTGCATGTGTTTGTTCAATTGTGTCTTCTGGAAGCAGGTACATAGTGTTTCATTTGCTATAGGTAGAATCTCAAATTGGCCATTTGAGATATCCAAAACATTTGCAATTCTTCATTACAACAACAACCTAGCACACAGAAGAAGAGTTTACATTCAAATTAAACATGTTCTTTCTTGTTCATCTCAAAGTCAGTTCATATTTCTATTCGCCTAAGTTTCTATCCTAAAGTGCATTAGGAAGAAAGACAAATCTATTTTATCATGGGACACTAACGGCCATCAACGTTGCACCGAGACGGGTCAAGTATTGTCTTAAAGATATTGCATTAAGCAAGCCTAAGATTATCCTATCCCCTCATTGTTACTGTTACAGATTGTTTCCAATAATCTTAAGACAATATTAGAAAATCTGTATCAGTTTCATACTTTCATACAGCTCTAGCCAAACATATCCAGAGAACCAAAGTCCAAAACTTTGGTCAATACGTATTTGGTTTTCAGACTTTGAGTATGTGTTGTATACGTAGCCATACATATCCAAAGCACCAAAACTTTGGTCAAATCCGAAGTACAGACTTTGGTCAAAATGTGTTGGCTTGCAGACTTCAAGTCTGTATCATCTACTGTTTAGTAGAGTACACTTTTATTTGTGCAAATTTTTTTAACACACTATCTTGTATAGTACGTGTCACGATTCGATCCACAAAGTACTATATTGCTGGATTTGAGCCCAAGGCCCACACGACTTTAAAACACACAGTACTTTGTAGATCAAAAGTACTTTAAAACACAAAGGTGCAGGGGGAGGAGAGGGATTGACTTCTTATCCCGAGTTCCCTATACTGATACTGAAGTTAGTTCTCATGTTCCGGTAGGTGTCCTCTAGGATTCTCGTGAGCATTACATGTGACAACAGGAGGTGGATCACAGGAATGACATTGTATACCTGCTGAAGAAGAGCTTTTTTTTGTTATCCGACCAGCTGCCATTGAGAAGGTGGCCGCAGGGAACCACCTCGAATGGGGGCAATACCTTCTGATACTGGTAAGTTGACAACTTAGTTGATTGTCATTTGATTTTCCGTTGTGTTTTATTGTTCATATCCAAGCGTGTTTTCCAATCAAGGGATGGCTCACTTAACCATGTTGTCATGGTTGATACTGAGGTCAAGTCTGTGCCAGACAAGTTTTTTTCTTCAGAAACAAGGTTCACTGAAGGATAGGACTAGTAGCGCGGATCTTTTTGAACATTTGGCAAACCGAATAAGAAGATGTGCGAAGGAAGAGTTAGGAAAAGGCAAAAGAAGAGGTTTATATGATAAGGAGACATGGTGGTGGAACGCTGATGTGCAACAAACCATTGCGAAAAAGAAAAGATACTTTAAGGTGTGGCAAAAAGATACGTGCTTAGAGTCTTATGAGCTTTATAAGCAGGCTAAAAAGTTGAGTAGTAGAGCAGTAGGGGAAGCTAAGAAGAGAGCGTATGATGCTCATTATAATAGCCTATGTACGAAGGAAGGGGAGAAGGATATTTTCAAGATAGCTAAAGCTAAAGAACGAAAAACTAGGGACTTGAGTCATGTTAAGTGTGTTAAGCATGAGGATGGAAGAGTTTTAATGCAGGATAAAACTATTTTAGATAGATAAAAGGATTACTTTTGGAACCTACTCAATGGAACACATGTAGGGAGTTAAACTTGGAGAGGTATGCTACACAGGAAGGGAGAGATCGCGTGTTCCATCACAGAGTTAGTGCCACAGAAGTGAGAGAAGCTTTAAAAAGAATGAAGACAGGGAAGGCCGTTGGACCGGATGATATTCCAATTGAAGCATGGAAATGTTTGGGAGAAGTTGGGATTCAATGGCTAACTAAGCTCTTTAATAGGATTTTGGAAACTAGAAAAATGCCAGATTCATGGAGTCATAACATTGTGGTACCAATTTATAAGAACAAAGGAGATATCCATAATTGCTCGAACTATATAGAGATAAAGCTTATGAGTCATACGATGAAACTTTGGGAGAGGGTTATAGAACGAAGACTTAGGAGTTTAACAACGGTTTCGGAGAATCAATTTGGATTTATACCGGGTAGGTCTACTACGGAGGCCATTTTCCTGCTTAGGAAAACTATAGAAAAATATCGAGAGGCACATAAGAGTTTGCATATGGTTTTTATTGATCTGGAGAAAGCATATGATAGGGTTCCTGGGGAGTTAATTTGGTGGGTGCTTGAAAGGAAGAAAGTGTCTCAATGTTATGTCGATATCATTAAGGATATGTATGAAGGGGCTGTAACAAGTGTTCGCTCAGTAGGTGGGATGTCCAGTGAATTTCCAGTGTTAGTAGGACTACATCAAGGGTCGGCGTTAAGTCCATATCTCTTTGCTTTGGTCATGGATGAGTTGACGAGACATCTGCAAGAAGATGTACCTTGGTGCATGTTATTTGCAGATGATATTGTCTTAATGGATGAGACTAGTGCAGGTTTAGGTCAGAAATTAGTTAAGTAGCGGGAGGCTTTAGAGAATAAAGGTTTTAGAATTAGCCGTTCGAAGACGGAGTATCTAGTGTGCAACTTTGGTTGTGTACCAAGAGGGAGAAGTAATGCAATTGAGATCGAAGGTGTAAAGGTCCCAGAGTGTGAGGTTTTTCGGTATCTAGGATCTATAATTCAAAAGAATGGGGCTATTGGAGAAGATGTAGACCATAGGATTAAAGCTGGTTGGTTGAAATGGAGAATGGCGTCAGAAGTATTATGCGATAGAAGGATGCCTGCAAGGCTAAAAGGGAAATGTTATAAAACAATTGTTCGACCAACCATGCTATACGGTTCAGAATGTTGGGCTACTACGGGACAACATACGCATAGGATGCTAGTAGCAGAAATGCGTATGTTAAGGTGGATGTGTGGTAAAACTCGTAAGGATAAAATTAGAAATGAAAGAATTAGGAGATACTTAGGTGTAGCGCTCATAGAGGACAAAATTAGAAAAATACGTTTAACTTGGTTTGGTCATGTGCGGAGGAGACCAAGGACGACGCCAATTAGAAAATGTCTAGATTGGCAAGTTAATGGAGGGTGTAGATGGAGGGGACGACCATTGAAAATTTGGATGAAGGCGGTGAATGAAGATATCATTGAGCTTGGATTAGGCGAAGAAATGTGGGAAGATCGCATTGCTTGGAAAACCAAAATCCATGTAGCCGACCCCGAAAATCTCGGGAATGGGTTTGATGATGATGATGATGATGAAATAGAGTTCACTAAGCAGCAGACACGGCTTTCAGATGCCCTTAGCAAAGAAGATTCGCTTACAAAGCAATTGGTTGCTCGGATTGATCTGGAGGCTCGTCAAGCAGAGGCCCAAAGGAGTCTAAATGATGTAATGGGTGCTTAGTCAGTCTTGGAGTTTCAATTGAAGGGGGTCGAAGCCCGGGCTGCCCAAGCTGAACTGTTGTTTGAGCTGAAAGGTGCCCAGGAAAGTGGAGACAAAGCAGCAGATGAGAATGTTGTGTTCGCCAAACGCTTGGCAAATGTCACGAGATCTATTGCTAAAAACCCAAAGTGCTTTGGACATGGAGCATGCTGAGGCAGCTCACCAAAAGGATCTTCACGAGGCTGTTCAGACACAATTTTCTACTTTTACTTGAGAGTTGGACTCTAAGCGTACCAATCATAGTGAGGCAGTTCGTAAGTTGACTGACTCTAATAGAGCTTGGCCAGGGCAGTCGGGGAGCTAAACAGCTTGATGGCACAATGGGAAACTAGAGAGAAAAAGCTTCTCGAAGCTACCAATAATGCTCAAAAAAGGTTGATGCCGGGAGGCTAGAGCTGTTCGATTATCGAGCAGACTGGAGCAATAAGGTTGCTCATTTTGAGGAGACGGATGATTATTCCTCTGGTGTGTGAGGTTGCTCTGAAGCCAGTTCGTGTGTTGCGGAGACGATTGGCGCTCTCATTGTTCGAGAGCATGCCTTGTACCTTGTCGCCCACGAAACCGCTTCTGACTATATAATTCAAGAAGATGTTTTTTATTCTACTCCCGCCGTATGAGTGGTTCTTTGTACTGTAAAAATTCATTAATGAAAAAAGTTTCCTTTCCTTGTTGTTGCATTGTAGCTGTTGTACTTGCCACTTTTAACGCTTGTTGAGTAGACGGTGTGTCTAACCCCACCTGAAGAAAGGCTTTTTAGTTTAAACTTGAGACCTTTCTTAGCTTGTCCGGGCTCATAATCTGACAATAGTAATAACTTAATCTAAGTAAGGGTTTAGTTGGACGGTAGTCACCTTTGTTTGTCTGGCGTGTATTCCCTTAGTGATGTAATTATTGTCTCTCAAAGGAGTTGAACTCATGCAGAAGCCGTATTTGCATTGATGAATGGACTTCATTGATGACCCTGTATACTAGTTAGGTTGCTCAATAAACCATCTCTTGTCGGACTGGATTTCAGTACCATATGTCTGCTTTCAATCCTGAGGAGGACTTTGAGTTTAAGGGAAGTCACATTGATATGTGTGGGCTGGAATTTCATAATAAATCCCAATTCTGAACAGGGTTTGGGTTCTAGAAAAAAATCTTCTCCCAAACAAGCGAGATGTTTCTATAAGACTTGATTTGGAGAGAAGTAATCTCTATATGTTTGGGTTAGACTTTCGTAATAGACCCAAATCCTGAACTAGAGTTGGGTTGTGGAGAAATCATTTTTGCCTGAACGGACTAGATTTTTCTGTTTTCTTGGCTCACTCCTGAATAGGACTTGAGCTAGACAGAAGTCATTTATGTCTGTCTGGGCTAAGCTTCCATAATGGACCCCAATTCTAAGCAGGAATTGGGTTGCGGAGAAATCGTCTTCCCCCGAACGGGCTAGATTTTTGTACTTTACTAGCTTAATCCTAAATAGGACTTGAGTTGGATAGAAGTCATCTATTGGTGTCTGAGTTAGACTTCCATAATGGACCCCAATCCTGAGCTAGAGTTGGGTTGTGGAGAAATTGTCTTCACTTGGGCTAGATCTCTGTATTTTCTTGGCTAAATCCTAAATAGAACTTGAGCTGGAGAGAAGTCGTCTATGCCCTTATGGGAAAGACTTTCGTAATAGACCCCAATCCTAAACGAGTGTTGGGTTGTGGAGGAAAATCTTTGCCTGAACGGGCTAGATTCATGTGAAGCGTGTTAGGTCACTTGTTGGGCAAGCTGTCAATATCCTGAATAGGATTAGACACAGCCGATGTGCGCCATCTTGGTCCCTTAGATTAGATCATCCCAGTGCGGTGAGTTTCAACAGACTGTACTCAGTCTGCCACGCGGTTTTGTAATTTCTTAGTCGGACTAGGTAACTTAGTGGCATGCTATCGTCGTCCTTAAAGGATTATGCTTGGCCGTTGTGCACCATTTTCGTCCCTATGAACATACCAAGCTTCTTTTGAGCGGTGAGCTGTTTTTAAACTAGTCTTGCCCCACTGTATCATACCTCAGTTCCTTAGGTGGACTAGGTCACTTATGCGGCAGGCTATCATTGCACTTTCGGCTGCTGTGCGCCATTTTGGTCACCACGACAGGACTGGGTTTTAAGTACGGTGAATTGCTCGTAGACTGGGCTAGGTCTACATACGATGAACGGTCTATGGACTGAGTTATGTCTGCAAGTGTCTTTTCGTGGTTCTTGAGGCGGACTAGGTCATTTGTGTGACAAGTTGTCGACATCCTAAATAGGACTAGGCTTAGCTGCTGTGCGCCATTTCAGTCCTCGTGATCGGACCGTGCCTTTTTGAGTGGTGAGGTATCTGTTGATTAGGTTCGGTCCACTGTTTAGTACCTTGGTTCCTTAGGCAGACTAGGTCACTTATTCGACAAGCTGTCATTGCCTTTTATAAGACTAAGCTCGACTGCTGTGTGCCATTTCTGTCTCTGTAATCGGACCAAACCTTTCTGTAGCGACGAGCTATCCGTGGACTGGGCTTGATCCGCCGCATGTCACCTTGGTTCCTTAGACGAACTATGTTATTTATGCAGTGAGCTGTCGTTGCCCTTAATAAGACTAGGCTCGGCCGCTATGTAGAAAAAGTCCAGTGTGCAACGAAGTCATTTTCAAAGAGATTTTGTTATTGATAGTTCTTTTTCAAAAATTCTACTTGACACTTTCCTCAGTCAGTAAGCCATTCGCCTGTTAGTTCTATTTTTTAGGGGGTTTGAGTTGTTGTGGCTACTTTCCCAACAACTTCATCATCACATAATGGCATTCCCTTACGGAAGACTTATCTCCTTGATAGTCCATGTCTCGCCGTTGACAAGGCATTTGGGGTACCGGTGTCATGTGAAGACCACTGCTTCCATCTTGTGAAGCCAAGGCATTCGCAAAATTACATTGTACGTGGAGGGGGCATCTACCACAATGAACTCCATCATTAGGAACTTTACTAGTTCCACTGCTACTACTAGTAGCCTAATGCTCCAGACTGGGTAACTTCAAGCACAGCTGAAGCCAACCATAACTTGGTTGTGCGGTTTAGCTCTTTCTCTGTTAGTCGCATCCTACGGAATGCCTCCAGGAATATGACGTTGGCTGAGAACCATGTGTCCAACAACGATATTTTGATGCCCTACTTTGATATTTCCAACGTGATAACCAAGGCATCATTATGCGAGGAACACAAATTGCAAGCCAATCCAGACAAAAAATCAGTTTGACAAAAAAGAAGGCCAATCACCCTAGGCGCAATCAGGCCATCAATGAGGTGCAACTTATTGAATGCAGGGATGATTAAAGAGTCCTACTACCCAGACTGGTTGGCCAATACAGTTTTGGTCAAAAAGAAAAATGAAACGTGGAGGGTGTGCGTTGATTACACAGACCTTAACAAAGCATGTTTTAAAGACAACTTTCCACTTCTGCATATAGATCAGATAGTGGATGTTACCTTCAGATTAAAGAACACGAGAGCAACATACCAATGCATGGTCAACAAAATGTTCAAGGATCAGATTGGAAAGACCATGGAAATATATATTGATGATATGCTACTCAAAAGCTTACACAAAAATGACCACATCAAGGACCTACAACAAGCCTTCTCCTAGCTCCGCAAGTACAAAATGAAGTTCAATCCTGAAAAGTGTACATTTGGAGTAGAATCAAGAAAATTCCTCAAGTACATGGTCAACCAAAAAGGAATCGAAACATGCAATCGCCCACCAACATCAAAGGTGTACACAGCCTTAATGGTAGGATAACAACCCTTAACAGATTTATCTACAAATCATCAGCCAAATATTTACCCTTTTTTAACATTTTGAACGGGAACAAATCATTCAAATGGAGTGAGGAATGCAAGCAAGTTTTTCAAAACTTGAAGATATACATCGAGAGTACATAACTATTATCAAAATCTAAGCCAGACGAGACACTATACTTGTATCTGTCAGTGTCGAAACACGCAGTCAGCTCAGCTATGATATGCGAGGAGAATGAAATACAAAAACTAGTCTACTACGTCAGCAAGACATTTGAGGACATAAAAACTAACTGGCAGTGATCGTATATTTTAGAAAGTTGTGCCCTTACTTCCAATCCCACTCCATCACCAAAATGACCGAACATCCATTTCAGCCAGTACTTCACAAACTGAAGTTGTCCAACAAAATGGTGAAGTAGGCAATAGAGCTCAGGTAGTTCGACATAAACTATGCTTCTAAGACCGCAATAAAAGTTCAATCACTAGCGAACTTCATCTCCGAATTCACAGGTGGTAGCAAACATCAGCCGAACAATGATAAGGAGCTAGAAACTACTGAACCCAATACATAAGAATGGATCCTGCGGAGCATCCAACGAGAAGGGAAGCGGAGTTAGAATAACTCTGCACAACTCAGAGAGGATGACTTTGGAAAAGCCATCAAATTTAGTTTCAATGCCTCCTCTAATAACGAAACTAAATATGAAACACTAATAGCTCGAATTTTGAAAAAATTAAAATCCTTTTATCCACGTAAGATTAGGATTATCCGCTTCCCCAAAAGTCGCGACATGAAAATTTAACAATGGAAACATTAAATAAAATTAACATAGACAAAATTCAAACCAGGTAACTCTTTTGAGATGATTGCTCCATAAATTAAACCGCTAAAGATGCTGCCCCAAAACTCAATAACCTTAGAAAAGCTAAATGGCTACGTTCCAATAAGAACGTACCCAATAACCATAAACTTACTTGGGCCAGTGACCTAAACATTGAATAAAATTTACATAGACAAAATTATTACCAGGTAACTCTTTGGAGATGATCGCTTCATAAAATAAACTGTCAAAGATGCCACCGCAAAACTCTATAACCTGAGAAAGGCTAAATGACTACATTCAAATAAGAACAGACCCAATAAGCATAAACTTACTCGGGTCAGCGAGGTAGCTAGTATGAGATATTTCCATCTCTTATAAATAAAATAAGTCAGATGCTTTAACATAAAAAGTTCACACAATAAATAACACATCACAGACTGGTAGTTCCTACATGAGGCAAATATGTCATACTACTAAGTTTGTTATCTTCAAGTATACATTTATTATCCAACACTCACAACATGGTAAGTCAGACCTGTAGAAAGGTTAGTACACTTACCATCCTGCACGAAACGGTTAGCAACAAATGAATAAAATTCCTAATTTATCAATTCTCATAAATACAATTTATTTTAATCAAATACAAATCATAGTCATAATTCACAATTATTTAAATGTCAACAAAATACATTTTACCTTAAGGAAGACATGTAGTTCTTATTCAATGATCGAATGAGCATTTAGTTTCCTCCCTTAAGGCAACCATGCATATAGACAAAAAGTTCGCTTCTTTTCCACAATCGCATTTGCTTCATGTACTGAACACGCCTCACCCAAGTGTGTCTCACTTGTCTTCGTAACCACTCGGAGCATACATGTTTCAAGTGGTGTGCCACATTGAAGAACATATTATCTCACCAGAAGTTCGCTCTATGAAAAATATTTTCTAAAGATTACACGTACTACCGAACTCACATAGAACGATATACCCGATATACAAGCAAGTCTATATACATAAATACATTTTCAAATTTTTTTTTCGATGTCGTGGAAAATAACAAAAATCAATTAAACCCAAATGCAGCTTAGCAAGTTAAGTTGCATCACAATCAAATACTCGTATTCACCCTAATACATTAACGAGTAATGCTATGGTGCCTGGTGCTACTAGGTACCGTTGGTCTGCATTGAGATAAGAGACAACTCCTATCTCGATGTAGATCTACAGTGCCTAGTAGCACCAGGCACCCAACCAGGCACCCTAGAATTAGCCTACATTAACATATATAAATGGACTCAAGGCATCAACTCAATGGGACCACAAACCAAATCTTTTGTATTGAAGAATCAACCACGATAACCTAACTGGAAGGATTTAGTCTATTTCTAATTGTGTTTATTCAAAGTTTCATTAAGTGGAAAGGAGTAACATATACACGCTTCATGTACCATTTTACTGATGCTGCAATGTTGAAACGGAAAAAAAATCATTAAAGTAATCAAGTGTGAATGATTGTCTGCCAGCTTAAATAATATTTAAACCATACACAAAAGCCAAAGAGATTTTTGTGTGTTTAGTGATCACCTATGGCTTTACCAATGTAATAATTTTTTTTATTTAAATCTCTTCATGTTACTTTATTTTCACCAAAACTACGAAGAAAAACTTGTCTCCTCATAATACAGATCACTAATCACCTTCAACAAAATTTTGCAGATGAAGATTCTTACCCCTCTAAAAATGATTATAATAGGAGAGAGCTTTAACTCGCTGATTGTGAAAAAATCCTATAACTAGTTATCGTCAAACTTACAAAACCACACCAAACCAAAATCATCTAAACGCGAGAACCCGAACTCGAACACACGCATGCATCAAGGCATATACAAAAATTGCAAAACGTGAAACCAAACTCCCTTCTCTTTTTTTTTTTTTTTTGGATTAAAGAAGAGGTTTCTCATCTTCTCTTTCCCTCTTTTCTATTTTATCTCTACTATATTTACGTTCTTCCATTTTTTTTTCTTCTCCCAGCCACCAATAAGTACACCCATTAAGAAGTTAGGGTTTCTAAGAATAAGGAAAAATATTGGGACAAGTCTATTGGTGGTCATACATATTATTAAAAAAAAATTATCTCTCTACTGCTTTTGTCTTTTCTATTTGTCACAAATCACTAGAGTGAAGTCAATACTCAATGTTATCTCATCTCATTGTCCAAATAATGGTAGCATATAAAACACTAAAATAGAAGAAAGAAACCACACTTATATTTGATTAAACAATTGTCTATATTCTTTTTCCTGAATGAACAACACTAAAGCACTAATATAAAATTGAGTTTCATTCACTCAGTCTATCTTTTAATTATTCCAATTTCAATAAAAAAAAAAAATTTTATTATCTTTCGCATGCATTTATATTTTTTTATAGGAACTCTCAAGTTCTATAATTTAGTCTTTATAAAAATAAAAATAATATACTTTATAGTAACACAAAGTTGAGTACTAAAAGACCCTACTCCATAGCAAACCTAATGAAGCAATAGCCTAAGTCCAAAAATTTAAAAATGAGCCCCAAATAAAAAAAAAACCATACTATAACAAAACAAAGTCCAAAATCACATTCTAATTAAACAATGCCCAAAGTCATTTGGTTTTGCTAATAATTTGTTAAACACAGATACACTTCCTACTTTCTTTACCCACCACAAATAAAACTAGATTTTACACATTATAAAATTATGATACATTACAAATTAATAAGTAAATAGTATTTATATTTATATTTACGTAATTAGGAGGATATTATTATATACAGACCTAACAAAAGTCATGTCCGAGATTCGGATGGTAAGGGAGTCATATGAATTTTGAACAAAAATACAACTTGACAACTGAAAATTAGATCTTAGAAATACATTTTCAGATGAGAAATTATGAAAATCTTATACTCGTAGAAAAATATCACATCATACAAAGCCTTACATCAATCTTGCACAGATACGAGGCTGCTACATGCCTATATATATATATATATTATTTTAGCAAAAAACTAAAAATAATAAATTGGAACATTTGATGTACAAAGATATTTATTAATGTTAGTGAAAAGTATGAGTGTTACAATATATACACCTCAAAATAATCTTGTCCCGAGATTCAGTAGAAAGGGTAACTAGGTAATTGATTCTATAATAAGTTAATAACTTACCGAATGAAACAATACTAGAGTGCAAATAATAAATCATTCAAGAATAGATTTTCTGCTAACCCTCCTTAAAAAAATCACATATCACATGGACAAACAAGTAGCTCATGTATATGCCCATAACTTCATGAAGACAATCTCACAAAATATATACCATAAAGATTCAGTAAATATAGAAAAATATAAGGTGCTACAATGTATACGCCAAAGGAATCTCACCCTGAAATTCGCTGAAAGGGCAAACTAAAGACTCAAGACAATAAAATCACAAAATGAAAAGCTAAATGGAATAATGTTCATCCACTACTGACATTAAAATAAGTTATGACTAGCCCCGATTACACAGGTAAAAGGAATCTCATAATGAGATTCATGAAGAAAGGAAACAAAATACTAAAAGTTCAAGGTTCACCCTAGTCACTTTATTTCTAGAAATGTTCACTCTTACTCACCCATATTCTCATTATGAGGATCACCTAGACTCTACCTCAGCCGAGGCTAACCAAATGCTCTAATACTAAACTGTCACGCCCCAATTTTTTAGAAAATGAAAATCCTTTTATCCACATAGGATTAGGATTATCCGCACCCCTAAAGCTCGGGACGTGAAAATTTAACAACAAAAATATTAAATATAATTAACATAAAAAAAATTCTAATCATGTAACTCTTTTGAGATGATCGTTCCATAAAATAAACAGCTAAAGATGTCGCCCAAAAGCTTTATAACCTGAGAAATGCTAAATGGCTAAGTTCTTATAAGAACGTAAACAAGTAGCATAAACTTACTTGGGTCAGCGAGGTAAACATTAAATAAAATTAACATAGACAAAAAATCTAACCAAGTAACTCTTTGGAAATGATCGCTCCATAAAATAAACCGCCAAAGATACCATCCCAAAACTCTATAACCTGGAAAAGACTAAATAGCTACGTTCCAATTAGATTGTACCAAAAGCATAAACTTATTTGGGTCTGCAAGGTAAGTGGTATTAGAAATCTCTATCTCTTATAAATAAAACAAGTTAGAAGCTTTAGCATAAAATGTTCACACACAATAAATAACACATCATAGACTGGTAGTTCCTCTATGAGGCCAACATATCATACTAATAAGTTTACCATCTTCAAGTAAAAATCTATTTATCCAACACTCACAACATGGTAAGTCAGATCTGTAGAAAGGTTTGTAGACTTACCATCCTGCACGGAACAGTTAGAAACAAATGAATAAAATTCCTAATTTATCGGTCCTCATAAATACAATTTATTTTCAATCAAATACAAATCATAGTCATAATACACCATTATTTAAATACCAACAAAATACATTTTACCCTGAGAAAGATATGTAGTTCTTATTCAATGATCGAATGAGTATTTAGTTTCTTTCCTAAAGGCAACCATGCATATAGACAAAAAATTTGCTCATTTTCCTCGCACTCTCCTCTTGTGTCGGACACACCTCACCCAAGTGTGTCTTCCTTGCCTTCGAAACCACTCAGAGCATACACGTTTCAAGTGGGGTGCCACATCGAAGAACATGTCATATCACCCGAAGTTCGATCCGTAACTAACATTTTTTTAAACATTACTCGTACTACTGAATTTACATGGAATGGCATACCCGATATGCATACAAGTTTGCATACCAAAATTATATACCACGTATACAAGCAAGTCTTTATATTAAAAAACATTTTCAATTTTTATTTTATTTTATTCAAAGTTGTGGAAAAGAACGAAAAATAAACTAAAGCACAAATGCAGCTTAGCAAGTCAAGTTGCATCACAATCAAATACTCTTATTCATCCTAATGCATTAACATATATTATCCAACTCTTAACGTTTCAAGTATCACCATGAAACCATAAATGGACTCAAGGCATCAACTCAATGGGACCACAAACCAAATCTTTTGTTTTGAAAAATCAACCATGATAACCTAAGCATTGTAGTCTACTAGAGTATGCCCCGTGCCGTTGGCACTCCACATAATTTTATTTTTGATAATTATTTTGTATTGAGCATCTCCGTTACTATCCTCATTTTTGCTTTCAATCAGTATTGAAGTGTAAATCGATTATAAGTGTAAGCCTATTCAGTCAAATTTGAATCAGTTTGGGGAAAATTTTAAATGTCGAGAATGAGTTTTCCCCCAATCTTTGAATTCACCAAAACATGAAATTTAGGGTTTTTGTTTAAATGTCCATTTAGATGTCCAACTCATTTTTTTTAGTATAATCGACACATCTCATTGTTTTTCAAAATATTAAAAAATTTTCTTGCAATTCAGATAGGTGTTTTACTATTCACTGCTGATTGGGACAAAGTCAAATCATAAGCATTGGAGATAAAAAATGGTTAGGATTGAAAGTTGGGAAACATATTGAATTTGAGGGTTGAGATTCATTTTGTATGATGGCATATTGGTAAATATAAAACATGTAGAATGGTAAAAATAATGAAAAACTTTTGAAAAAAATGGTGAAATGTACATGTGGCGGAGAGAGAAAATATTGTGTTTTCCTTATAGCAAAATGAAAATTATCATAACTATCTACATCGTTGTCGGATTTTGATAAATTTAGTATCTTTGAAATGCATTTTTGAAGATCTTTCGAACAAAATCACTGATCAATATAAGGGCCAAAATATTAAAAATATATATTTCATAATTTAAAAAAGTATAATGTATTTCAGAATTTCCGTTATTTAAAATAAAAATTTATCTCTCTAATACTTTTGTCTTTTCTATATGACACAAATCACTAAAGTGAAGTCAATACTCAATGTTATCTCATCTCATTGGCCAAACAATCATAGCATTTAAAACACTATAAAATAGAAAGAAAAAAAACCACATCTATATTTGAATAAACAAATTTCTACCTCTTTTTTTATTATTATTTTTTCCACAATGAACAACACTAATATAAAATTATGTTCCATTCACTATATTTCATTCTTTAAAAAAATAAAAAATAAAAATACTATACTATATAGTAACAAAAAGTTGAGTACTAAAAGACCCTACTCCCTAGCAATTCTAATGAAGCAATAGCCAAAGTCCAAAAATCTAAAAATAAGACACCCCCCCCCCCATCCAAAAAAAAAAAGTAAAAAACCATACTATAACCAAACAAGGCCCAAAACCATTGGGTTTTACTAATAATTTGCGTAACACACCTACACTTCCTACTTTCTTTACCCACTACAAATAAACAAAGTTTTACATATTTTAAGATTATGTAAATATAATCTTTACATTACAAATTATTAAGTAAATATAATTTTTATATTTATGTAATTAGGCGGGTATTACACAATAATAATTGACAGACTGTATAGGAGATTTGCTACAAGTCCGTTCCTAATATGCCTTTCACCAAGTAACGCCGCTATGTTATTCGGGTAATTAATTTTGGCATATGCGGGAATCATCCAGGAGGTAGAACACTAGCTCACAAAGCTCTAACATTGAGCTACTATTGGCCAATAATGCAAAAGGATGCAAATGAACGCGTTCGTGTATGTGATAAATGCCAATGATTTGCTCTGTACACGCACATGCTGGGGTAGAACATGATCCCGATGAGCAGTCTAGGGCCATTCGCACAATGGGAAATGGTTATTGTAGATATGCTTCCAATCTCTGACAGAAAGAGGTTCCTCCTTGTAGCGGTCGACTACTTCATTAAGTGGGTAGAAGTAGAATCATTGTCGATAATATGAGAAGCCCAGATCAAACACTTATTATGTAAGGAGATAATATACAAATTCGGAATCCTCAGAAGAATCGACAATGGGTCCCAATTTGAAGGCAAAAAGTTATGCGAGAACTTGAGCATCAATCACCACTTTTCAGCACATGCTCATCCATAAGCTAACAGACAAGCAAAAGTTACCAACCGAACAATCCTGGAGGCAATCAAGAAAAAACTTGAAGCTGCATAGGATTATAGGTAGTCGAATCGCTAGGGATTCTCTAGGCCTATAGAACAACAAAAAGAACTCCAACCGAAAAAACACCATTGCCCTAACTTACGGGTCGAAGGCAACGGTATCAATTGAGATTGGCATGCCAACCTTTAGAACTGAAGAGTTCCAAATAGAGGACAACAATAAAGCAATGCTCGCCGGACTAGATCTTCTTGAAGAAAAAAGGGACAGAGTTTCAATCAAAGTGATGGGACACTAACATAAAATGCTCAGCTACTACAATAAAAAAGTCAAACCCCACACATTGAAAATAGGTGATTGGGTACTTAGAAAGATCAGCTGAACTCAAAAGAACCAGGTGCAGGGAAGTTGAACCCAAATTAGTAAAGGCCATACAAGATGGCAAAAATCAATAAACCAGGAACACACTTGTTAGAAAATCCAAAGGGAAATGAACTCAAGAGGCCATTGAATGTAGAACACTTGAAAATGTACTATAAGTAAATTATCACATTCCAATAAACTTCTATCTCTCACTCTAGTAATCTCGGCTAGTTAGGACAACTAAGTCAGACTAAACATATAAATCTTCCTATCATATAGCCATGTTGGACACCGAAGTGCATTAAGCTAGTTAGGATATCTGGTCAGACTAGAAAACAATTTATAAATCTTCTTGTCTGGTCACCAAGTCGGACAACGAAGTGTATCAAGCTAGTCACAACATCCAAGCCAAACTAGAAAATGATTATAAATCTTCTTGTTCAATCACCATGTTGGACAACGAAGTGTATTAAGCAAGTCAGGACATCCGAGTCAGACTAGAAAATCATTTATAAACCTTCTTGTTCATTCACCATGTCGGACAACGAAGTGTGTTAAGCTAGTCAGGGCATCTGAATCAGACTAGAAAATCATTTATAAATCTTATTGTCCGATCACTATGTCGGACACAAAAGTGTATTAAGCTAGTCAAGACATCCAAGTCAAACTAGAAAATCATTTATAAATCTTATTGTCTAATCACCATGTAGGAAAAAATAGTGTATTAAGCTAGTCAGGACATCCGAGTTAGACTAGAAAACTATTTATAAATCTTTTGGTTCAATCACCATTTTGAACAAATAAAGTGCAATCAACAAGTTAGGACAACAGAGTCAAACTAGACGAAGAAATCTTCTTTTTCGATCACCAAGTTTGACAACGAAGTGTATTAAGGTAGTCAGGACATTCGAGTCAGACTAGAAAACTATTTATAAATATTGTTGTCCGATCGTTGTGTAGACAACAAAGTGTACTCAGCAAATCAGGACATTCAAGTCAAACTAGAAAAATGTTTATAAATCTTCTTGTCCAATCACCATGTTGGACAATGAAATGTATCAAGCCAGTCAGGACAACTAAGTCAGACAACTATTTAGAAGTCTTCTTGACCGATCACCGTATCGGACAACAACGTAGATTACGCTAGACATGACAACTAAGTCAAACACCTAATTAGAATTCTTCTTGTCTGATCACCAAGTTGCACAACGAAATGCATAAAAATAGTCAAGACAACAACGTCACACTAAATTTTTAATTTAAATATCTTCCTGTCCAACCACTAAGTCAGACAACAAAGTGTATTAAGCTATTTAGGACCACAAAGTCAGACTAGATATTCTTTTTTTACACTTCGAGAACTCGGTCGAACAATGACAGACATTCCGCCAGGCAAGACTATCACGTCCGCTCTTGCAAAATTCTCTAAGTCTAAACTACCAACTTACACAGGAACATCTACGAAACATGGACACCAAAGTCAGGTTATGTTTATTATATTTACTAAATTTACACTGCCGAGTTAGATTACAATATCTATGAAGCCCGGACATCAAAGTCAGGCTATGTTTACTGTATCTTCTATGTCTAAGCTACCAAGTTAGACTAGAGTATTTATGAAAATATAACTCGTATTCAAACAACAGTTATTACTTGTGAGGATGACAAAAATAGGCATACAAATACAAAAAAATAGAATCTTCACTGATAATTCAGTCAGTTACATTGGGGGAAGAGGTTACAAGAGGAATAATTGGGGGAGAATAAGCCTTATCAGGATCAGTAGGATCAACCATAGAAGATGAAGCTTTGTATTTGTTAGTAGGATCAGCCGGAGGAGACAAAGCTTTGTATTCGTTGATAGGATCAGTTGGAGGAGACGAAGTTTTGTTTTCATTGGTAAGATAAATTAGAGAAGAAAAAGCTTTGTCTTTATCAACAGGGTGACTCGGAGGAGTTGGAGCATGATCTTCATCATCCATGGAAGGAGTGGAAAAATCCCCAAAGACGTTGTCCACTATAGCGCGATACTTGGACATGTCCCAACCCTCATCCGCTTCAATATAGTCAATGATGTCAATTCGGCCAACAACAATCTTACTAAATTCTATTGCATCTGCAGTGGACTTAGCCTACTATGCAAGTACAAACATTTCATGTTTGGCCCGATCGAGCTATTCTCCATAAAGCTTCTGAGATGCTTGCTCCTTACCACTTCTCTCCTCAACAAGTTGCTCCTTAATAAAAGCGAGCTCCATAGCAAGTTGTTCCACCCACTCCTCAGCGGTCTCACGAAGAACAGACTGTGAATCAACAATCATTAATGCCTGATCAAGAGTTGCCTTATCAGTGGACAATTAACTCTCAGTGGTAGATAAACGCTCATGGAGGCGATCCATCTCCTTCCCTGCAAAAACCATCTTAGAAGCATAATGATCCTTGACATTCTCAACTTCTTTCATAATTGTTCGAGAAGCGTTAATCGCCTTCTCTTGATCAGTGCACGTCTCCTTCAGCTTATCCACTTGAGCCAGAGCATCAGAAAGTTGCAACAGTTGCTCCGCGTGCTTCTTCTCCAAGGCATACACATAATCATGAGCAACCTGATAATCTGACCCCATCATTCCAACATAAGTGAGATGCGGCATCCCCTGCTCGGACTAAAAAAAAGTCAAAAAAAGAAAAGAAAAAGAAGTTGGAACTTTTTACCTTTATTATTTGTTTTACACCTTTGTCAAGGTGTTCTCCAGCAGAACATGCATCCAGACTTTATTTATCAACTATTTATCCCTTGAGTTGATGAAATTACATGCACTCTCCCACACTTCAAACTCTGAGTACTAGTCAAACCCACCATCCGTATTGATACGGACTGCCGCAGGAACAGGCTCTTTCTAGCTAACTTGTGGATGGAGCATAGAGGGCCTGGAATGACTGAAGTTCCACCCTTGGTCGCTTGTTTGTCAACCAAAACACTAGTGATGATGGACACAACACCCTTCCTCTTCTTGTCTAGAACAACATAAGAAGACTTCAGACCGAAATGATGAGAATTAAACAACTCCTTCAAACTCGGATCAACCACATCTTAAAAAACAAGATTGTAATTGAGGTCGTCCAAAAACAGCTAGCTCCACATTTGGATTCTAAGACTGCTCCATTGCAAGCTGTGTCATCTTATTTGAAATGACATGAGATTCCTCTTCCAAAACCTTGCTGAGGTCGATCACACCAGCAATAACAAGAAGGTCCTTCCCGTACTCACTCAATGAAGCACGATGACAGAAAACTTCAATTTTACTCCTCTCCAAAGCCTGCTCCAGTTCTTCATCTTCCTGAGCAGCAAAGTGAGAGTTGTCCTCGTGACTCTTCCTAGAAACAGTAAGAGGAGTCGGATACGTCGAGAAGTCTAGGTTGTGCAGGAGGCTACAGGTAAAGTGCATTTTGAGCTGCAATCCTTTGCTGAAGAGAGTGCTTCAAGGGAAACAAACTGGGTTGCTGAGAAGCAACAGCTGGAATCCGATGTGGATTTCTATGCTCAAGAAGCTAGGAAGGTCGAAGACTAACTAAAGCTGGGGTGTCATGAACTCAATGTTGTGAAAAACAGTCTCAGGTTGATGTGCTGACTGGTAAATTGGAGCTGTTGGAGCTCGAACTTATTGATGCAAAAGTGTGAGAGGAATAAATTTTCCAGGAACAAGACAAATGTTAGTTCCGCTGGGTCGTACATGGCCGGCTGGAGCTATTGTCGCTGATGAATGAGAAGCATCTGGAGTGGGACCTTGATCGTTATAAGAAAATGTCACATGTAGACTTGTTTGTCTATTTTGTGTCATCGAACGAAGAGGATGATTCGGTCCCTGACGTCCAGGTTGAAGTGCATATGGATGCAACTTCCGCCTCTGTTTCTACTAGGCTTAACTCTTCCGTTTTTGGGCCTTCTCCTGATTTGGAACAATTTTGTGTGCTTGTATTCTTTTTGTCTTGATCATTAATGAAAACAATGTTATCCATTTTATGCCTTTTGTCTCTATTACATGCTTTTCTGTTTTGCCTTATCGTCTTGTTTTGGCATATGCTAGTTGAATCAATAGGACATTGACTTGTATGTTTGCGGTAGAGGGCTTGACCATTTTATATTGTGAATGACCTCAATCATTGCTTGTTTGTGTGACTAGTAGGATATAGTTGTTGCCTTGGGCGAACTGTGGTGGCCGAGTGTTTGTGCCAGAGCGTTCCTACTAAGTCAGGCGCCATAAGCTCAAGTCATCATCCTAATCAACTTTTATGCGGGCACCAACTATACTATTTTTGTATTGGCACGAGTGGCTTTTTCCAATGTTAGGATGCCAATCTGTTTGAGCGTGAAAGTGCTGACTTGGCTAGATTCATATTTGCGTTCGCTAATTGAGAGGGACAGCGGAGGCCATGTGGCGAGCTGCTTGAGACTCCCACCATCCGAATCATTTATGACCGATCAAGGCGAATGACAGATTCGAGGAGTAAGGGTTCGGCGACCAGGTTGTAGGGAAGTGATCCTATGGCAAGTCGTCAGAATCAATTTGAGACTAACTAGGCTTCCCCCAGTCAAACCATTTATGACCAATCAAGGCGAACGACAGATTCAAGGAGTAAGGGTTCGACGATCAGGTTGAAGAGCAGTGGTCCCATGGCAAGCCATCGAAATCAGTTCGTGACTCACTAAGCTCTCACCTTTCGAACTGTCGTCGCCCTCCCCATGCCATAGGGGCTACGAACTCGAGAGGGTTTGGCAATCAAGCTAAAAAGCAGTGGTCCCATGGCAGGCCGTCAGAATCAGTTCAGGACTGACTAGGCTCCCACCATCCAAATTATCTACCCCTGAGTGCACTAGGGTACAACTTTGGGAGTGTTTCGGTGACCGCGCTGAAAAGTAGCGGTCCTGTGGCAAACCGTCAAGAACAGTTCGAGACACCTTCTAGACTATCCACACCTTTGAACTGAGGCTACAAGTCTAGGGTTGGTGATTCGGTGGCCACGCTGAAGAGTGGTGGTCTCATGGTGAGCCGTTGGAATCAGTCATCAGTTGTGAACTGTCTGGGCCTACCTGGCAAGTTTGGCGATCATTATCTGCAGTGAGAGCAATGAACCCTTGGTAAGTTGTCATCATCAGCGGACAAATGCTGACTAGACTCCCACTTCCTCCGTCATCGTGACCCGTGCAGAGCACATTAGGCTTTGGGCATTAAAAGCCATCGCCATTAGTCGAAAACTAACTAACCTTACCTAGCAAGTTCGACAATCATTGTCTGCGGTGAGAGCAATGGTCCCGGTGCGAGCCGTCGGAATCAATTCGAGACTGATTGGGCTCCCACCTTCTAGACTATCTACACCCTCGCATTGGGGCTACAAGTCCAGGGTTTGATCAGAAGCTTTCGTCGCTAGTCGTCATCAGCTAGGTTTTACTGATTACGTTGGGCGATTACTGCCCGCGAAAGGGGCAA
Source organism: Berberis thunbergii (assembly GCA_003290165.1). NCBI lineage: Eukaryota > Viridiplantae > Streptophyta > Magnoliopsida > Ranunculales > Berberidaceae > Berberis > Berberis thunbergii. The sequence goes on from QNQO01001011.1 coordinate 122,143, forward strand.
TGATCCCTGGCAAGTCATCGTCACTAAGCGTGATAACACTTATTAGACTTCCACTTCCTAATCCGTCGATGCCCGCCCTAGGCGGACTAGGTGTCAGGATGAACCAAAAGCTATCGTCATCAGTCATGGCTGACAAAGCTTACCTGGTTTGAAACGAGGTTCCATCTGCTAAGAGGAGTGTGAACCTGATCCATTCACGTGCCACATGGTGTGAAGCAAGTTACCTTAAAACGACTAGTAATCTGTAGGTACGATCAGTATGCCAGGGTTGACTAGTGTTTTATGGTGCTTGTGCCATGTATGCGGCAGGGTGTTGTTCAATTATCAAGCTGGGCCCATGGACCCGCAGAGGAAGGGTTGGGGTTTCCTGCACGATGTGTTGTGTGTACAGTGTAGATCATGCGCTGACACATGTACGACGCAGGTTGCGTGACGGTTGAGTATCGATTACTCCCCCTCAATTGATAGGGTTGTGTGAAGCACCATTAATTGATTGACGTGTTCTACGTAGTTTTCATGGGAACTACCACCTTCCTGTTTTCTAGACGTTATTCAATGCTAGTCATTTAATGATTGAGTGCCCGTTTGGTGAACGATTACGTGTATATAATGGTGTTTCCCAATCGTTGTAGGCAATATCTTTTGCAGAGTTTATCTCCTGTAATGTTTTTGTTTGAAGAAGACACTTTGGATTTTCTAAAGGCTAAAGAAAATGCTTTGGGTTTTCCAAAGGCAGAAGCTGTATCTTTGAGTGTTCTGATGTTTACACCGTTCAGGCATGGCGAAGGTTGTCGTTATGCGTAGTCACTTGAAATGGGTTGGCACGTAGTTGATCCACTGAGGTCTCATAATTCCTTCTCATATCGTGGATAATTAGTACAAATTTGCTACCAAAGGAGATGCCTTGGTGTTGTGCCATATTACTTGTATCCTCGTACGCTCGGATCCCGCGGCTGACAAGTAGCTGATCGAAGTATTGGTTGATGTGTGATGTCTCCGGGTGTGGTATCTCTCAGCCACATCGGGTATCACATGTGTGAAAAGTGGTTCCCTTGGCAGAATTGTGAGACCTCTTGTGGCCATCCTATTCGCCCGCTTCGAAGCCTTTCGAGAAAATGAGAATCGGTGAGATGTTCCTGAAGGAGATCAGATCTCTTTGGGAGGTGTTCAATGCCACAACAAGGGTGTCTCCATGGGGTGATGTGGCGGAGCAATCCGTCTTCTCAGCCCTATCAATCCCTACTTACACTTTGTGTTTATCTTGGGAAAGGGTCGAGCATCTCCCATTCTCTTGCATCTGCAGTGGACTTAGCCTACTATGCAAGTACAAACATTTCATGGTTGGCCCAATCGAGCTATTCTCCAGAAATCTTTTGAGAGGCTTGCTCCTTACCACTTATCTCCTCAACAAGTTGCTCCTTAATAAAAGCGAGTTCCATAACAAGTTGTTCCACCCACTCCTCAGCGGTCTCACGGAGAACAGACTGTGAATCAACAATCATTAATGCCTGATCAAGAGTTGCCTTATCAGTGGACAATTAACTCTTAGTGGTAGATAATCGCTCATGGAGGCGATCCATCTCCTTCGCTGCAAAAACCATCTTAGAAGCATAATGATCCTTGACATTCTCAACTTCTTTCAGAGTTGTTCGAGAAGCGTTAATCGCCTTCTCTTGATCAGTGCACATCTCCTTCAGCTTATCCACTTGAGCCAGAGCATCAGAAAGTTGCAACAGCTGCTCCGCGTGCTTCTTCTCCAAGGCATACACATAATCATGAGCAACCTGATAATCTGACCCCATCATCCCAACATAAGTGAGATGCGACATCCTCTGCTCGGACTATACAAAAAAGTCAAAAAAAGAAAAGAAAAAGAAGTTGGAACTTTTTACCTTCATTATTTGTTTTACACCTTTGTCAAGGTGTTCTCCAACAGAACATGCATCCAGACTTTATCTATCAACTATTTATCCCTTGAGTTGATGAAATTACATGCACTCTCCCACACTTCAAACTCTGAGTACTAGTCAAACCCACCATCCGTATTGATACGGACTGCCGCAGGAACAGGCTCTTTCCAGCTAACTTGTGAATGGAGCATAGAGGGCCTGGAATGACTGAAGTTCAACCCTTGGTCGCTTGTTTGTCAACCGAAACATAGGTGATGATGGACACACCGCCCTTCCTCTTCTTGTCTAGAACAACTTAAGAAGACTTCAGACTGAAATGATGAGAATTAAACAACTCCTTCAAACTCGGATCAACCGCATCTTAAAAAACAAGATTGTAATTGAGGTCGTCCAAAAACAGCTAGCTCCACATTTGGATTCTAAGACTGCTCCATTGCAAGCTGTGTCATCTTATTTGAAATGACATGAGATTCCTCTTCCAAAACCTTGCTGAGGTCGGTCACACCAGCAATAGCAAGAAGGTCCTTCTCGTACTCACTCAATGAAACAAGATGACAGAAAGCTTCCATTTTACTCCTCTCCAAAGCCTGCTCCAGTTCTTCATCTTCCTGAGCAGCAAAGTGAGAGTTGTCCTCGTGACTCTTCCTAGAAACAGTAAGAGGAATAGCAGTCGGAACAGTCTTCGTAGCATGACCCAACCCAACAGGCCTCCTTTGCTTTGAAGGATGAGCAGAATCAACCAAACTACTCACGACCTGCCTCTTGAAAGGGCTAGGAGGCCTCAGAGCTCCTATTTTCATCATGGTAGGATCAACACCACCAATTCTAATAGGAGTCCTCTTCTTGGTGCTAAAATCAACATCAACAACACTAGCAGAAGCATCGAGATCTATAACTTTCTCAGAGGAGCTCACTTTCCCATCAACGTTGGATCCACCAACGCCAGCAGTAGTAATATTCTTCTTCGTACCACCAGAGCCAACAAGAGGAACAATTTGGGCAACAATGACAATAGAATCACGATCATAAAAAAAATTATTGCTCCTAAGCATTAAGGCCGTAGAGACCACTCTATTTAATGACATCCCACTTGAGCACTTCTTTGAGAGCCGACCAAGGAAGCTCAAAATGGTCGTCACCCAGAGATCTCTTGGAAGACATGACGAAGAGTTTTGATAACTTAGAAAATATTATGAAGAAGAATAAAACAAGCTCAAAAAATGGAGATAATGTAAACAAGAAAATGCAAATCCTCAACAACCTTTTATAGATTTGGTAATGAAAAGACAACCAATGGGAGATCGTGCAGAAAATGATGGCTGCATGAAACCCTAAAATCACTCCAAAACCAGCGGGTTGATGGCGTAGTTGAATAGAAATCAAATAATGACTACTGAGTCGACAACTATTAATAACATTTAATGTTGCACAGAGAAACAATGATGAACCTAGAGAGCCAACCGCTGATTAGTTAGTGACCATGCAAGCAAGCTCATTAACTAGGGGGAGTAGTTGATGATACATCAAATAGTCCTTTGATCACAGTCGTACACGTGGCAAAAATCATCCATAACGAGGAACAAACACTTCACACTAAACATGGATAATGAGTCTAGTCACAAAATCCCAAAAAAAGCATTTAGCAGTGGACCACGACCAATGTTAAAGGCCCAAATCTTAAGCCCAATGAATCTCTTAACTCAAAGGATAGAGACGTTACGAATGAGACAAGTTATTGTGGGAATCTCTCCCCCAAGGACATATCTCAAGGAAAGAGGAGATTGTTGTAATGTCCCACTTCATTGCGGCATGTATGCTTAAGTCATGCATAAAGTTAATTACTCCCAATTTATAAGGTAAAAGAGATGGACATACGAAAGGTATACAAACATAACATAACTATACTCTATCCAAGTTCATTATCTCGTACAATTAACTGACTTAAGCATCGAAGTGCCTTCAGCCATCAAACAGGTGGTCTTTGGCAATCTAACCTTGTTTTACAGGTTAGATCTCGAGGAGAATGAATTTGAACACATCAACAAGAACGTAGATTCCATCATGCTTGTCATCCCAAACAAATTAAGAATTCATTGGGCCTTGGAGGTACATGAAATTTTTTGTAATATAGTTCCAATATTTTTCATGACCAGTAGTTTTATATAGCTACGCAGCAGCCCAAACCAGGTCATCCTAAAATTGACTATTGGTGTTAAAATTATTGTAGTACAATATTTAGCCCAAAATCTAGAATACATGCTTTGGTATAGCTAACAATTTATTGACTTAGATCTTACCTGGTAACCACTCCAATCACAATAGAATGGGCAAACTGCAGATTTAATTGGACCATTTCCATAACTTCCCTGGTATTAGTTTGCAATTTGAAAATCTATCAGTGTGAGTGTGAACATATATTAGTTGGGAAGATACATCGAATATTACTTAAAGTAGAAAAAACCACATGATTTCCTTAACCTGTTCACCTTAATGGCTCTTCTTAGAAGTTTTCTCAAGTAGTGATGACGAGTATTTTTGAAGGCCATGGAAGAAGAAGCAAGGCAGGCAATTATCTCCGTTGAAACCTCTGAACCATTGTTTTCTTTCTCAACTGCGAATGCTGCTAGATTTTTGTCCATGTCCTTGGGCCTTTCCCAACAGTCATGATCATTATAAGGTTCTCCCACCCGATTGATTAGCTTATTATGAGTTTCGTTGATCTAATGAAGTATGTTGTACCCCATTTGATTACTGCATCCATAGCATGCTTTAGTTCAGATCCCATTGAATTACAAAACTCAAATCATACTCCAAGTCCAAGCCAACATGGTTGTTGTGTAAGCCATCGAAGAATTAAACTTTACATTGTCACCAGCATCATAGTAACCTTCAGTTAGATACCTGAGTTTTTGGGTGCATTGTAATTTAGTACACAACCTTTAGTTGAGCAAAATAGAAACATTGAAAGTCAAAAACTAACATCACAGATAGCCTAATGGTCATATAATTTTAGAAAGTTTGTTGACAAAAGAACCACATAAATCAAAATCAAAACCACATGCTCCTACACCTCAACCTTTTTCACATATATAATATCAAAACTAGGCCTCATTGGGTGGAAATTGTTACTGAAAAGTACTAAAAGAACCTGTAACATATTTTAAGTGTATGTTAGATTCCAAGAAAATTTTACCTTTAAAGTGATCATTATAAAATTATTGTATTTTCTCTCTTTGTTCTTTCCCTTCTTCTCACTTTTGGCAAATTTTCAGTGCATACAAAGTCCAACTATACCAACTGATGTAATAGTTTTTTACTCCCTGTTCTGACATAGTCTTGCTGACTTGTTTGACCATCACAAGTAGCACACGTTGAGCTACAGACCACCGGAGGGTGGCCGATGGCACTCCGATGCTAAAGTCAGACAAGGATCTGAGGAAGGTGTAATGTTGTAACAGGGAATTTGTAGTGTACCTTAGCTTACCAACCCCATGTCTTATTTATAGTACAAGGAGTCCTAGTTTAACCAAGCCATCACAGGCGTAGATTAGAAAGGAGATCTTCGTAGAGATCTCTCTCTAATTAGGAGTCGTTCTGTAGGAGGGCAGTTCCCTGTTAGTTATGTGCTCCTAGATACGCGGAGATAGTTCCCAATCCAAGAGCATTCCGTGGAAGGGAGTTTCCATGTGTGGAAGCTACTTTAGTGTTTGCTTCCTAGCTGGAAGCAAATAGTAGTTGTGGTTGCTTGTCCGAAGCATATCCTTGAGATACTTGCCTGAAAAGGAGTTACGGGTATCGAGGATAGTTGTGAGACGTGTGGGCCTAGCATGCTATGAGAGTTCGGGCCCGCCTGGTGGGTTGAAGTTGAGCGAGCTGAGAACCACTCGGGCTGGATCAGTATTGGGTTGTTCCTTGAACCCGTAATTCCTCTAGATAATCATGACATATGTACGACTCAGGGGTGTGATCATTTTTATATATCATCAGCTACTCCCCCTGAGTTAGTGGGCCATATCATTGATTCACTAAGTCATATCTGGAAGAGATGTGCCACTCATTATGATTGAAATTGAATCGTTGCTTAAGCCTCGCGCTGAATTAATTGGTTCGGTGGAAAAGAGGCGGGTACCCATCGCCTATATAGGTCATCCACAGTGCAATGTCTGACTCTTCTACTTTTATTGCTTTTGAAGATATCGTTCTAAATAGAAGAGTTTGTTCGTCTTCCTCATGGCTCCAGAAGATCTTCTTGATAATGTTGTCTTGGCCCAGGGCCTAAAGTTTTTGAAAATAGGTTACTATCTTAACCTAGTCTTGTTGAAATCTGTACTAGGTTTGGAGTTCCAAAGGATTTGCCATTGTACCTTCTAACGAGTGATTAGACGCCAATGTCGCCTCCGGATGGTCTTATCTATTTACACCGAGGGATGCTTCAAACTGGAGTGGGTTTCTTGATTTTGGACATGATCTAGGAGTTCTTGAATCTACTAGGGATTCCCCCTGCTCAGTTGTGACCCAATGGATACAGGGTTATCCTCATGATTCTGCTCCACGCTAAGGAGACCGACATTAGCGTGACACCACGGGTGATCCAGTTGCTTACCGATCCTCGGCTGTAGAGCAATGTTGTTTGTAAGTTGAGGACGCCGAAGTGCTTTGGTAGATTTCCTGATGATTTCAAGTTCTGGCAGAAGTTTTGTTTCGTGACCCTTGTAGATTCGAAGTATTTTTTATGCAAGGGTTGTCCGCTCGAACGACAGTTCAGACTGCTTCGTAAGTTCAACTTTTTTCTTGCAATTTTGATGTTTTTGACGATAGATTGACTAACCGTTGCTCATGTTCTTCTGCAGGGAGGTTCCCCACTACTCCTATTACTTTGGAGGAGGGAACCACCATGGAGAAATTTTGTAACTTGCCTCAGAGCGAGGTGATTGATGTAATAAGAGCTTCCAATTTCATTCACAGTGGGTTGTGGGACAATTGGCGTGTAGCCCCCACGTTGTATCGAGAGGCATGCATCAAGTCGGAAAATGGGCCTCTTCCAGAAAGAGGAAGGTTTTTAGGGCTAATGCTCCTATCTTGTCTGATGTAACGGAGACGTCTGAGTTTGCTTCCTTTATGATTAAGAAACCCCATGTTAGAACTGATTCATCGTGCCTGTTCCATCGAGAAAGGAGAGCGAGTTTGCTAGGCTTGTTGAGGCGAAATCTAACATTCCAGGCTTGGAGGAAGTCTAACTGTTGGTGGGAGTCGTAAATGTGTCAAAACTTAGTGACGCGTAGGTCCAGGCTCTGAATGACTGTCTGGTGTGAGTTACAATGGCAGTTTCTACTGGCTCTGATTCACATGGGGCTGTTTCGGTAGAAGGCCGTTTTGAAAATTCGTCTGTAGTGGTGGAATCTGATCACCACACTGATGATTTGCCTGAGAGTGGCCGTGGTATCGGTCAGGTTTCCTGTAGTCTGCGTGGTTCATCGTCTCGTCTATGGACACGCTTAGAAGTGTTTGAGGGCCATTTGGATACCTCGCTTCCTCCTCTACCTCTGAATCCTGTTGATCCGTCTAACAGTAAAGGGTCGGCTGCTCTTGATAAAGGAAAAGCCACAGAGGAGAGTCTGAGGACGGTGGTGACCGCGAAGGGTGGCGCTGGCGTAGTTCCAAACCAAGGAAAAGTCACATAGTTATATTAGTAGAAAACATGATATTTGATATTATCCTTATGTTAGATGTATTTCGTGAGACTTTTCAACTCGACTATTCATGCACTATAAGGCCAAGTCAACATGATTTGAAGTTGATTAGTGAGATATTGAACTAGAAAATCTTAGAATAATAGTGGAGACTTAACCCTTGTGAGTTTTGAGCCATTCTTTATTTCTTGAGGATTATTAATTATGCTCTGATTTTTCTTGAGTCCGCATTATTTCGTTGATGATCTCCCTATTCTTGATTTTCTTATTGATTGGTTTAAGAATGACTTAAATATTGAATCTTTACACTAGAACTTCTTACTTTATTTAGTTGAGATGTCCTAGTACTAACTAGAACTTACATAGGCATTTCTTTCTTTAAACGATTTTTTTAGACTTTTAGCCTACCCAATAATAAATATCCATTAACAACCCTTTGGGTCTTTATATAGCGTTCTCTTTGTTATCCCCATTCCCAATACCTACTCCAATCAAGGAGTAATACCTCTATTATTTTTTCCTTACCCAATTTTATGAGAATGTATACAGTGAGATATATTTATGGAATGGGTAAATAGAAAGAGTTGAAAATAGATATTTCATGCGCCCTCAAAGTAAAAGTGTTTGATTGTATAAACAGGGAAAAGCATGTAAGAAAAAAAACATGTAAAAAAAAAGTTGAAAAAGAAAAAAAGGTTGAAAAAAATATAATAAAGAAAAATTTAATGGTATACAACATTTATTTGTTCTTCAACGCCCTATGTGTTTATTCAAGGGTGTAGCCATTCTCAGGAAATTCTTGTATCCTTTTTTTCCATTATTGTTTGCCATAATCCAAGCCCCATTACAACCTTGTAAATACCTAATTGATCTTAAGTGAAAGTTGGTTTAGTAGATGTGGAGATTGAATAGGTAAGAACTATGGTGTTTGATTCAACATTCTCAAAAGTAATCAATATTCATGTCCATGAGATCATATTCATTTCACTCATTGAAAATTCCGTTTTTCATGATAATTATATGTGAGATGTTTGTATTTTCCATAGTTTATGTTCTTTTCCTCACATATAAACTGAGTGCCCAATCTCTGAGTGTTTTATTTCTGAGTGACATGAAAGATTTGTAGTCGAAGCGCACTTTCTAAAGGTTATCTCGTCACATCTTTACTATGAGATGAAGAGTTATGTTGATAAGTTTCTCACACACACACTTCGAGTTGAAAATGATTATGAAATTTATTTAACCTTTAGATACTATTAAACTATTGTACCTTATTGATATACTATTGTGACATTTTTAGTTTTTTGTTTTTCTTGAATTTTAAGCAATTAGAAAATTACTCTAAGGAAAATAAAGGAGAATGCCCATGTTTTTGCATTATATTTTTAGAAAATAGAATTTGTTTTATTGAGTCAGTAATGTTTGGGGGTAAAATTTCTGAAAACCCGCACGAGACTATAACTCGTCCACTAGAGGTAATCTAGGGGTTTAAAGCCTTGTTGCACGTTAAGGTAAGTGCAACCATGATTCCTATGAAAGTGAGTTAGGATTTTATTCTTAATTTTGTTTTGCTCGAGGACTAGCAAAATGTAGGATTGGGGGTATTTGATATTCACATAATTATTACATAATATACCTCCTAATTTATGTTTGTTAGTGTTTCGATTAGTGTATTTTAGTTTAATTATTCTATTTTTGTATTTTTGTAGGATTTGGAGTTTAAATTACAAAAGTGAATTAGCGTGGCGAATTTGGAAATTCATAGGCAAATTGACGAAATGGAGCGGGAGACCCTCAAGCCAAAGAAAAAATAATGAAATTAGTTTTGAATTGGTTGAACAAAGAAGTTATATGGATGAACATAGCCAAACCCATTATTGATATAGAATTTAAAACAAAGAAATTCACCAACAGGGAGGATCCCTTTTGTTTACAATTAGGTATTGGGTTTTCAATTGGGCCCAATAAGGAGTTTTAGTTTAACAAAAGAAATTTCAATTGGACCCAATAAGAGTTTCAATTGGACCCAATAAGGGTTTCCAATAGGGTCCAATATGGGTTTCCTTTGGAACACAAATACAAAAAGAGAGTTTTTTTTTTTGGCATAAAGAAATAAAGGCAGTAGCAGCAGCCGAGAACAGCAGAGGAGAAGGCGTTGTCTAGCACAGCAAAGCGGACACGAGACAACAGTGGACACGCAGCGGCAGCGACGACGCAGCAGGGTTGTCCAAAACGCAGCAGTGACGCAACAGCAGCGAAGACGTCGTCCAGCAGGGTGTGCATCACTGATCCACCAAGCGCCGCCATGCCAATGAAGCTCCACACCGTTGTTGTTCTCACCTTTTCCATGTGTCACTAAACTCCACACGAGGTGAAGAGACGAACTCCTAGATGTAACACACTTAATTAGTATTTGATTCATTTTATGCTTTCACGATGAATAATGGTGTTTATGATTCTCACTTTTATTTAATATAGGAATTTATGTTATTTTAGTGACAAAGATTTCATCAATTTCTTTGTAGATTATTATTCCAGTGGTGGTCTTTTTCTTCTCCATATAAGTTTAGTCACGCTTTTCTTATGTGTAGAATTTTTAAGGATCAATTGATTCTGGTAGGTTAGTTATATGTGATCATCTTTTATTACGTTATTGTCTCAAGATATATCATAAGTTTAGGATATCACATATGACCAACCTTTGTGCTTTCTAGAAAAAGTGAGATCTTAAATCCATTTACATTAAGATATATTAATGCATTAAAGACTATTCTTCCGATTATGTTGTTTGGGATGTGAAACACGTAATCGAGTCATCATAGCAAATCAATACTAGTTGTCGCGTGAAATCTAGGAGGGATTCTTGGAACCTTGTGACTATTCTAAACTTGATTTTTATTAAACTAAATTCAATTTCACATTTTAAAATTACTAAAATTTTGTACATTTAGTTTCTTGTAGTTTTTTTCTTCCATGACCTTGTTTTGTAGATCACTTTTCCTTGTGGGATCGACCCCAATCTTTACTGCAATTAACCACGTGTACTGTTCGGGCGTAATCAAGGTTTTACTTGAAGGTTGCATCGATAAGGGTTTGAAGTACCTTATGCTGTGTATGTCCCATATGAGCCACGCGACCGTTGCTGGAACGGAAGTCGAGGCAACTTGTGAGAGAGTGTACATCTTGGAACATGTCTTTGCGCATGTGCAGATGCTATATTCTATTGCGCTAAGAAGCAGCCCAAAAGGATGCGGTTGGATCAATCGACGGTGGTCGCTAAGGCTCAGAAGGCTAGTTTGGAGGACCTTGAGCAAAAACTAGCTAAGGCATCGTTCGAGAGGGACGGACTTAGGTAGGAGCTGAGCCGGATACGTCGAGAAGTCTAGGTTGTGCAAGAGGCTACAGATAAAGTGCATTTTGAGCTGCAATCCTTTGCTGAAGAGCGTGCTTCAAGGGAAACTGACTGGGTTGCTGAGAAGCAACAGCTGAAATCCGATGTGGATTTCTATGCTCAAGAAGCTAGGAAGGCCGAAGACTAACTAAAGCTGGGGTGTCATGAACTCAGTGTTGTGAATAGCAGCCTCAGGTTGATGTGTTGACTGGTAAGTTGGAGCTACTGGAGCGCGAACTTATTGATGCAAAGGTGTTAGAGGAATAACTTTTCCAGGAACAAGACAAATGTTAGTTGCGTTGGGTCGTACATGGTCGGCTGCAGCTGTTGTCGCTGATGAATGAGGAGCATCCGGAGTGGGACCTTGATCGTTATAAGAAGATGTCACATGTAGACTTGTTTGTCTATTTTGTGTCGTCGAACGAAGAGGATGATTCGGATCCTGATGTCCAGGTTGAAGTGCCTATGGATGCAACTTCCGCCCCTGTTTCTACTAGGCTTAACTCTTCCGTTTTTGGGCCTTCTCCTGATTTGGAATAATTTTGTGCGCTTGTATTTTTTTTGTCTTGATCATTAATGAAAACAATGTTATCCATTTTATGCCTTTTGTATCTATTACATGCTTTTCATTTTTGCCTTATCGTCTTGCTTTGGCATATGCTAGTTGAATCAATAGGACATTGACTTGTATGTTTGCGGTAGAGGGCTTTACCATTTTGTATTGTGAATGACCTGCATCATTGCTTGTTTGTCTGACTAGTCGGCTATAGTTGTTTCCTTGGGCGAGCTGTGGTGGCCGAGTGTTTGTGCTAGAGCGTTCTTGCTGAGTCAGGCGCCGTAAGCTCAAGTCATCATCCTAATCAACTTTTATGCCCAACTATACTATTTTTGTATTAGCACGAGTGGTCGTTTCCAATGTTAGGATGCAAATCTGTTTGAGCGTGAAAGTGCTGACTTGGCTAGATTCATATTTGCGTTAGCTAGTTGAAAGGGACAGCGGAGGCTGTGTGGCGAGCTGCTTGAGACTCCCACCATCCGAATCATTTATGACCGATCAAGGCGAATGACAGATTCGGGGAGAAAGGGTTCGGTGACCAGGCTGTAAGGAAGTGATCCTGTGGCAAGCCATCGGAATCAATTTGGGACTAACTAGGCTTCCCCCAGTAAAACCATTTATGACCGATCAAGGCAAACGACAGATTCAAGGACTAAGGGTTCGACGATCAGGTTGAAGAGCAGTGGTCTCGTGGCAAGCCATCGAAATCAGTTCGGGACTGACTATGCTCTCACCTTTCGAATTGTCGTCGCCCTCCCCGCGCGATAGGGGCTACAAATTCGAGAGGGTTTGGCAATCACGCTAAAAAGCAGTGGCCCATGGCAAGCCGTCGAAATCAGTTCAGGACTGACTAGGCTCCCACCATCCAAATTATCTACCCCTGAGTGCACCAGGCTACAACTTTGGGAAAGTTTCAGCGGCCGCGCAGAAAAGTAGCGGTCCTGTGGCAAACCGTCAAGAACAGTTCGGGACACCTTCTAGACTATCCACACCTTTGAGCTGAGGCTACAAGTCTAGGGTTGGTGATTCGGTGGCCACGCTGAAGAGTGGTGGTCTCGTGGTGATCCGTTGGAATCAGTCATTAGTCGTGAACTGTCTAGGCCTACCTGGCAAGTTTGGCGATCATTATCTGCAGTGAGAGCAATGAACCCTTGGTAAGTTGTCATCATCAGCGGACAAACGCTAACTAGACTCCCACTTCTTCCGCCATCGTGATCCGTGCAGAGCACATTAGGCTTTGGTCATTAGAAGCCATCGTCATTAGTCGCAAACTAACTAACCTTACCTAACAAGTTCGACAATCATTGTCTGCAGTGAGAGCAATGGTCCTGGGGCGAGCCGTCAGAATCAATTCGAGACTGACTGGGCTCCCACCTTCTAGACTATCTACACCCTCGCATTGGGGCTACAAGTCCAGGGTTTGATCTGAAGCTTTCGTCGCTAGTCGTCATCAGCTAGGCTTAACTGATTAGGTTGGGTGATTACTGCCCGCGAAGGGGGCAATGATCCCTGGCAAGTCGTTGTCACTAAGCGTGATAACACTTAATAGACTTCCACTTCCTAATCCGTTGATGCCCGCCCTAGGCGGACTAGGTGTCAGGTTGAACCAAAAGCTATCGTCATCAGTCATGGCTGACAAAGCTTGCTTGGTTTGAAAGGAGGTTCCATCTACTAAGGGGAGTGTGAACCTGATCCATTCGCGTGGCACATGGTATGAAGGAAGTTACCTTAAAACGACTAGTAATCTGTAGGTACGATCAGTATGCCAGGGTTGACTAGTGTCTTCTGGTGTTTATGCCATGTATGCGACGGGGTGTTGTTCAATTATCAAGCTGGGCCCATGGACCCGCAGAGGAAGGATAGGGGTTTCCTGCATGATGCGCTGTGTGTACAGTGTAGATCATGCGGTGACACATGTATGACATAGGTTGTGTGACGGTTGAGTATCGATTACTCCCCCTCAATTGGTAGGGTTGTGTGCAGCGCCATTAATTGATTTACGTGTTCTGCGTAGTTTTCATGGGAACTGTCGTCTTCCTGTTTTCTAGACGTTATTCAATGCTAGTCATTTAATGATTGAGTGCCCGTTTGGTGAACGATTACGTCTATATAATGGTGTTACCCAATCGTTGTATGCAATATCTTTTCCAGAGTTTATCTCCTTTAATGTTTTTGTTTGAAGAAGACACTTTGGATTTTCCAAAGGCTAAAGAAAATGCTTTGGGTTTTCCAAAGGCTGAAGTTGTATCTCCGAGTGTTCTGATGTTTACACCGTTCAGGCATGGCGAAAGTTGTCGTTATGCGTGGTCACTTGAAATGGGTTGGCACGTAGTTGATCCGCTGAGGTCTCATAATTCCTTCTCATATCGCGGAGAATTAGTACAAATTTGCTACTAAAGGAGATGCCTTGGTGTTATGCCATATTACTTGTATCCTCGTGCGCTCAGATCCCGCGGCTGACCAGTAGCTGATCGAAGTATTGGTTGATGTGTGATGTCTCCGGGTGTGGTATCTCTCAGCCACACCGTGTATCACATGTGTGAAAAGTGGTTCCCTTGGCAGCATTGTGAGACCTCTTGTGGCTATCCTATTCGCCCGCTTCAAAGCCTTTCGAGGAAATGAGAATCGGTGAGATGTTCCTGAAGGAGATCAGATCTCTTGGGAGGTGTTCAATGCCACAACAAGGGTGTCTCCATGGGGTGATGTGGCGGAGCAATCCCTCTTCTCAGTCCTTTCAATCCCTACTTACACTTTGTGTTTATCTTGGGAAAGGATCGAGCATCTCCCATTCTCTTGACTCCACTGTCGTCTTCAGAAGGGGTCGAGCAGCTTTTATCTTTCCTTTTACTTGCAAACTTTTGTAGTATGTAACCATTTGAATTTGCCTCAGGGAGTTCGTAGTATTTAGTTTTTTGTATCCGCCTCAAGGTGCTTGTTGTTACATCTTTCCATTAATCAATAGAGTTTATTTCTAAAATTCTTGTTTCATTTCTTAAATGATTGTGAATGACATAAGTTTTGTAAGAACTCTAAACTCAATATTGACTACGAAAAGGGAAACAAACAACTTAAATCAAACTAATTGTAGATGGAGATAAACTGGTCTTGGCTTCAAAGCGAATTCGAATAGCTTTCGCGGATCATTTAGCGGACTGTCGAGGCGTTACATAGGTCATTGAAGAGCAAATGGTGCATCTTCCGTCTTTAGGCCATGCACTGGGTCAGACTGCTCTGCATGATGTAGCTAGATCTGGGAGCACTCTATCTGTTTCAGTGCGGCGTAGTGGCAGCCTCGTGTCGTAGGTTGGTTTCCACGTATTGTCTCTTATGAGTTGTTTGCAGTATACTTAACACACTGATGAAGGGTGGAGACCACTACTTAACACACCCATGTGTAGTCATGGACTTCTCAGGATGAGGTTGTAAGACGATGGCACGCCTACCACCATGAAGTCCATAAATAAGACCTTCCTTAACAGTGGCTCTCCGGTTACTGTGGCTAGCCTTATCCTTCCAATGGGAAAGCACTTCTCCCCGCTGAACTCGATCAGTGGGTGCTCTGATGGCATTAGGCTTTCCTTATTGAAGTCCATGCTGCTAAAAACATTGTAGAGCAGAACGTTGAATGAACTTCCTGTGTCAACGAGGGCTCTCTTCACTTCCCACTTTGCAATGGACAGAGAGACGACCAAGGCGTCGTTATGTGGCGCTCGGACTCCGTCTAAGTCCTTATCTGTGAAGGTCAAAGTGGGAATGTGGTTCTGAATTCTTGAATAGAAAACTCGTCTGTAGGTTGTGTCCACATATCCAATAGAGTGCTCTTGTTAGACCTGTGCGATTGGTCTTCATTCAGTCCGACTCCATGAAGGACGTATATTATCCCAGGAATCTCATTCTCTACCTTTTTTACTGACTCCCCCTATCCTTGGTCTGTTCTGGCAGCTTCTCAGACTTTAGGAAGTCTTGCAATTTTCCCTTGCAGATTTACCAGTGTTCTACTTCACACCTTAGACTTTTGCAGTCATTGGTGTGTGTGGCCGCCTTCTTTGTGGCACGCACAGTACTTGCCATTATCCCTTCTAGCAGGGTCTTCACGTGTCTTCGGGGGCCACTTTAATTCCTCCCAATTTTTCATAGAGTTGAGTACATCCGACAAACTAGCATTCATGGGTGTCACGGCTCTGGATCCAACGTAGTTTGATGACTTCTTTGGCCTAGGACGATCAGGATCCATTTGTGGTAAGTGCGCTTCCTCTTGCTTCACTCATCTTCCTCGTGTCTCTTTCCTTTCTTCTTATCCCTCGAAGCAGAGAGTTTTTTGTCGCCTTCAATTTCCCTCTTGGGTGTCCTTGATTCCTCCAGGGTGATGTGTCTTTGAAAACTCTTGAGAAGCTTCGCCATGTCCAGATGGGGTCCAAGGTGAGGTCCTCAAAGAACTTTCCTTCTTTGAGGTCCGCAGTGAAGGTCGTCACGGTTGTATTGTCGCTACACCCGTCGATGAGGGTCAGCTCACTGTTGAAGTGCATCACATACTCTCTGAGCGTCTCGCAAGACCTCTGCCTTAGAGAGAGTATGTAGTGAAGGCCTTTTTTGAAACATTGGTTTTCGACGAAGCGGGTCAGGAATTCATTTTTTGAACCACGTCAATGCAGGACCTTTGAGACTGGTAGGAGAGGTTCTGCACATGATGGATTCAGATCCTTCCTTGAGAGCTATCACGTGCTGGTAGTGACGTAGATGATCGAAGAAATCGGTGGTCCCATCGTAGGAATCTAGCTTCGGGGGAGTGAACTTCCTTTTGAGTGCCTCGTTCATTATTCAATCTACAAATGGCGGGATAGAGAGGCGATACAGGACGTTAGGATCATGCGCTCCTCTGCGGATGGGATTCTCGGGTTTGAGCCTCTCTATCTTGGCGGCTGGATCAGCATTAGCCACACAACCTCCCTTAGTCCAATAGGAACTGGTTGGGGCTTTGCTCTTTTGCGCTTGCTCCCTATTATCCACTAGAGGTGGAGGTCTGTGTTGTTCTTGGTCTCCATCAGGAGCGGGTGAATTCTGTTTTGTGAGTGTCTCCACCACCTTGTATAACCTGTTGTATTTGGGATGCCAGCACCTCGATTCTAGGGTCTTTCGTTGCTGCCGTTGGAACAGGGGCGTGAATAGGCTGCTCGTACATGGCAAGAACATGTATAGGGACAGCCAGAAAGTTGGATGTGTCCTCTGGTTTGTTGTTGCGTGACTTAGTGGTCACCATCTCTCTGAGATTTGGTAGGTGATGACGCTTAGTGTAAAGTTAAGAACTATGTCTTCCCCACGGACGATGCAAAACTGATGCAGTCAATTTTTGCTCCCTGTTATGACCTGTTTGACCTGCACAAGTAGCACACTTGAGCCACAGACCACCATGGGGTGGCTGATGGCACTTCAATGCTAAAGTCAGACTAGGAACTGAGGAAGATGTAATGTTGTAACAGGAAATTTGTAGTGTACCTTAGCTTACCAACCTCATATCTTATATATAGTGGAAGGAGTCCTGGTTTAACCAGACCATCGTAGGCGTAGATTAGGGAGGAGATCTTCATGGATATCCCTCTCTAGTTAGGAGTTGTGTTGTAGGAGGGAAGTTTCCTGTTAATTTTGTGCTCCTAGATAGACGGGAGATAGTTCCCAATCCGAGAGCATTATGTGGAAGGGAGTTTCCTTGTGTGGAAGATATTATGGTGTTTGCTTCCTAGCTGGAAGCAAAAAATATCTGTGGTTACTCGTCCGAAGTAGATCCTCGAGATACTTGTCTAAAAAGGGCTTATGGGTATCAAGGATAGCTGTGATATGTGTGGGCCTAGCATGCCACAAAGTTCAAGCCCGTCTAGTGGGCTGAAGTTGAGCTGGCTGAGAGCCGCTCGGGGTAGATCTGTATTGGGTTGTTGCTTGAACCCGTAGTTCCTCGAGATCATCATGACACGTGTACGACTCAGGGGTGTGACTATTTTTATGTATCATCACCAACAATAGTCATCTAGAAAATATCAAACATGACTCGAAAAAGTCATGCGATTTCAAAGTGGATGACGTTCGATCATCTTTACATAAGTTCAACTTTAGACTAGCATGACCAATGTAAATCATATGGTGACATGACAATAGGTAGTCATGTTATCTCTAAAACGATGACTAGTCCTTATTTTCATGCTCATTATTCTTGGTAGGCAAGGGCAAAATACAGGACCATATATACTCCATCCATATTCAAAAGCTATAGTAAGAAATGAGTTTTACATGTTTTATTTTTACTTTATTTTAACAAAAAATGGACCTATAGAAGAAGATGGAATTAGTTTCAGCATTTGGGGGAGGTAAAATTAAATAACTTGGCTTGGGTTTTTCTAGTAAATTTTATTATTATTTGGGGTGTAATTGGGTTTTTTGGGTAAATCAAACATGTCCTAAAGATACAAACAATATATTTTTTCTACGGGATTTTCTTGGCAAAACTTGGGTTGTTTCTTATTTAATCAATTCTGTAACGACCAAATTCACATGGTAAAATATTGTACGCTTTAGGCCCAAGGCCCGCACGACTTTAAAATGTGTTGTATCAAGGGGATCCAAACTCACGTATATAGCACACCTCTTTCCTCACCTAGGTGATCTAACATAGCATTCATCCAATATGAAGAGTGAACACTTTGTTTGGCTTGAAAAAAAGTGATAGGATCATTTTCCACTTCTATATCAAACTCATGCTCATTGAGATAAGCTATATCATCATCCGAAATAGCGTATCTTCTCTCCCTATTGGATCTCCTTATTGGCATTTGTAGTTGAGGAGGTTGAGGTGCTTTTGAATTAGTAGAAGGCAATCCAGCTATATCTTCGTAATTTGCATCCGCATCTTATTTAAGAACATGTATGATCACGTTGGCAAGTTGAATATCCATCATAGGAATGTCAATACATTGCTCTTCAAAACTGATATTTTTGGATTGTGTACTCCCATTATTCTCAACATCCTTAATAAACTTGGCATTATCCATCTCAATCAAGGTATTAGTAGAGAGACAATAAAACTTGAATCCCCTTGATCTTTATTAATATCCAAAATGTAGCAACAAACAATTCTAGAATTCAATTTTCATTCATGAGGCCTAGTCTTAGCTAGACACCCCCAAATATGTAAGTGCCTAATGCTAGAATTTCTACCAATCCATAGGTCATATGGGATTTTGTTGACTGTTTTACTGGGTACTCTATTAAGGATATAAGTTGCAATCTTTAGGACCTCTCCCCAAAGAGACTCTGGCAAGGTAATCACAAATCATACTCCTAACAATATCTTTTAGGGTCTGATTCCATCTCTCAGATACACCATCTTGACGTGGAATTGGCATAGTGTACCGAGGGACGGTGTACCGAGGGGCAATGCCACATTCCAGCAAGTACATTGCAAATGGACCTGAACAATTGCCTGAGCTATCATATTTGTCATAGTATTCACCACCACTGTTAGATCTAACGACCTTAATTTTCTTATTATGTAGATTTTCCAACTTCAACTTTATAGGTCATGAAAATATCCAATGTGATTTTTCTTGTATTAAGTATAGATACCCATAGCGAGAATAATCGTTTATAAAAGTGATTAAATATCGTTGACCATTGCAAGAAGCTGTAGGGAATGGTCCATAAATATCAATATGTATCAAATCTAAGACACTTGAAATCCTATATGCACCTAACTTCCTAGTGTTTATTTGTTCCCCTTTATGCATTCAACACAAATAATAAAATCTGTAAAATCAAGGGTATCAAGAACTCCAGTTGACACAAGCCTTTCAATCATCAGTCGAGAGATATGACCTAGATGTTTTGCCATAAATAGAAGAGTTCTCTTTAATTAATCTTCACTTAGTGCCATAATTTATAACATGCAAAGTTTCACTTGAATGTAAGTAGAAAACATCTAAGTCTAACTTATATAGATTATTAAACAGAGATCCAGTACCAATAACATTGGAATTTTGTAAAAGACTAAAACTTCATTTCAAAAATAAAAAAGTATAATAGCATTTATCCAAACTGAAAACATAAATTAAATTCCGCCAAAATGACGATACATAAACAATCTCATCCAAATCCAATAAATACCAAGACTCTAATTTTAATCTAAAGACTCAAATTGCCTCCACAAAGCTATATTGCCATTCCCCATGTATATGAATTTTTCAGCATCATTTGGTTTCCGACTCCTTAAGCAATCTAGAATGGAAACATTGATGTGAACAGTAGCACTTGCATCTATCCTCTAGGAATGACGTGGTACCACAACTAGATTAAATTTAGAACAAACAAAACTAAATATATGACCTCTTTGCGAGTCACTTATGATATTTGAGACAATCCTTCTTTACATGACCCGCTTTATTGCTAAAGAAACATGTGGCGACCTAATCATTTTTTTGTTGCACATTTGTCTGTGAATTCTCATCAGATGCAGCTCCCTTAGCTTTAACATAAATAGTTCTTTTCCTTTTCTTGATGCCTGAATTAGCATTGGAAAATGTCATCAAATAAGCATTTTGTGTCTTTTCTTGTTTCAAACGTTCCTTTTCTTGCATACACTGGGCAATGAGCTCATTGAGAGTCCATTTCTCCTTTTGAGTATTATAATTGATCTTAAAAAAACCAAACTGTGTAGGAAGATAAATCAAAATGACTTGCACCAGGAGATCATAAAAATCTCCAAGTTTACTGTCATCATTTTGGAAACTAGATTGACATTTCCATTTGTATTCCTTTATATTTCCTTTGCCAATATACCACATTGGTAACAAGTTTCTTAAGAAGTGTACTTGCCTCCACCTTTTCTGATGCAACAAATCGGTCTGCAACCTGCATGGGATATCTTTATCATTTTCCTATTTAGGCATGGCACCACAAAAAGTTTCATAAATGAAGTGTTTCATTATCATAAGTCTAATGCTATTGGAGTGCTCCCACGTTTCATAAGAAGCCTTATTTTCAGCTGAACTAGAATCAGTAGGCCTAGTGGGTTTATTAACACGAAGCGCATAATCCAAATCCATATACCCAAAATCGATTACTATATACTATGTCCATTTTTCAAAATTTGATCCATTAAGCAACGGAGTGTTGTTTAAGTTAGCAGATATCAAATAAGCATTCACTAAATAACACAAAACAAACAAACTCACATCAATATATGTACATCTCAAGCTAGGACATGAAATCTCATTTCGTCCTGGTCAAAGCCAGGCCACTACTCTGAAGCCACATAAAGCCACTGCTTTTAACATTTTTTTGTTGAAGCGTGAAGCCACCAAAGCCATCGCTTCATGAAATAAAAGTATTTTTTTTGGTTGTTTTTTTTGCATTTTTTTGTTTTTTTTTTCTCTTTCTCCTTATCCTTTTAGAACTTCACAGCTAAATCAGAGAGCTTCAACAGAGCTTCACCAAAATTTCCATAGCCATGACCCTGAAAAAGGATCCCACATTTATATAGTGATTTATCTATGCATTAATAATCTATATATTAATAATGTTGCTATTTTTTATTTACTTAAGGTGATTGATAATGGAAGAAAACCGTTGGGCAAGGGAGAGTAGTTCTTGAAAAGACATTGGTTGGAAGTATGGTGTTATAGTAAATGGTAACAAACATCATAACATAGGAAGCAATATGAACACTTACATTAATTGAGTTAACACTTTTAAATCTAGTAGAAAAACAAAAAGCATATATTTAGAAGCTTAGATACAAGTAAAATGCATATATTTACATTTTTATACACTACACCAAAAATACCCATCAGCAACGGTTTTGAACCGTGGGGGTAACCCATTGCTTAGAGCCGTGGGCTGTAGAGGCGTCGCTAGATCCCCATTAACGGCTAAAAACCGTGGAAAAACATAATAGCAACGGTTTTATACTCGAGGACAGTTGATGATTTAGCCACGGCTCTAAACCGTTGCAAAAATGTTAGCCACGGTTATAAGTCGTTGCAAAAGTTTTAGCCACGGTTTTAAGCCATGGCCAGTCCTAGCCACGGTTATAAGCCGTGGCAAGTCATGGCCACGGTTCTGAGTCGTTGCAATAATGTTAGCCACGGTTTTAAGCCGTGGCAAATTTTTTTTTTTTTGCTATCAAATGATTTTTTATTACATTATATAGGTAAGTATAATTCAGCACGTGCATCAAGTAAATAAAATTTAATGACTTTTTATTAAATTTAAAAACAACATTTACAACCTCTAATCAGCAAATTCCAGCAATTGCTTTCAAGCAATTCATTACAGCAGAAATTTAGATCATTCACAATTCATTACAGCAGAAACAACAACATTTACAATTCGACATTGTGTTGTCCATTGCATCCTCCTGGACTTTTTCTTTTCTCAATTACTTTCAGAACTGCATGGCCAGCAGCTGTACATACGGGATTTCCACCAAAGGTGTTGAAGCAACTACAATGAGTCAAGACTTGTGCAATCTCAGGGGTTGTAACAACAGCACCAAGCGGAATGTCATTTCCAATACCCTTAACATATCACAGCAACAAATATATCAGCAGACTGAAAGTAACATTTACAACACAAAATGTTCGTAGAAAAACTTAACAAAGATGCTACAATAAGATAAACTTACGGTACTCTCTTAAAAAACTGCATGGAAAGTCGTATGAATTACCTTTGCCATTGTCACTATGTCAGTCATATTAGTGTGTATGTGTGTGCTTGTGAAGACTGCTAAAACCATAACCATAATGGAGTTCACTGACACATAAAAACTACTTCTTAAATTACTTGTTAGCCTTCCTTATGATGTACCCTCTAAAATTGGAGGTGTTATAACATGTTGAAGAGTATATCATAACCATTTTGTTGATCTTAAGCTTCATTTTCAAGAGTGATAACATGGAAGTATGCATTTTAAACTTAGACATGACAAAAGTTACCCGGGGATATCATTGATCACTACACGGGTCCTTGTTCTCTTCAAGTCCACACCAGCTTGATTGTTTTTCACTCTGTAAGAGAAGAACTTGATTACATGATAAAGAATCAGAGCACTTCAAGTCGATAAACAATAAAATAACAACTGCAGCTTACTGAAGTAATTAGGCCTTGAGAACAACCATGCAGACAGCAATCGAACACCTGTGGAACAAAGTCCATCAGACAAAGAACAATTTCAACGAAGAACACTAGACCATGCAGACTCAAAAAAAAAAGTAAACAATAGCAAATTTTGGGACTTACTATTTTGCTTGTACACGTGATATACATTTAAAAGCGTCAAGTCATCCCCGTCGATGTGGCCGAACTGAGCTTTAGCTTCATCCGCAGCTTTTTGAGCCTCCCTAGGCCGGACAAAGCAATTGGGTACTAAAGAAAGAAATGGTTATCACAGAGGAGGCCCAGGGTGGTCAGCAGACATAGAGGCGAGATGACACCATTTGCTTCATGAGAGAATACTGAGAAACTGCAACTAAATGCACCAGCACTTTACTCAAAAGTTCCTATGGTACACTCCAACCAGTGGCATGGGACCTAGACAAGCTACTGCTGATGATAACCTAATTGCCTAAAATAAACTCTGCACGCATGCACATGTAGATGCACAAGCACTGTCACAGAGATAGGACTAGGCAAATTTCCTTCTAAGGCCATGCACTCAAAAAAATATATATATATATATATAACAATAACATATAACAACATAACAACACATGCCCAAAAAATCATGCTTTCATGAAGGTTGCGGTGCCCTAAAAGCAAGTTCCCTACCTCTTTTACAATTTTTTTACACGCGTCTTCAATCTCTTCCTCTCCTGTAAGGAAAACAAGTATGTCACCTGCAGGTTCACACATGTGTATTTGGACAACTATTCGAATAGCAGCTTCCAGGTAATCTCTCTCGGGCTCCTGAGTATAGAAAATTTCCACTGGGAAAAGCCTTCCTGGAACTTTCTTTAGCGGGGCACCACTGAAATAACCCTGGAACTTCTCAGTCTCAAGTGTGGCACTCATTACCACCAGTTTCAAATCTGGCCTATTCCTTAATACTTCCTTTAAAAGTCTAAACAAAACATTCGTTGCTAAAGTCCTTTCATGAGCTTCATCCAGAATTTTAACCTTATATTGTTCCAAGAGTGGATCATTCATAGCTTTTCTTAAAAGCATACCATAAGTTAAATACCTGCCACGCATATCACATACAGAATAAGTATAAACGTAGGCAGAAAAGGAAGCAACGAATATTTCAGAAGAAAGAATAAGTTGAGGGGGAAATGAAGTTAATAGAAATGAGAAATATCTTACTTGAGAACCATCTTAGCACTGATGCGATCTTCAAAACGGATGCTATAACCAACTTCTTCACCAATAGTTACATCCATCTCTTCAGCAACACGATGGGAAACAGACATTGCAGCCACTCGACGTGGCTGAGTGCAAACAACCAATTTCATGCGTCTCTCTGGAGTCTTTGATTCTCCAGTTTCGAGAACAAACTGAGGAATCTGTGAAACAAAAACACTTGTATGTTAAATCTCCAAGGTATGCCTTTTGAAACATCCTCCTTACAACTTTTCATGTAGTGCCAAAGTATATTACATTCGGAGATTCCATTTAAGTAACATAATATATATATATATATATATATATATATATATATATATATATATATATATATATATATATATATATTACATTGTTTCAAATATATATATATATATATATATATATACATATATTCATGAAAACTTAATTAACAGAAACAACCCCTTGCCTAGATCTGGAATCAAAGGACATATCCATGTTGGTCTTGTGCTACCATTACATAAGGCACCAATAAGAGTCATCTTTTCTGAAGTGGCTAAAGCTCATGTGAACTCATCAGAAGCCTCAATTTTTCTATATTACCTTAGTTTTGAAATGGAGTCCATTGATTTAAAAAAAATAAAATAAAAAGATGAACCTATTTTGTGAACTTCCCGCAGAAGCCTGTGAGTCCCCTACATTATATTAGCCAACCTTTTATATTTCAGAATTGATATCAAAGAACTGATTCTAGACATAACATCAATCCATAAACATATTATGATTGCATAGTTTACTGTGCAAGAAAAGTGAGAAGTACAAGAGCATTTCACATTACCACTTCAGCAGTCCGAGCATTTGTAATATCACCCTGCACTTGAATAACACCCTCAATAGGAGCCATGGGCTGCAAATCAATGGTGACAATGATAGGAAGATCACTGTCTCTATGAAATAAACAACTCATAGGACTTATAGATCTTTGGCTTACGAGTTCAATTCCATACCTCTTGCTTCAAAGAAATTTGCAGCTCAATATTGGGAGATTGTTTCTTCATGGGTTCAGTACAACCGTTTACTTGTCTCGTATCCTAGTGTAACCACATAAACAAATACAGATATAAAAAATAATGTTATAAGAAAATTAATTTTTGGATCCAAGGTTATGAAACTTGTTCTAGTTATGATTTGCATGATATTAGAAGCTTTTGGGCTACATGAAATATGTGCCAAACCTTGACTGATGCGATAATAATAAATGTGAAGAAGAAAAACAGATTAGAAAATCCTTGAAAGAGAAAAATGGGTGTCTTACCAGCTTGTGAAGATGAGACACTACTTCTGGTGAGATGCCCAAACTCTCTTCCTTGACTTTTCTACAAGATATACTGCCATCAGCCAAAAAACATAAATTAGCTTCAATAGGATGGAAAAATACACATCTTGCAAAGATGGGGTTTAAAACAAAAACTATAGTAAACAATTTTTTAATCGAGTGGTGAAACCAAGAAGACCCACTAATCTTTCAAGTACAATCAACCCTCATTAACTTGAACACTTTACCAAAATGCACAGATTTGTAATCAAGAGCAACACAGGTTTGTCCATTATTGCATCCCCACTTCCCGGAAACAATTCGCCTGGCAGCGACATTCAGATCACAAAAATAAACATACATCAAACTACAATCAGGGAATCGTGTGGTACCAAAGAGGAGTCACATATTCCATCTCTGCACAAAAGAACTATTCCTAATCCTAATATGCCTTATTTACAAAATTCCTAATTCTAACTATTCGAACTAATCTTTACATCTTTTCTTTATTCAATGAAAACTGCTTAAGATTCATTAGCTAATTAAGGATTGGAAAATACCAAAACAACAGAAACATTACAGGAAAAGCACATCAGCTAACAACATTAACCCATATTGTATCCAAAAGTTAAACAAACATTTAAAATGATTTAAAGCTAAATATGGTAAAATTATATAAGCTGCAGCTTTTGGATATATTTTGCTGAACCATATTAAAAACGAAAACTCCTGTATAAACTAAATAAATTATGATATCAATCCCATACCTCAACCTGCCTTTGAAGCGATTGGACATAATTAATGATCTCATCAAGCATTACAGCCTTACCGGTTACTTATAAATACAAAGCTCTAAAATAATCAAATTACAATTACACCAATAAACATTGGCGAGATATTAATGTAACAACCTTAATTCACAAAATGAAGAAAATTACCTTGCCACAACCAGGTACTAAGTCTTGAAGAAATTTCATCCTTTCACTGATCTTCTCCCTTCTTACCTGCAACGAAGAAATCCCCCTTGGTTAAAAAAAACTCCCAGAAGTAATAACTAAATTGAACAAGATTGATGGTTCACATAGAATACTTACTTGCTCTGCAAGACTGTGGCTATTTGTTGCTTGACCCCTTCTTGCTCTAACATGAATGTAATCTTCTTTCGGTGCATAACCAATGAGATCCATAAAAGAAACAAATCAATGGATAACCAATGTACATCATGAAACCAGATGATAAGGTCTGTGTAAGATGTCTTGGGAAACAGCCAAAAAAAACTCAAGAGGTAGTTGTGGTTCGGTACCATATACATTGTTAATAGAGCAATGGCAAAAGAAGTTATATGCTGGATAAGTTGTTTATATAGATCCCATTTTATACCTTGATAAGTTCTTCCTGCATTTCAAGGAACTCCAATTTCCTCCTCTCTGAAACAGAATCTTCAGATGGCAAAGATGTCACTTGAACAGTATCCACAACCTCATCTGGCAGAGAGGACATAGTATTCATAACAGCCTCCTCTGGTCTCAACTTCCCATAAACTGTAAAATATCTGCACCAGAAACAGAGTTTAATGCAGCCCATTTTTCAAACATATTTGAAGAAACCACAATTTATTATACTGAACAAATACATCATGAGTGATAATCACATAATTATTACATAATATATCCCTTAATTTATGCATGTTAGTGTTTCGATTACTATATTGTATAGTAATTATTTCGTTTTCATGTCTTTGTAGGAATTTGAGCGTAAACGATGAAATCATATTAAAGCGACAAGTTAAGGAACGACAATTAGTCGATTCCAACAGTGGTATAAAGTAGTCACAAACCTAAACCCGAAACCTAATTCATAACCTAAACCTAAAACCTAATTCATAACCTAAACCCAATCCATAATCTAAACCTAAACCCAATGCCAAGCCCAATCCTACCCTAATTGATGAATCATCCCCTCATCTCATCCCTATTCATCTTGGTCATTTTCTATAAATAAAAGATAATTGGGTGAGAAAGATGGGGAGGAAGAGAAGGGAAAAGAAGAGAATTAGAAAAAAATCAAAACCTCTTCCTCAAAGGAGATTTCCGTGAGCTCCTCTCTCAAAGGTGATTCTCACAAGGTGACCATCACCACCTATCCACCATCACCACTCACTCAGCAATCACCACCTCGCCACCACCATCACCCGACCACCACCACCACCTCCAGACAGCACAACCGCCACCTCCACCACCGTGAAACAGGGGTGTGACAACCCTGTTTCACGTCAACTTTCCACCATCACCGTCTCTGCTCCTCTCCCCTGTCCACACAACCGCCACCACCTCCACACTGACCACCGTCACAGACCGAGCACCATCACCCGAGAACCACCTCGTGAAACAGAGCTCACCGCGGCTCTGTTCGCCTCGCGACCCAGCCAGACCCTGCGTCCTCCTCTCCTCTCTATCCTCTCTTCGTCCAGACCTCCTTACCATCTCTCCGCCAAAGGAAAACCACCATAGAACACCTCACCGCAGCGCACCACCATCGCTGAAACAGGAAGCGGAAACAGGGAGTATTCTCCGAGCTCTCTCTGTTTATTTTCACATCTCTCTCGATTGTTTCCTCACCTTCTGTCTATTTTGCAGGTTTCATAATCAATTGGAGGTCGGGACGGTCGCGGGGAGCGAAGGAAGTCCGCGAGCAGCGCTGCTGTCGCGCTGGAGAAGACGAGCGGAGCGAGCGGCTAATGTAGCGTCACTGTAGCGCTACTGTAGCAGAGGCGGGAGTTGGTTAATTCGGTTATTTGGCTATTCACACCCCAGGTATCTGTAAGAGCCACCACAAAGCGTTTTGGGCCCATTTGTCTCGGGATTCGTGTTCCTACCACCTACTGCGTACCACCACATCGAGTTTGTGACAAACTAAATGGGTTGTATAAGTTATTCTGATTTATTTTACTGAATTGTGTGCTTAATTGTTAATTACAATTTATTTCTGAATTTTTGATAAATTGCTTTCACCCTTCATTTTCGGAAAATTAATCTTGATATGTTTGGTAGTTAGAATTACCCTTTATCAATATTTAAAGCATGTGCTAAAAATATTAAGCTTAAACTTTGATTAAGTGTGCCCTAAAAAAACACTTAATACTTGGTAAGAGCATATTTGCTTTAAATGATTTGTTAATGTTTGATAGAAACATGATATAAGTTTAATTGGATTTTAACGATCACATATTTGGTGTAAGCAAGGGATTCTCATCCCTAAAGCTTCTCGTTTTTAAATTCAGTAATTTAGATTAAATAATTTTGCTAACTCATTGGTGAGTCCAAGCCCACAAAATCATCATCTATCTTTTATTTTATTTTTTCGTATTTTTAATTTATTTTTAGTTTAGCTTTAAAAATGTTGTAACCCCATTTTCTCTAAATTAGTTTAATTAAATTCTAAAATTCAATTTAATCCACCTTCCTCGTGGGATTGACCCGTACTTGCCGTTGTCTACCAGTTAGGCACCGTGCACTTGCGGTTATTACAAGTGGGCTGAATTAACCCATTAACTTAGGTTAGTTAAATCCGCATCAAGTTTTTTGCCGCCGTTGCCGGGGGAGGTAGCGGTGTAATTAAATTTAAGATTTATTTTTACTAGTTTCAAAAAAAAAAATTCAAACAAAAATTTATTTTTATTTTGCTAAGTTCTTTTTACACTAATTTTGTTTTATTTGTTTGATTTTGCAGAATACACACTTCTCGAGGAAATTGGACGATCCTGCAAAAAAATCAAGCAATTTTTTTTTGTGAGGAGAGTTTTAAATTTATTTTCACCTCGTTTTACGAGTGTGTGGTGTAATAATTTTTAAATTCTACTGTTTTCATTTTGTTTAATCACAAAAAAAAAAATAATAAAAATTGAAAAAAAAAACCAAAATTTTCTAAGTCAAAAGAAATTATAGGGAAACAATTTTAATTGTACCCAATAATCTCTTGTGATTTAGAAATCCGACTTCTGAGACCAAGACCTGTAAATTTATTGGCATGTGCTTGTGTGTTGAGTGAAACGGATAAAAAGAAGTCGGACATTTTTTTGAATTGTGCTAACTTTTTGTGCAGATTGGAATACGCACACTGTAAGTATTTCTAATCACACGCAACGTATTAGCGACAAGGGTGTTTGGTGTAATTGATTGAAATTGTGTGATTGACTGTTAAATTTCTGTAATTGTGGATGCTAAACTTTAGTAATTCATAATAAGCAGACCCAGCTTATAAATGGAAACTGGTGGGACTTGATATCCCCACCTCATCACTCCAGCTCTGTGCAACCAATAGCCTAACATAATTAAAATCAATTAGCAAGTTAGATAGAGCCATCTTTTAGGTACGGTGTTCATAGGACAGCCTAGACCAATGTGAATCCAATAATTTTTGTGTTGACCCAAGCTAAAAGTGACGATGGGTTTAATCATTCAATGAACTCCGAGAGGCCACTGCCACAAGGGTAATTTACCCGGTACGCCGAGTCATTAGTAAGCTACAATCCACAAGAAGGATTGGTGTAACTAACAGTTTTGGGTTAGGAACACAAGCCTCAAGTGTGCATTTAACATCACATCGTTCTCACATCGATTGGCTTACAGAGCGGTAGCACAAGGAAGTACTTAATTGGACCATTGTGACCTCCTTCTCTTGTGCAATAATCCGGTTTCTTTGAAACAAAACTCTAGCCTACTGATTTTGAACTTTGTGGTGTAAAGTATACACTCTTAGGATCATCTTGTAGCACCCATTGCTCTGATATAAAGACTACATAAGAAATAATTTGTCCCCCAAAGATAAAAAGATAATTAATCTCAAAAAAAAATTGATTGCTTAGGGAGGCATTTTTTTTTCTTGTGCATCAATTGGTCGCTGTTTGTGTTTGAGTTTGTGCGTGATTTTTTTTTTAAGTTAGTACACATTTCAAACCTCATTTGGTTTAGACCTGTTTATGCGTCTTTGAGAACGGGATTCAAGAGGTAGATTAATCCGAGAGGATCATGTAGAGTTGTTTGAAGTCCCCATTGACCTACTAGAATCTTTCTCCTTTTCGAGTGAGACCACTGAAATGGCTGGGGAGAGAGCATTTAAAGATTATTTCTCTCCACGTTCCAATAACACCCCATCTTGCATTGTCTTACCTGAGACCACTGCAAATAGCTTTGAGCTAAAACCATCAATTATCCACCTTTTGCCTTCCTTTTATGGTCGAGAAAAAGAGGATCCTTATCTTCATGTCAAAGAGTTTCTTGACATATGTGCTACTCTGAAATATCCCAATTTTTCTGATGACTCGGTTCGTCTTAGGCTGTTCCCCTTTTCTTTAAAAGATAGGGCAAAGTCATGGTTAAACTCCTTAGAAACTGGAACCATCGACACTTGGGATACCCTATCAGGAAAATTTTTGACAAAATATTTTCCTATTCATAAAACAAATGCCATTCAAAGAGATATATATAATTTTCAACAGAAAGAGGGTGAGCATTTCTATGAATGTTGGGAAAGATTCAATGAACTCATTACTAGGTGTCCCCATCACGGCTTTGAAAAGTAGCGCTTGGTTCAATACTTTTAAGACGCGTTAACCCCTCAAAATCGTCGAATGATTGACGCCACTAGTGGTGGGTCACTTATGAAGATGAGTGCTAATGAGATTTGGGAATTCTTTGAAGCTATTTCTGAAAATTCTCAACAATGGGATTATTCAAGAAAAGACTCGGATAGGCGAAAGGGTGGTTTGTATGAAGTAAGGGATACATCATTTACTCCTCATCTTCCCCCTTCTTCAAGGTTAGAAGCCGTTGTAATGACAATGACACAGAAGATTGATGCATATCTGGAAAAGTCTCAGCCATCAGTCCAAACAAATGTTCCATCCGAGGTTTGTGCTGCATGTTCAAGTTCTAGTCATTCCACATCAGACTGTCATTTGAAAGATGAGTACTCTGCTTATTTTGCTGAGCAAGTCAATGCATTCAATACCTTTAGGCAATCTGGTTATAATCCACACTCAAATTTTTACAATCCAGGTTTAGCCAAACACCCTAATCTCTCATGGGCCCATGGTCAACATCAAGGAGGCCCAGTTGTTATCCCTCAAGCTCCTCGAGCTCAAATTCCTGCTAATAGACCTCAATTCAATCAAGATGTTCCTCTCACTAACACTCAGAGTTTTCAGGATACATTGAACCAATTTATGCAGAGAACAGGAACCATACTCGAACAGAACTCTCGGGCTATCACCGAACTAAGAGCTAATTCTCAACAACAATCTCAAGCCATCCAAAAGCTTGAGATGATTGTGAGTCAAATAGAAAAATCCTTTCCTGAAAGAGAAGCAGGAAGATTCCCTAGTCAACCCATTCAAAATCCTAAGGGCCAATTCGAAATGGGCAGTTCATCTCAGCCACGCAATGAAGATGTTAAATCTATCATCACTCTTAGGAGTGGAAAACAAGTTGACAACCAAATTAAAATTCCTAATTTGATTGACCCTGAATCCCAATCCATGCCAAAGCAAGTCACACCTCCATCTGAGAAGGAGGCTGATAAAACCTCATCTTCTCAAGAGGATCATCATC
Source organism: Berberis thunbergii (assembly GCA_003290165.1). Taxonomy (NCBI): domain Eukaryota; kingdom Viridiplantae; phylum Streptophyta; class Magnoliopsida; order Ranunculales; family Berberidaceae; genus Berberis; species Berberis thunbergii. The sequence continues at coordinate 153,955 of QNQO01001011.1, forward strand.
TTGACTCTGATCCTACCAAGGCATCTTATATGCCTAGAGCACCATTTCCATCGCGGTTAGTTCAGACGAAGAAAGGAACAAATGCCAACGATATAATGGAAATTTTTAAACAAGTTCAAATCAATATTCCATTACTCGAGGCCATTAAGCAAGTCCCCTCTTATGCCAAGTTCTTGAAGGATTTGTGTACACAAAAGCGAAAACTGAATGTGCACAAAAGAGCCTTCCTAACTGAGCAAGTTAGCTCTATCCTTCAACACAAAACCCCACTTAAGTACAAAGATCCTGGTTGCCCGACTATTTCATGTGTGATTGGTGATCATATGATTGAGAAGGCACTATTAGATTTAGGGGCAAGTGTTAATCTATTGCCATATTCAGTATATGTGCAATTGGGTCTTGGTGAGTTGAAACCAACTCAAGTGACACTGCAATTGGCAGACAGATCTGTCCGAGTCCCCCGCGGTGTGATAGAGGATGTGATCATTAAGGTTGACAAATTTTATTTCCCTGCGGACTTCATAGTCCTTGACACACAACCTGTTCACAATCCCTCTAGTCACATTCCAGTTATTTTGGATCGTCCATTTTTGGCCACATCCAATGCTATCATTAATTGCCGAAATGGAATTATGAAATTATCATTTGGTAACATGACCGTCGAACTCAGAGTATTTAATATAACTCAACAACCTCCCGAGTCGGAGGATTCCTTTGAGGTTAACATGATTGAGAGTTTGGTGGAACATTCATTTCCTCAGTTTAATCATCCTTTAGAGGCTTGTTTGACTCATTTTGATTTAGACTTCGATATTAATGATTCCATCAGGGAAGTCAATGTTTTGCTTGACTCTACCCCTATAATGGAAGCCAGTTATAAATGGAATCCTAGGGTGGAACCTCTTCCACTCAGTGAGTCAAAACAAGTCCCTTCCGTTGAACAACCACCCAAGCTCGACCTAAAAGTACTACCTGACAACCTCAAGTATGCATTTTTAGGTGTTGACAATACCTTACCTGTTATTATTTCATCTGCATTGACTGAAGAACAGGAAGGAAAATTGTTAGATGTTTTAAAAGAACATAAAATTGCACTTGGGTGGACTATCGCGGATATTAAAGGAATAAGTCCAATCGTTTGCATGCATCGCATTCATATCGAAGATAATGCCAAAGTATCGCGTGAAATGCAACGTAGACTTAATCCTAATCTAAAGGAAGCTGTCCGAGCCGAAGTGCTCAAATTGTTGGATATGGGTATAATCTACCCAATTTCGGATAGTCCTTGGGTCAGTCCTGTTCAAGTTGTCCCAAAGAAGTTCGGGGTAACGGTAATCAAGAATGACAAGAATGAATTAGTACCAACCCGCATGACCACGGGTGGCGAGTATGTATTGATTACCGTAAGTTGAACTTGGTCACAAGGAAGGACCACTTTCCTCTTCCTTTCATTGATCAAATGCTTGAAAGGTTAGCCGGACATGATTACTATTATTTTCTTGATGGGTATTCCGGCTATAACCAAATCCCCATTGCACCCGAGGATCAAGAGAAGACCACATTCACTTGTCCCTTTGGTACTTTCGCATATCGGAGAATGCCCTTTGGATTGTGTAACGCACCCGCTACTTTTCAGCGGTGCATGCTTAGTATCTTTTCCGATATGGTTGAGAGGTTCCTCGAGGTGTTTATGGATGATTTCTCAGTATTTGGTGATTCATTTATTGAATGTCGACATCATTTAACTTTAGTGTTAAATAGATGTGTGGAGAAAAATCTTGTCTTAAATTGGGAGAAATGTCATTTTATGGTATGACAAGGCATTGTTCTTGGACATGTAATTTCACACAAGGGAATTGAAGTCGACAAAGCCAAAATTGATTTAATTTTGAGTATTGCACCCCCAAAGACGGTTAAGGAAATTAGATCTTTTCTAGGCCATGCTAGATTTTATCGAAGATTCATCAAAGACTTTAGCAAAATCGCTCGTCCTTTATGCAATTCACTTGCTAAAGACGCGGTTTTTGTTTTTGATGAAGATTGTTTGAAAGCTTTTGAGAAGTTTAAACAATTATTGACTTCAGCTCCAATCATCCAATCTCCTAATTGGAACTTTCCCTTTGAGCTTATGTGTGATGCTTCCGACTTTGCACTCGGAGCTGTCCTAGGACAACGATTGGACAAAAAGCCACATGTCATCTATTACGCTAGTAGAACTCTACAAGACGCACAACTTAATTACTCCACCACTGAGAAAGAGTTATTAGCTGTAGTCTTTGCTCTAGACAAATTTTGGTCTCAGCTTATAGGATCCAAAGTAATTATTTTTACTGATCATGCGGCGTTAAAGTATCTTTTCTCTAAAAAGATGCTAAACCTCGCTTAATTCGATGGGTTCTATTGCTACAAGAGTTTGATATTGAAATTCGGGACAAGAAAGGTTTGGAAAACGTTGTAGCTGACCATTTATCTAGACTTCTAGTAGAGTCATCTAGCGAATATTTACCATTGAATAAGTCATTTCCTGACGAGCAATTATTTGCTCTCTCCCAATTACCTTGGTATGCAGATATCGTGAACTATCTTGTTACAGGTCAACTTCCTTTTAAGTGGTCTAAACAAGATAGATCCAAATTTCTTACTGAGGTTAGACATTTCTTCTGGGATGATCCATACTTGTTCAAGTATTGTCCTGATCAGGTTATCAGGAGATGTGTTCCTGAGAGTGAATTTCACAGCATCATCTCATTTTGTCATGAGCAAGCTTGTGGTGGTCATTTTAGCTCTAGAAAGACAGCTGTAAAAGTTATACAGAGTGGTTTTTATTGGCCTACCCTTTTTCAAAGTACTCGTGCCTTTTGCACCACTTGTGATCGATGCCAACGATTGGGTTCCATTTCACGTCGCAACATGACGCCCCTTACTAATATTCTTGTGGTTGAAATCTTTGATGTTTGGGGTATTGATTTCATGAGACCATTCCCGCCTTCGTTTGGCAATCTTTTCATCCTTGTTGCTGTGGATTATGTGTCCAAATGGGTAGAAGCGATGCCATGTAAAACGAATGACCACAGGGTTGTGGTAAGATTCTTGAAAGATAATATCTTTTCTCGTTTTGGTATTCCGCGTGCCATTATAAGTGACGGTGGTTCTCATTTTTGCAATAGACCCTTCGAGCTGTTAGTAAAGAAATACTTCATCACTCATAAAGTTGACACCCCCTATCATCCACAAACAAGTAGGCAAGTTGAGATTTCCAATCGGGAAATTAAAAACATTCTAGAGAAGACAGTTAGACCAGATAGTAAAGACTGGTCTCAACGTCTGAATGATGCTCTCTGGGCTTATAGAACAGCATTTAAGACCCCAATTGGAATGTCTCCATATAGGCTTGTTTTGGAAAAGCATGTCATTTGCCTGTGGAATTAGAACATCGTGCATATTGGGCCATCAAGATGTTCAATTTTGATATGGTCAAGGCTGGATCGCATCGTAAGCTTCAACTTAATGAGTTGGAAGAGATCTGAAATGATTCATATCACAATGCCAAAATCTTCAAAGAACGAACGAAGATATTTCATGATAAATCCATTCTTCATAAGACCTTTGAACCATCTCAAAAAGTTCTTTTGTTCAACTCTCGGTTACGACTTTTTCCTGGAAAGTTGAGATCTCGGTGGTCTGGAACTTATATTGTGAAAGCAGTGTTCCCACATGGAGCTGTCGAGTTAGTTAACCCTAAGGATGGCCATGTATTTAAGGTAAATGGTCAACGACTTAAGCCATTCTTAGAGTTACCTCGATTAGAAGTTGAGGTTGATGTGATTTTATTACAGGACCCTGTGTATCAGAATTGAGGATCTTTTGGGTTTTGTCGGGCTGATGACATTAAACCAAGCGCTCCTAGGAGGCAGCCTAGCTTTAGTTGTGTGTCTTTGCTGTTAGTCTGGATTGATTTTCGAGTACCCTATTTAGTTGTGTTTCTCTCATACTCGTTAGCTCCGTAACAGTTTTGACTTACAACTTGCCTTTTCTTTTTAGTTTTCTTTGTTAGTGTCGAGTCTACATTTTATCGATTTCTAATGAAAAATCCATGATTGTTATGCTGGTGAGCCTCATTGATGGACGACTTCTTAGAAATTGGTAAAATCTTCACCGCGGTAATACTGTTCTAACATCCTCTCATGTACTTACTTCATTCATTTGTCATAATTATGTTGTTAAACATTGAGGACAATGTTTGGATTAGGTTTAGGGGGGTAGGTTCATGAGTCGGTGAATTTTTCATTTTTTTCGTAATGTTTTCTTTTCCTTTTTTTTAAAAAAATAAAAAAAATTGCTAAAAAAAAAAAAACAAATTGCTTTTCAGTCAAGAAAACTTGGTCTTTTGCGATTATGAAAATGGATTTTAAATGCTTTATGCTCAAGAAAATGCAAGCTAACTTGACATATTGGTATATTGATAAAGACTGAAAGTTTAGTATGATCCTTAAGTTAGATCTAGTTCATAAGATTTTTCAACTCAATTATCTTGCACCATGAGCCATGTTAGCATAACTTGAAGTTGATGAGTGAAATATATGCTAGAAAACCTTAAAATAATAGTGGAGACTTAACCTTGAAAGTTTTGAACCTTTCTATTTTTCTGAGGGTTATACATGAACTCTGATTTTTCTTGAGTCCGTATTATCTCGTTGATGATCTCATTATTTTCATTCTTTTGATCAATTGCTTTGGGAATGACATAAAAATTGAATTATTACACTAGAACTTCTTGGCTTATTCAATTGAGATGTCATAATACTGACCCGAACTTAGGAAATGATCTAGGCTTTTTTTTTCTTTAGACCATTAACTAGCCTTTTAACTTACCCATAACATTAACCTTTTTTGTAGCCTTTTGAGCCTTAGATTAACTTTGATTTGTTAACCCATTAACTTTTACCCAATTTTTTTTGGGAATGTGTACGGATGAATATATTTGGTGTAAAAAGGGCATGAAAGAGCAAAATATGAGATATTTCATAAATCCTCTATGAAAGAAGAAAAAAAAAAAAAAAAAAAATAAGCAGAAGAAGAATGTGAATGAGGATAAAGATGTGAGAATGAAAAAAAAAAATTTTGATGGTGCGCAACATTGATTTATTCTTGACAGCCCTAATTGTTCGTATAATGGGTGTATACATTCCTAGAAATTTTTGTTAGAATCCTTTGACATTCCTTATTAACCATTACCCAAGCCTCATTACAACCCAACAAAGTCCTAGTTGATCTTAGGTAAAGGTTGGTTGTGTAGATGTGGAGATTTAATAACCAAGACCTATGGTGTTTGATTCAACATTCCTAAAAGTAATTGATATTCCTGTCCATGAGATCATATTCATTCCATTCTTGAAAAGTTCATTTTTCATATTACTATATGTGAGATGATTGTTTTCCATTATTTACTCTTTTCCTCACATATAAACTGAGTGAAATACCAAATCTCTGAGTGTTTTATTGTGAGTGACATGAGAGGTTTGAAGTCAAAACAAACTTTCTACAGGAGATTTGGTCATTGTTTTACTCTGAAATGAAAAGTTATGTTGATAATGCCATCCACACACACACACATTGAGTTGAGGATGATTGTGAATTTGCCTCTAACTTGTGGAGAATATTAAATTATTTGGAAATTTGTTGATACACTAAAATGACACTGTTGGTTTCTTGCATTTCTCGAAGTTTTAAAATTCACACTGTTTGACCAAGTTTTGATTGAGACAGTAATGTTTGTGGGTAACATTTCTGGAAACCCTCACGAGACTATAACTCGTCCACTAGAGGTAATCTAGGAGTTTAAAGCCTTGTTGCACATTTAAGGTAAGTGCAACCGATGATATCTGCGAAAGTGAGTTAGGATTTTCTTTTTATTGTTTTGCTCGAGGACTAGCAAAATATAGGTTTGGGGGTATTTGATATTCACATAATTATTACATAATATATCCCTTAATTTATGCATGTTAGTGTTTCGATTATTATATTGTATAGTAATTATTTTGTTTTCATGTCTTTGTAGGAATTTGAGCGTAAATGATGAAATCATATTAAAGCGACAAGTTAAGGAACGACAATTAGTCGATTCCAATAGTGGTATAAAGCAGTCACAAACCTAAACCCGAAACCTAATTCATAACCTAAACCCAAAACCTAATTCATAACTTAAATCCAATCCATAACCTAAACACAAACCCAAACCCAATGCCAAGCCCAATCCTACCCTCATTGATGAATCATCCCCTCATCTCATCCCTATTCATCTTGGTCATTTTCTATAAATAGAAGATAATAGGGTGAGAAAGAGGGGGAGGAAGAGAAGGGAAAAGAAGAGAATTAGAAAAAAATCAAAACCTCTTCCTCAAAGGAGATTTCCGTGAGCTCCTCTCTCAAAGGTGATTCTCACAAGGTGACCATCACCACCTATCCACCATCACCACTCACTCAGCAATCACCACCTCGCCACCACCATCACCACCTCCAGACAGCACAACCTCCACCACCACCACCGTGAAACAGGGGTGTGACAACCCTGTTTCACGTCAACTTTCCACCATCACCGTCTTTGCTCCTCTCCCATGTCCACACAACCGCCACCACCTCCGCATTGACCACCGTCACAGATCGAGCACCATCACCCGAGAACAGAGCTCACTGCGGCTCTATTCCGCCTCGCGACCCAGCCAGACCATGCGTCCACCTCTCCTCTCTGTCCTCTCTTCGTCCAGACCTCCTTACCATTTCTCGGCCACCGGAAAACCACCAAAGAACACCTCACCGCGGCGCACCACCATCGCTGAAACAGGAAGCGAAAACAGGGAGTATTCTCCGAGCTCTCTCTGTTTATTTTCGCATCTCTCTCGATTGTTTCCTCACCTTCTGTCTATTTTGCAGGTTTTAGAATCAATTGGAGGTCGGGACGGTCGCGGGGAGCGAAGGAAGTCCGCGAGCAGCGCAGCTGTCGCGCTTGAGAAGCCGAGCGGAGCGAGCGGCTAATGTAGCGTCACTGTAGCGCTACTGTAGCAGAGGTGAAAGTTGGTTAATTCGGTTATTTGGCTATTCACACCCCAGGTATCTGTAAGAGCCACCACAAAGCGTTTTTGGCCCATTTGTCTTGGGATTCGTGTTCGTACCACCTGCTGAGTACCACCACATCAAGTTTGTGACAAACTAAATGGGTTGTATAAGTTATTCTGATTTATTTTACTGAATTGTGTCCTTAATTGTTAATTACAATTTATTTCTGAATTTTTGATAAATTACTTTCACCCTTCATTTTCGGGAAATTAATCTTGATATGTTTGGTAGTTAGAATTACCCTTTATCAATATTTAAAGCATGTGCTAAAAATATTAAGCTTAAACTTTGATTAAGTGTGCCCTAAAAAGACACTTAATACTTGGTAAGAGCGTATTTGCTTTAAATGATTTGTTAATGTTTGATAGAAACATGATATAAGTTTAATTGGATTTTAACGATCACATATTCGGTGTAAGCAAGGGATTCTCATCCCTAAAGCTTCTCGTTTTTAAATTCAGTAATTTAGATTAAATAATTTTGCTAACTCATTGGTGAGTCCAAGCCCACAAAGTCATCATCTATCTTTTATTTTATTTTTTCGTATTTTTAATTTATTTTTAGTTTAGCTTTAAAAATATTGTAACCCCATTTTCTCTAAATTAGTTTAATTAAATTCTAAAATTCAATTTAATCCACCTTCCTTGTGGGATCGACCCGTACTTGCCGTTGTCTACCAGTTAGGCACCGTGCGCTTGCGGTTATTACAAGTGGGCTGAATTAACCTATTAACTTAGGTTAGTTAAATCCGCATCAATGAGTTTTACTATACTTCACAAAAATTGATTCATTTACCAAACTACTCTGGATGCTCTTAGTACACACTTTTTAAACGTTAATCACCTAATTGTACTTCTCAATCAATACATCGACCTTAATGAAATTCAAGGATTCGACTTTGTACTCCCCACATCCACCACCAATGTACTCTTCCCCATACAAGGACGAGGATGTATTCGAAATTGATTACCAAAAGAATTCTCTACTTACACTATATTAGCATGTCCACCAAAGGTGTAGAGAATATTAGTAGCTCCAGCGAAGTACAAAACCAGTTTAGTTGGGGCTGAGTGTTGCACCCTATCAACCTGCCATAAATAAAACCCAAAAACTAATTAACACCAGTAATCAAACAAAACTGAAGCATAAATGGGTAACTCTACACCAAAACCCTTACCTGACCATGAACAGGAGCAGCAACAGTCATGTACCAAGCTGTATAAGTGGTCATTCCAAGCCCCAAAAATGACCATATTCTGTAGTTGTGGAATGAAGGTATGAACACAGTAGTCGCACAGCAAGCACCAAATATATAAGTCCATGTTCTCTTATCCAGTCGATCGTTAACGTAGTATATGTTACTGTCCAAAATCAAACCAAAACGAAATCCAAGATTAAAATTCAATCCAGTTTTTCAGATCAGAGCTACAACATGAAATAAAAACATCCTGGCATAGATAAGTTATTTGAACCACCACAAGTATTGGGTGCCGAGAACAAGTATAACTAGTCCAAGCACACACATCTCAGTCTAGTGTAGCCAAGTCATCCTAAATACCAAGATTGTAGGTGGTTGACTGACTTAGTCACACCTGGCCGTAGTCCGTTGCACATGATTCACATAAAAATATATTATGATATTTTATTTCGCCTATCGATGGCACTAATCTAAATATGCGACTCTAATAACAATGAACTTTTACTAATTTTCATTACCAAACAGCACAGACTTGCTTACCTTGCACATCCTATAAGCTGAATCACATACCCAAAGAGAAGAAAAGTGCAATTGAAAGCTAGTCCCAAAGCCTTCCAGTAAGGTCCCAGCAATCCTTCCAGCACTTTGAACCACTATATAGTTTAGATTAACTCAAATAACCTGAGGTTTATAATTCTGAACTAAAACACACTTTTTAGTCTGTTTTTATACTCGAATTCAGACAATCGGCAACATCCCGCAAGAAGATATTTCACAAGTTCATAAATAGGTTTAGAAAAAAGACCACAAGTGCAGCTAAGATATGAGCATCAAGCTTTGGATATGAGCAATAATACATACAAGTAACTACATATTGCAGGATCAACATATAACAATATAATCTAGGAGATAAACACATTTGAAAACACAAAGATAGAAGCTAGTTTAGAACAAAAGTAAGTTGATTAAACAGTAAATTGATACCAGGAGATAAACACATTTGAAGATCTTAAAGGAGATTAGATCAGTTAATTCAAATAGATAGATACAAAAACAATCTGAATTTCTTAATCCACTTAACTTAAGAAATTAAGACATTATAAAGATGAGTTAGATAGAGATGAACAAATGGAGAAAATATAAAGTCAGCACACATATATGACCAAGTAACTTAGTGGCTGAAAAAGAAGATAAAACATCCTTACAAAGGCTGATGGGCGAGTGGCTTGGGTCCTAACTGCAGCTCTGCTAGACGTCTTGCCTCAAACTCAATAGCATATTCACGCTCTTCCAATAACTGTTTCTTGAAATATCCAATATTGTCGTAAACTCTGGGGACTGCAAGGTTTTAAACATCAGATGTATGAAGAACATTAAACAACAATAGACCTCACTTAATCATAATTGTCGTAAACTCTGGGGACTGCAAGGCTCTTCCATGAACTTACCTCTCGCTAGGCCTAATCTTTCCCTGTAAGGTTTCACCAGGACACGAGTTCCACGAACATAGTGGGGGTTACCCTTTGCTAGTATCATCTTAACAGTTTCAGGATACACAAATGTCACAAACCCAAATATTCTTTTCACTTGGCAGGGAATTCTGACATCTTCAACAGGCCCCAATTTTTTTCGCCAAAGTGGGAAACCTGTTTTCGCCATAGCGCAAAAGTCCTCCCTCCACACATGCGACCCACGTGCAAATCGCTCTTATTTAGCAACGGTTTTTGGTCGTTGCCCCTTATAGCCACGGTTTTTGGCCGTGGCAAATGAACCCACTGTTTAAAGCTGTGGCCAGCTTTTGGATATAGCCACGGTTTTAGGCCGTTGGCCACGATATCCACGGTTTTTGGCCATGGCAACTAAACCAACGGTTTAGAGCCGTAGCCAGCTTCGTGTAGCTAAATAGGCCTTTTGGTGTAGTGATATAATATTAAAATCATTTTCTAGGGGGTCTCTTTACTTGTGTAAATCCATCGCTTCACACTTCGTGCCATGATGATCTCGAGGAACAACAGGCCATAGCATTAGCCGAACACTGATCTGGCCCAAACAGTTCTAAGCTCACCCAATGCAGACTGCCAGACGAATTCAGATGCTTACATCCTGTAAGGCTCACGTGTCTCACAACTATCCTCAATACCCAAAAGCCATGCTAAGGCAAGTATCTCGATGATCAGCTTTAGACGAGCAAGTACAATGGCTCTTTGCTTCCAACTAGGAGGTAAATTGCAGAGTATGTATCACATATGGAGACTTTTTCCTATAGACTACTCTCTGAACGAGAGCTATCTCCCGCGTATCTAGGAGCACATGGCTAATTGGGAATTTTTTTCCCACAACACGACTCCTAATTAGAGAAGGACCTCCATGCAAATCTTCTTCCCTAAACTATGCCATCGATGGACTGGTCGAAACATGACTCCAACATTATAAATAAGACATGAGGTTGGTAAGCTAAGGTATGCTACAAATTCCCTGTTTACAGCATTACACCTTCCTCAGATCCCTTCATGACTTTAGCATCAGAGTGCCATCGGCCACCACAATGGTGGTCTGTGGCTCACGTACATTCCTTGTGCAGGTTTGCAGGTCAAAGTGAAATTTAGCATTGAATAATGACTACATCAATTTGGCGTTGTCCATGGGGACAACAAAGTTCCCAACCTTTCGCTAGCATCATCTAGCCTCATAATACTAAGAGATGGTGACCACCCGATCTCGCAAAAATGGAGAACAAGGGACATGTCAAAGGCCTAGACTGGCGCTATACCATTGCTCTCGGCGGTGCCGTTGGTACACAAGCAACAGATTCACGCCTCCGCGCCAACCACGACTACGACAGACCCATGTTAGATTTGTTGTCTTCTCAGATACAACAAATCGCCAAACGGTAGAGGCTTTCATACACCAAAACCATCCACCTGCTAACGAAGATCAGGAGCAGCAGAAGCTTCCATCTCCGGAAGACAACAGAGAGCATGCAACAAAGAGTCAAGCCCCCGCTAGTTTCCATTGGACTAGAGGAGGCGGCGCAACTAACACAAATCTGGCTCACAGGGTAGAAAGGCTCAACCCTAAGAACCCCTTCTGCAGAGGGGCGCACGACCTAGAAGTGTTGTACCGTCTCTTTGTTCCACTGTTCGTGGACTGTACCATGAATGTGGTTCTTCAAAAAAAGTTTAAGCCTCCAAAGCTTGACTTCTACGTTAGGATCACCGACCCATTTGACCACTTACGCCATTACCAACATGTAATGACACTCAAATAAGGATCTGAGTTGGTAATGTGCAGAACTTTCCCCACCAACCTAAAAAAATCAGCACTAACATGGTTCCACAGCCTCACGCCGAAGTCGATCGACTCTTTTAAGACACTTGCGAAGGGATTCCTGACCCGTTTTGTCAGAAGTCAGCACCTTTAGAAAAGTCCACACTACATACTTTTTCTTAAATAGAGATCCAATGAGATACTCAGAGAGTATAACATGTGCTTTAACATCGAGCTGACACTCATTGATGGTTGTAGCGACGACACATCCGTGACGGCTTTTACCGAGGGCCGAAAAGAGGGAAAGTGTTATGAATGCCTCACCTTGGAACCCCCTTTGGATATAGCGGAACTCCTCAAAAGCGCACAGAGGTACATCACCTTAGAAGAATTCAGAACTGTGAAGAGGGAAATAGAAGATGATAAGAAGCCCCCACTTCGAAAAACATGAAGGAGGGAAAAAAGCGTGAGGATGAAGAAAGGTGCAAGCAAAAGCGCAATGACAACAGGTCAGACCCTGGCTGGGCCAAGCCAGAAAAAGCATCCAACTACATTGGATCGAGAGCCGTGATCCCCCTCAATTCTAGCCGATTTGACGTCCTGAATTCCATGAATAACTGGGAAGATCTGAAGTGGTCTCCGAAGTAGCGCGGGGACCCCTCTAAACGTGACAATAGCAACTATTGCTCATACCACAAGGAGGGTGGTTACGACACCAACGACTATAAGAGTCTAAGGTACGAAATCGAGTACCAGATCCACAGGGGCAAGCTAAAGGAACTCTTGGACTCCGAGAAGTGATCGAAAAAACCCAGAGGAGTCGGTCAAGGAAATAGATAAAGAGATTCTTGGCATAATCTTTGTCCTTCATGGAGTCAGACTAGATGAATACCAGTTGAACAAGTCCTATAAGCGAACTCTACTGGATATGCGGAAAAAGCCCGCAGAGGAGGACAAACACGTTTACTACTTGTGGGTTAAAGCCCAATTTCCAATTTAACCTTTACAGACAAGGATCTTGAAAGGAGTCTGAGCACCGCACAATGACAATCTTGTCATATCGGTCTCCATTGCAAGGTGGGAGGTAAAGAGAGCTCTGGTAGATAGGGGAAGCTTACTCAACATCATGTTCTTCAATGCGATCCGCAGTATGGACCTCAAGGAGAAAAAACTGACGTCCTCAGACTACCCGCTGATTAGATTAAGCAGGAAGAAATGCTTCCTGATCGGGAAAATAAGGTTGGCGATAGTGGCAGGAGAGCCACAACTGAGAAAGGTCTTGTTCCTGGACTTCATGGTAGTATACGTGTCGTCTACCTTCAACCTTATCTTGGGAAGGCCATGGCTCTACCAGATGTAAGTAGTAGTTTCCACCTTTCACCATTGCATTAAGTATACTGCTAACCATTCTAAAGGAATGATACGTGGAGACCAGCCTATGGCACAAGACTGCCATTATGCCGCATTGAAGCAAATAGAATGTTTCTAGATCCAACTAGATCCTACAACGCAACCTGAAATGGAGTCAGACCCTGTGACTATGGATGCACCACTCCACTCGCTCAAGATCCCAACTGCAGTGGCTAATTTCATAAATTAGGGACAATCAAGTGGAACGGGAGTAATTTGCTCCTCAACCCAGCAGAACCGAGAGGTCAATGCAGACGGGACTACAACCCCCCTGACTTTTCGTCGGCACGGAGGCTAACTCCCATGCAAGGTTTACTCTCAAGTAGCCTCAATGACATCAACGAAGCTCGGCAGTTCGCTGAAAGTATTAACAATCCAACAAGGGCCATGTGAATTCACTAGCCGGGTCGACTTTTTTCTGCCAACAGTTAGTCTATTTCAGTTGTTTATTTTCTTTTTCACACTTAAGGTTGAGTTTTAGCTCTTAAGAACTTATTTGATTTGAAATCATTTTAGAAATAAAGAAAGAATTACGCAAACACACTCTATTAGTTACTGGAAAGATGTAACAAGGAGCGCACTGAGGCGGAAACAAAAGATTACATACTGTGAGCATTTGAATATGATGCGACATAAAGTAAAAAATCGCTTAAACAGTTTGACTACATAAGAAGACCCAAAGAGAGCAAAGGTACCGAAAGTAGGCTCCGCAAACTCTTTGATGAACGTTATCTGCGAGCGACAGCAGGACGAAGGACTGGCATGTGCAACGGCAGCAAGAAATAACACTTCCAATCCAAGGCCCCTGCTGGCACAACCCTCAAATATGGTCTAAAGTAGTACAAAATCGGCAACTGAGAGCCTCGCAAAATGCTATGGCTAGCTACAGCCAATTCACATGCTCGATCAAAACTTGGGACTAGTATCAGGTTGTTACAAATCGAATGCAGTTTCCCGCTGAAGGGATGAAAAGGACATCCAAAAGTTAATGGCCTAATTCGATAGACCATGTCCAACTACATCCAGTTCCGAGGTCATGAATTCCAATGCAAGGCGAGGTTAATCGAGAACTGATGAAGGTGACTGCTCCGGAATTGGCCGTTGGTATTATCTCTTAGATTAAGCGCTCCCGAACAGCGATAGGGCACCAACGCATAAACGACAGACTCATCCCTTGGGAGGGAGTCCATACTTCTTCTATGCTAAATTAGAAGAAATTACAAGATCTCAGCGAACCGATTAGGTGGTCAGCCAGAGCAGGTGACCACGCATAACAAGTCTCAACACGACTGATCGGCGCAAATGTCATAACATTCGAAGACTCCAACAATGGAGATCTCCCTTCAGCCTTTGGAAAATCCAAAGCATTTTCTTCAAAAAGAAACATTACAAGAGATAAGCTTTATAAAAGATAATGCCTACAATGATGAAGAGACACCATTATATATAACTAATAATTCACCAAGTAGGCATTTCAGCATTAACTATTAGCATTGAATACAACATGGAAAACGAGGAGATGGCGGTTCTGAAGGAAATTGCACTAGTCCACGTTCGTCCAATAATCGAGGCTACACACAACCCCATTAATTGAGGGGGAGTGACCGATACTCAACCATCTCGCGATCTACGCCATACCCGTAGCATATTTCGTATAAGAAACCCTAGCTCTCGTTCTATGGGCCAATGGGGTTGGCCCAATATTCAAACAATATTCTACCGCATGCCTGGCACGAGCATTGGAAGCCCTAGTCATTCCTAACACACGGATCACACTTGCATATCACCAGCCGATTCATGGTATTCCTGTCTCTTCATAACTCAACTGCACAATGCACTCTACTTGCGAATACAGGCTCGTACGCCAGCAATTGGTGGAGCCCCTACCTAGCCAGGCAAGCTTAGTCAGCTTTGGGTGACAACGACGGCTTATGGTTCACCTCGATACCTAGTTCACCAAATGTGAATTTTGATGGTTTAGGAAGTGGGAGTCCAATCAGCGCTATCACGCCTGGTGACGATGACTCGCAAGGGATTGTTGCCCCCATCGCGGACAATGGTCTTCGAACCCGATCAGGTAATAGTTGGTG
Source organism: Berberis thunbergii (assembly GCA_003290165.1). Taxonomy (NCBI): domain Eukaryota; kingdom Viridiplantae; phylum Streptophyta; class Magnoliopsida; order Ranunculales; family Berberidaceae; genus Berberis; species Berberis thunbergii. The sequence goes on from QNQO01001011.1 coordinate 169,033, forward strand.
ATGAGTGGCACAATAGCTTCTGATCAAAGCGCAGACTTGTAGCCCCCACTGCGCGGGTGTAAATGGGTTGGATGGTAGGAGGCTAGTAAGTTCCGAACTGATTTCGATGGCTTGCCACGGGGCCATTGCTCTTTTACAGACTATGTCACCGAATTACCAACCCCGGACTTGTAGACCTCATTACACGAGTGTACATGGTATGGAGGGTGGAGCTTAGTCAGTCTTGAACTGATTTAGATGGCTCGCCACGGGACTACTGCTCTACTATAGACCATGGTTGCCGAAAATTCCCAAATTCATAGCTCAATACGCACGAGTGTAGATGATTTGGAAAGTGGGAGCCTAGTCAGTCCCAAACTGATTTCGACGGGTTGCCACAGAACCACTGCTCTTCAACCTAGTCATTGAATCCCTTCGTCTCAAACTTGTAGCCCGCCACACACGGGTGTAGATAGTTTGAAAGGTGGAAGACTAGTCAGTCCCGAACTGATGTCAACGCCTCGCCACGGGATCATTGATCTTGAACAAATCATGATCGCCGAATCCTCATTTCCCAAACCTGTAGTCCACCCTACTTGGACATGGACCATGCAAAAGGTGGGAGCTCTAGATGACTCACCACCGCTTTCTTTTGAAACAGCGGCCGCAGAGATGAATTACAGCTCAAGCAATGTCTTCACGCTCACACGGGCTGACATTCTAATACCAGCAAAGGCCACTCATGCCGACCCATAAATTGTTCCGCCAACACGTGAACGAGTACTACATGGAATGCCTGCCCGAGACAACGCATGAGCTTGACTGTCATAGTTCACTCATGCCAGCAACCTCGACCGACGGTCAGATTGGCAAAATGAGCCCCCAGTGACTTACCTTGAGAATTGGCCTCTGGTGGGCAGCATAGCCCATTTTCAACCATCAGCGGAACGCCCATCATCGAACGGGACTAAGCAACAATGACTCCAAGTCACTTGCAACGCAAATGATCAAATTCTCAATAACATATAGACCACTCGACTTCCTATTGACCTAACCAGCCTATGCCAAAGTAAAATGGGAAGGCGAAATAGGAAGCGTGCAATAGGGAAAACGAGCATTAAACGAATACAGAACGTATTCAAGATAAATTTGTTTTCATTAACAGTTAAAGTAAAAGAGGTACAAGTGTATAAAGTCTATTCCTTATCAAGAAAGGGTACATAAATAGAAGAGCTAAGCTTAATGGATGAGGGAACAAGAGTTGCGTTTGTACGCGTCACAATCTGAGCGTCATGATCCGGATCACCCTCTTCGTCTGACAACACAGAAGCCACTGATAAGTCTACATACGACATCTTCTGATACCGATCAAGGTCTCATTTTGGATGCTCCTCCGTCATCAATGCCAGCAGCTCTAATCTATCGTGTACAGCCCAGCGGAATTCACACTTGCCTTGTTCTTGGAGAAACTCTTCCTCGCAAGCCTTCGCTTCAACAAGTTCGCGTTCCATCAGCCCCAGCTTGCCAGTCAGCGCATCGACCTGAGATTGCTCTGTAGTCAAACTGCTCTCTACGACACTGTGTTCATGTTGTTCCAGTTCAAGCTCCTCTTCGGCCTTCCTCGCCTCCCGGCATTGAACTCCACATCGAACTCTAATTGTTGTCTCTAAACAACCCTATCAACCTCCTTTAAGGCATTTTCCTCAGCGAGATACCACAATTCAAATGCGCCTCAGCCACAGCTTCATGCGCAATCTTCAGGTCGCGATGGGTCCGATCCAACTATTGCTTGAATCTATCCCTCGTGGACACCACCTCTGCTAAACGAAACACTCTAAGTCTCAACGTCAATGATCGATTGTTCCAGCCTCATCTCCTTAGTCTGCTTCCTTAGCAACTTAATTTCATAAAGCGCATCAGAATACATCCTTTGCATGTTCAAGAAGACACGCTCCATGGTGTACACCCTCTCATGAGCCACATTGACTTCCATCCCAGTGTCGGCCACCAAGCTCAAGTGAGACATTCCTAGCATAAGGTACTTCTAACCCTTATCCATACACCTTTCTAGCGTATCCTCATTGAGTTTTGGATCGTGATCCATCAGCCAGCTATGATGCCTACTTATATGATTCTTCAAAGAATAATCCACATCAACCACCTGGTGCCAGACTAGAGTGCTCATCTTTGCTAATTTCGGGGCAAACAGACGTATTCGCACATCTGGATGAAGTTTTACCGGATGAGGAGTTACGCCAACACCACCCTTCGTAGTCGCCACTGCTCCCAAACCCTCCTCCGCAGCCTTTCTTTTATCACCAACAATCGACCCTTTTGTGCAAGACAGCTTAATAAAATTCGGAATAAGAGAAGGAAGCAAGTTGTCCAACATACCCTCCATCACCTTAAGATGCGACTTGGAGCTAGATAGGGAACAATGTGGATTGTGAGAAACTTGACCCGTATCACCACGACCACTATCGGACAACCCACCAATGGGATGATTGGATTCTAGAACCTCAGGCGGGTCAGCACCAATAGAAGTCGCCATTGCAGCCAGGATTAGCTTCTCGCTCAGAGCTTCTAACTGCGTCGCACTAAGATTCAATGCATCTTCAACCCCTGCTAATCGCAGGTGGTCCTTCTCCAAGCCGGATACGTCGGCCTCCACCCTGGTATGTCGATCAAACTCACATCCTTTACTTACTAGAGCAGATCGTTTGGAAGATGACCCAGTTCTAACACAAGACTTCTTCAAACTCACAAAGGAGGGAAGCGTCTCTGACAATCCGTCCGTGTCAAACAAAACATGAGCCTTGACTCTGATGGCTTTCCTTTTCCTGGAAGGGGCTCCATCCTTAGACTTAACTCGCGACGATCGATAAAGAGTAGGGACCACATGCCAGTTGTCCCACAACTCATTGCAAATAAAGTTGGTAACACATATGACCTTCTCAACATTTTTCGTCTGCGAGTATCAAAACTTCTCCATAGTGTTTCGTTCTTCTTGGGTAAGAGGAGTGGTGGGAAACCATCTTGCGAGGGAACACAAGCAACGATTAGCATACAATCAAGCGCAATGAAATTGGAAGATAAAGCTGCAATTACAAAGTGGCTTGAACTCTCGTTCTAGTAGATGACCCTTGAACTTGAAGTACTTTGAATCCACAAGAGCCAAGAAGCCAGATTCTCAAAGCAAGCCGGCGACGTTATTTTACAAATAGTGTGATCATTCAGCCAAGGAGAAGTCAGCAACTAGATCGCCCACAGAGTCACGCAGACTCCAACTTCCTTCATTCTAATCAAATAATAATTATTATGTATCCATTAGGTACCAACTGGGCAGGAGGAATTCCAAGGAAATCCAAAAAGTCCCAAATCACATCAAGAATATAAAAACAAACTCCAGTTTGGAGCATCCCGCGATGCAAACAGATGAACCTGCCGGTGAAAACATTTGCATCTGATCCTTCACAGCATATAATGGAATTTTTTCAAGGACCCCAAACTTCGACCGGATTTCAGGAAGGCCCAATTCAGAAAACAACCTATCTTCGAAAAACTCAAGGCCCTTGGCCAAAGTTGTGTCATCAAGATGGTTTTGGTGAGCCATGAAAAAGATGAACAATTTTTTCAATCAGAATATGAACAAAGCGAAATCTCTAAAAGCAAAGAAAATAGAAGAGTTAGTCTCTGCACAAAGGATGACCTAAATAGATATTGTGTTCCCGCCTCTTCTCCACTGAACCGACGCACATTCAATTAATGAAGCACGCGGCTCAAGCAACGATTCAGACACAATTATCATGAGCGACATATTTTTTTAAGAAGTGACTTAGTGAATCGATGTGATGACCCACTAACTCGAGGGGAGTAGCTGATAATATACCAAAATGGTCCCAACATTGCGTCGTATACGTGTCATGATGATCTCGAAAAAACAACAAGCCTTAGCCTTAGCCGAACACTGCTCCATTCCAAGCGATTTTAAGCCTGCCCAATGCATTCTGCCATATGTATTTAAATTCTTTTAGCATGCTAGGCCCACATGTCTCACAACTATCCTCAATACCTGTAAGCCCTGCTAAGGCAAGTATCTCGAGGATTAGTTTCGAACGGGCAAGTATAGTGACTTTTTGCTTCCAACTAGGAAGTAAATTCTAGAGTATGTATCACATATGAAGACTTCTTCCTATAGACTACTCTCGAAAAGAGAACTATCTCTCAAGTATCTAAGAGCACATGGCTAAGTGGGAAACTTCCCTCCACAAGACAACTCCTAATTAGATAACGATTTCCACGCAAATCTTCTTCCCTAAACTACGCCATTGATGGCCTAGTCGAACCAAGACTCTAGCACTATAAATAAGACATGAGATTGGTAAGCTAAGGTACACTGTAAATTCCTTGTTTACGACATTACACCTTTTTCAGATCTCAGTCTTACTTTAGTATCGGAGTACCATCGACCACAACAACGGTGGTCCATGATTTACATGCGTTCCTTGTGCAAATCAGCAGGTTTGCAAATCACAAGGTTTGCAGGTCAAGTTCAAAGCAGGAAGCGAAAAATGACTGCATCAACTACCTTGGTACATCCCATCAACTTTAATGCATTGAAATGATAATAAATTACATAGTCATCGACATAATAAAATTTTTGTCTAATTAAAGAGCAAAAAAAAATAGACGAAGGGCAAAAATAGTTCATATAAATTTACATATTTAATAATGGACCCCTATGGGAAGTCAGACACTTTACAATTCAAGTTTTTGGATAGGCATATTAATGTGTAAATGGTTATCTCAAAACAACTAAGGCTAATTAATGGAAATAAAAAAAAAATCAGGCTTAGCCAAACAACTAAGGCTAAGTAAATTTCAGAGTATGTATCACATATGAAGACTTCTTCCTATAGACTACTCTCGAAAAGAGAACTATCTCAGTATCTAAGAGCACATGGCTAAGTGGGAAACCTCCCTCCACAACACAACTCCTAATTAGATAAGGATCTCCACGCATATCTTCTTCCCTAAACTACGCCATTCATGGCCTAGTCGAACCAAGACTCTAGCACTATAAATAAGACATGAGATTGGTAAGCTAAGGTACACTGTAAATTCCTTGTTTACGACATTACACCTTCTTCAGATCTCAGTCTTACTTTAGTATCGGAGTACCATCGGCCACAACAACGGTGGTCCATGATTTACATGCGTTCCTTGTGCAAATCAGCAGGTTTGCAAATCACAAGGTTTGTAGGTCAAGTTCAAAGCAGGGAGCCGAAAATGATTGCATCAACTACCTTGGTACATCCTATCAACTTTAATGCATTGAAATGATAATAAATTACATAGTCATCGACATAATAAAATTTTTGTCTTATTAAAGAGCAAAAAAAATAGACGAAGGGCAAAAATAGTTCATATAAATTTACATATTTAATAATGGACCCTTATGAGAAGCCAGACACTTTACAATTCAAGTTTTTGGATAGGCATATTAATGTGTAAATGGTTATCTCAAAACAACTAAGGCTAATTATAGGAAATAAAAAAAAATCAGGCTTAGCCAAACAATGACCTTCCTTTGGGTCAATCATTTAAATTAATTACCTTATACCGCCAATGTACCGACCAAAATAACAACATTCCTTTGGGTTAATTGTTATTCACATGGATCATGATGCAACCATATGCAATCCACTAAAAGCATAACTGAAATTCAAATTTAAATAAAATTTCATGAAAGAGGTCACTTAGGCGATGTAGCACAAAATTTCACCTAAATTTAAAATTTGGATTGCTAGTTAAAATATTCTTGAGGTGCTCCTAAACTATTCCTTAATTAATTTCAAATCCACAAGTGAAAAAGGTCAAAAAAATGCAACCGGTCCAGTCCAATCCAATAGGCCATGTAGCCCAAATAGGCCTTACGGGCTCAAATAACAAAAATTGGTCCAACCAGAGCTGAACCGGTTCACCGGACTGAACTGAACCAGTCTGAAAGGAGCCAGCCCAGTCTGTCTAAACAAAGCCGGTCCAGATCTGAACCGACCCAAGGCAACTGGACCAGACCATAACCCAATTGAGCCGAACCAACCTGAACCAAACAGACCAACTGGACCCAACCTGCCAGGCCCAAAAACAGACCCATAAAATTAAAATAAATGATCTTGTGGGTCATCTTATTCACCCGTTTCAATGTGATTTCAAATAAAAACAAACCTAGAAAAGGATTTGAATGTCTCTAAAAATGAGAAACTTTTGATTTAATTGATCGAATATGAGGTAATCAACACTGGTCGATCGAATTTGTGCTCAAATCAATGGAGAAAATAAACTTTTATCAATTGTTGCCAATGAACGAAGTTGTGTCAGTAAAAATCTATCGAATCGATCAAGGAAAACCTTATACCAAAAACCATATTCATTATGGATATACCGCACATACAACTCAATGTTGAAGAAATAGTTTTTGAAAGAAAACCCACTTTTTTTCTTAAATTTAACATTGAATAAAAAATATAAAATTTTCAATATCATTCTAACAACCACCGACCACCAAAAATATATGTATGGGGTCAATTATTGAACGACTAAACCACAATCCAGTGGTTGGGAGAACCGAATCCGACAAAGTAGACTTCTAAGGTTTAGGTAAAAACCCACATAACAATTAATTAAAAAATCAAGCAATATGAAAACGAAAATTGTATGTTTTCTTCAATGATTCTGACAAGGAGGCTCTGATACCACTGGCAGGAATCTATTAGATTCTAAACCAAGACCTCATGTCAATAATCAATGAAGAAAAAAATGTAATCAATGCATACTTGAAGTCTCCATTGATAAACAATATCCTAGCAGCAATCCTCACGAACTAGCAACACGTAACGGAGAGATCTTCCACCTCTAGAACATTTCTCTTGTATTTCTCACACTAGATGGGAAAAGGAGGAGATAGAAAATTAGGTTTGGAGTGGGGACCTCAACTGTATGTATAGAGCCCTAATTTTATTATTAGCCCATCATCAATAACAAAATTATATTGAGACTTAAATTGATATCTACACATAAATCACCTCCATACTCAATTTAGTAATACATGTCAAGATAAAACATGTAATTAGAAACGTTTTTTTTTTTTAAAGGCATGCATGCAGCCGGTATGTAATTAGAAACGTGTTTATGACCTTAGCCTTGTTTCTTAATGATCACAACTAATCGAGTCTAATCACACATTACTCACTATAGTTCGATAGTCTATAACGTATAATAATATAAACTATGTAGATCCACCTTATGAAATTTTCTAACAAGAAATAGAGAAAATGGTGGTTGCAAGAGAAAATAGAGGGGAAGGAAAGAGGCTGAAAAGGCAGAGAGGTATTATGTTTGGCTCGAAGGAGGATAAATATGTTTCGGCTGGGCTTGGGCTTAGGTTAAGATGGGTTTGGGTTTAATTGTTCATCCTAATTTCATTTGTCACCGTCACTTTGGGCTTGTTTTTCCAAACTCTCCGCGCTAAAACAATTTCATCGTTTAGCCTCAACTTCCTACAAAAACATAAAAACAAAATAATTAGAATAAAATACAATATTTAAAGCACTAACAAATATAAATTAAAGGATATATTTATTTATTAATTATGTGAATATCAAATACCCCCAAACCTATATTTTTCTAGTCCTCGAGCAAAACAAAAAAATAAATCCTAACTCACTTTTGTAGGAAACATCGATTGCACTTACCTTAACGTGCAACAAGGCTTTAAGCCCTTAGATTACCTCTAGTTGACGAGAGTTATAGTCTCGTGAGGGTTTCTAGAAATGTAACTCACAAACATTACCGACTCAATAAAAGAAAATCTATTTTCTAAAAAAATGAAAAAACATTGTCATCATCATTTATTTTCCTCAGAGAATTCATCTAATTGCCAAAATTTTCAGGAAAACAACTAACATTGTCACAGTAATATATCAATGGAGTTTTACAACAATTTAATAGTATCCAAAGGTTAATTAAATTTCAACATTATTCTCAACTCGAAGTGTGTGTGTGTGTGTAGCCTTATCAACACAACTCTCTATTTCATAGCAAAGACACAACTAAATAACCTTTAGAAAGTATGTCTCGATTACAAATTTCTCATGTCACTTAGAAATGAATCACTCAGAGATTGAATATTTATCAATCAATTTATATGTGAGGAAAAAAATAAGTTATGGAAACACAAATATCTCATATATAATTATCATGAAGAACAAACATTTCAAAAAATGAAATGAATATGATTTCATGGACATGAATATCAATTACTTTTGATAATGTCGAACCAAGCACCATAGTTCTTGTTTATTCAATCTCAACATCTATGCACCAAACATTTAATTAAGATAAGTTAAGTCTTTATTAGGTTGTGATGTAGTCGATTTCCACTCCGTGCTTTGACCTAATCCTGCTGACTTGCACAATTAATACACTTGAGCCACGGACAACCGTTGTGGTGGCCGATGACACTTCAATGTTAAAGTCAAACAGGGATTTGAAGATGGTGTAGTGTTGTAACAGAGAATTTGTAGCATACTTTAGCTTACCAAACTCATGTCTTATTTATAGTGGAAGGAGCCCTGGTTCTACTAGGCCATCGAGGGCGCAGTTTAGGAAGGAGATATTTGTGGAAATTCTTTTCTAAGTAGGAGTCATGCTGTAAGAGGGAAGTTCCATGTTAGCCTTGTGCTCCTAGATATGCGGGAGATAGCTTCTAATGCGAGGGCAATCCGTAGAAGGAAGATTCTACATTTGGGATGTACTCTGGTATTTGCTTCCTAGTTGGAAGCAGAAACATGTTGTAGTTTCCTGTTCGAATCTTCTCCTCAAGATACTTGCCTTAGTAGGACTTATGAGTATTGAGGATAGTTGTGAGACGTGTGGGCCTCGCATGCTGTGAGAGTTCCGACCCGTTTGGTGGGCTGAATTGGGCGGGCTTAGAATCGCTTCGGCCGAATCATTGTTGGACTGATGTTGGGGCCCGTAATTCCTCAAGATTATCATGACACGTGTACGGCTTAGGGGTGTGACAATTTTTATGTATCATTAGCTATTCCCCCTATGTTAGTGGGTCATCACATCGATTTGTTAAGTCATCTCTTGAAGGGATGCGTCACTCATGATGATTGAGTCTGAATCATTGCTTGAGTCGTGCGCTGCATTAATTGAACGTGCATCGATCCAGCGAAAGAGAGGCGGGAACCCAATATCTATTTAGGTCATCCGCAATGTAAAGTCTGACTCTGATGAGAAAAGATTGTTCATCTTCATCATTGCTCAACAAAACCTTCTTGACGACGCAACCTTGGCCAAGGGCCTAGAGTTTTTCGAAGACAGGTTGTTGTTTGAGCCTGGCCTTGCCAAAATCCCTACAAAGTTTAGGGTCCCTGAGGACCTGCCATTTTATGTCCTGATGCGTGATCAAAGGCCAATGTCACCTTTAGCCGGCTTCATATTCTTGCATTGTGGGATGTTTCAAATTGAAGTGTGTATCCGGTTCTAAACGTGATTTGGGAGTTCTTGGATCTCCTGTGGATTTTTTTTAGGCAAGTTGGTATCTAATGGATATAGGATCATCTTCCTGATTTTGATCAGTGCTAAGGAGGTCGTCGTCAACATGACTCCGCGAGTAATTCAGTTGCTGACTTCTCCCCAGCTGAAGGGTAACCCTGTCTGTAAGATGACATCACCGGCTTGCTTTGAGAATCTGCCCGATGATTTCAAGTTTTGGCAGAAGTATTGCTTCTTGACCCCTGTGAATTCGAATTATTTTCGATGCAAGGGTCGTCTGCTTGAGCGAGAGTTCAGGCCGCTTCGTAAGTTCAACCCTTTCTCATGACTTTGATATGCTTGATCGTGGGCTAGCTAATCATTGCTTGTGTTTTTTGGCAGGGAGGTTTCCGACTACTTTAATTTTAGAGGAGGAAAACACTATAGAGACGTTTTGCGGGCCAAAGAGGAATGTGGTCGATGTCATAAGAGTTTTCAACTTCATCCGTAGTGGGTTGTGGGACAACTGGCACGTTGCCCCATGAAAGATGGGCCCTCTTCATGGATGAGGAAGGCTGCTGGGGCCAAAAATCCCGTTCTGTCTGACATGAAGGAGCCGTCTGAAATGCTTGTCTCTTTTGTGAATAAGAGATCTCGTGTTAGAACTAGGTTACCTTCACAACGACTCGTTCCAGTGATTGAAGAGCATGAGTCGGCTAAGCATGGCGGGAAAACTAAAGTGTCTGACATAGACAAAGATTACCTGCGGTTTGCAGGGGTTGTAGTCAGGTCGAATCTCAATGACGCGCAGGCCGAAGCTTTGAATGATCGTCTGGTGCGGGTTGCAATGTTGGCTTATGTTGTTGCCGATTCACGCGAGGCTGTTCTGATAGAAGGCTTCTCTGAATAACCGCCTGAGGTTGTGGAATCTGATCGTCTTATTGGTGCGCTTTCTGATAGTGGTCGTGGGCCAGGTTTCCCATAGTCTGCATTGTTCACCATCTTGTTCCAAGCCACAACTAGATGTGTTGGAGGGTCCTTTGGATAATTCACTCCCTCCTCTCCATCAGGATCCCGTCGAGCCATCTAGCACCAAAGGGTCGGTTGTTTGTGACAAAGGAAAGGCCATGAAGAAGAGCATGACGACAGGGGCAATCGTGAAGGGTGGTGCCGGCGTAATTCCTGATCCAAAAAGCTTCATCTGGATGCACACGTAAGCCTGTTTTCATCAGACTTGGTAAATATTAGTTCACAGGTCCGGCACAAAGAGGTGAACCTAGAGTATGCTTCGGGGAAGCATATAATCAGGTGTCACAGTTGGTTGATGGATTGTGCACCAAAACTTGAGGAGGACATGCTAGAAGGGTGTATCGATAAGGGCTTGAAGTACCTTATGCTGGGTATGTCTCACTTGAGCCACGTGGTCGTTTAAGGGCATACGAAACCCATGTCCACTAGTGGTGTGCACTATGTGGATGGCATTACCTTAAATCAAACAGCGATCCGTAGGTACGGTCCATTCGTCAAGGCTGCTTTGGATTTGCGATCGTGCAAAACATGTAGTAGAATATTGTTTGAATGGTGGGCCAAGTGGATTGAGCCTTTGGGCCCGTAAAGGGAGAGTTAGGGTTTCCTGTACGGTTACGCTACGTGTACGACATAGATCGCGCGAGGACACGTCTACGACGTATGCTGCAGGACGGTTGAGTACCGGTTACTCCTCCTGAATTAATGGGGTTGCGGGCAACGCCATTAATTGAGCGAGCATGGTCTGCACACTTTCCTTGGGAACCGTCGTGTCTTCATTTCCCACACGGTATTCTATGCTTAGCAGTTAATGCAAGAGGCTTGTTTGTGAACCATTACAACTATATAATGTTGTTTTCCAATCATTGTAGGCACTAGCTTTTGCAATGCTTATCTCCTGAATGTTTTTGTTGGAAGAAAATTCTTTGGATTTTCCAAAGGTTGAAGGGAGATCTCTAGCAATGGAATCCTCGAATGTTCTAATATTTGCACTGATTAGGTACAACAATAGTTGTTGTTATGCGTTGTGAGACCCTGGAGTGGGCGAACCTGATGGTGAGGTGAGGGTTGGAGCCCAATAGGCCCAATAGTTTTGAGAGAGGTTGGACGAGCTACAAAGGGGGACATAGTCCCACATCGCCTGGGTGCGGGAGGGGGATGTGATACTTTGTGCGAGGTTGGATCCCCATAGTTACAACGCGTTTTAAAGCAGTGCTAGCCAGTTGGGCCCATTGCAGACAATATTGTTATTGTTCAGATTGGGTCGTTAAATGCGTGGTCACCTGTTCTGAGTGGGTACGTAGTTGATCTGCGGAGGTCTCATAATTTCTTCTCATATCACGGAGAAGTAGTATGGATTTTTTGCCAAGGGAGATGCCCTTGTGTTACTTTTTGCCGCTTGCATCCGTATGTATGTGGATCCACTTCTAACCAATGGCTGATCGAAGTGTTAGCCGATGTGCGATGCTTCCAGGTGTGGTATCTCTCAATTACTCCCGGCGTCATCTATGGGAAAAGTGGACTCGCTTGGCATCATTGTGAGACCTCGTCTGTTTCACCTCTTGTGGTCATCCTCATATGCCTTCTTCCAGCCCCCCTGTATGCCAACATCCGTTTGAGAAAGTATGTAGAATGGGTGGGATGTCTCTTTAAGAAATCAACAGTCCATTGTAAGGTTTACAACACAGTTGTACGGGCACTTTTCTAGGGTGATTCGCCGAAGCCATTTGGCCACTCAATCCTCTCAATTCTCTCTGACACCTTGTCTTTAACTTGGGAAGGGGTTGAGCAAAGTCTGTTCGTATATGTTTGTTCTCACTTGCAAATAACTGGCATGTCCTTCTTCAGACACCTTTACGTGATCAGGTTGTCTAAGCGGGTCTTTTACTTCATGTTGACTGTATTCAGATGCTTCTAGCATGTAGTCTTTTGTATCCGCATCAAAGTGCTTGTTGTTACATCTTTCCAATAATCAATAGAGTTTGTTTTTGTAAGTCTTCATTTATTTATTAAATGATTGCAAATCACATAAGTTTTTAAGAACAAAAACTCTACATTGACTATGGAAAAGGAAACAAACGACTGAAAGTTGACTAAATGTTGACGGAAAGAAATTGATCTTGGCCTTGAAGTTAATTCGGTTTGCTCTTGTGGATCGTTAGGCAGACTGTCGAGACGCTTCAGAGGTTACTGAAGTGTAAACCTTGTAGATGGGTCAATCTTTGTACCAATGGAATGTTGAGGGGATGTATTCACACTTGCCTTGGCCTCTCCATTTTGCTGGGAGTGGAGGGCGTCTTCTCGCATTCATTTTCCCTCTTTACGGATCTCAGCTCCTCCAAGGTAATATGCTTCTGAGCACTCTTCAGGAGCTCTGTCATGTCCAGAGCGGGCTGTAAGGTGATGTCTACGTAGAGCTTTCCTTTCTTGAGGCCCATAGTGAAGGCTATCACGGCCGTGTAGCCGCTGCATCCGTCGATGAGAGTCAGCTCGTTGTTCAAACGCATGACATACTCTCTGAAAGTTAAGTGGTACCTCTGTTTTAGAGAAAGTATGTAATGTAGGCCTTTTAAAAAATGATGTATCCCTACAAAATGGGTCAAGAACTCCTTTGCCAGTGTTTTGAAGGAGTCGATCGACCTGGGCGGAAGGTTGTGGAACCATGTAAGTGTTGAACTTTTTAGACTAGTGGGAAAGGTTCTGCACATGATAGACTCGGATCCTTCTTTGAGGGCCATTATGTGTTGGTAATGGCGCAGATGGTCGAAAGGATCGGTGGTTCCGTCGTAGAAGTCCAGCTTCGTGGGAGTAAACTTCCTTGGAAGGGCCTCATTAATGATCCGATCCACAAATGGTGGGACAGAGAGGCGAAACAGTACATCTGGGTCGTGCACCTCTCTATGGAGTGGGTTCTCAGGGTCGAGTCTTTTTTCCCTTGCGGCGGGTCATCGTTAGCTGCACAGCCTCCCTTGGTCTAATGAGAACTGGCAGGGGATTGGCTTTCCTGTGCTTGCTCCCTGCCATCTTCCTGAAGACAGAGGCCCATGATGCTTCTGGTCTCCATTTGCAGGTGGTGGATTTTATAGCGTGAGAGCCTCCACCGCCTTGGCTATCTGTTGTATTTGAGATGACAACACATCGATTCGGGGGCATGTTGTTGTTATTGTTGGCGTGGGGGCATGAGTCTACAGCCCGTGTATAACCGGAGCCGCTGAAAATGGTGGTGCGATCCCCGAAGTGTTTGACGTGTCCCCCTTTTCTCCATTGTTGCGTGACCTAGTGGTCACCATCTCTCTGGGTTCTGAAAGGAGACAACGCTAATGACAAGTTAATAACTTTGTTGTCCCCATGGACAACGTCAAACTGATGCAGTCGATTTTTGCTCACTGCTTTGACCTAATCTCGCTTACCTACACAAGTAACGCACGTGAGCCACGGACCAACACTGTGGTGGCCGATGACACTCTGATGCTAAAGTCAGACAGGGATTTGAGGAAGGTCTAATGTTGTAACAGATAATTTATAGCATACCTTAGCTTACCAACCACATGTCTTATTTTTAGTGGAAGGAGTCATGGTTCTACCTGGCCATCGAGGGCGCAGTTTAGGAAGGAGATCTTTGTGAAAATTCTTTTCTAAGTAGCAGTCATGTTGTAAGAGGGAAGTTCCATGCTAGCCTTGTGCTCCTAGATACGCGGGAGATAGCTTCCAATGCGAAGGCAATCCGTAGAAGGAAGATTCTACATTTGGGATGTACTCTGATATTTGCTTCCTAGTTGGAAGCAGAAAGATGTTGTAGTTGCCCGTCCGAATCTTCTCCTCAAGATACATGCCTTAGTAGGACTTATGAGTATTGAGGATAGTTGTGAGACGTGTGGGCCTCGCATGCTGTGAGAGTTTCGACCCGTTTGGTGGACTGAATTAAGCGGACTTAGAACCGCTTGGGCCGAATCATTGTTGGACTGATGCTGGGGCCCGTAATTCCTCAAGATTACATGACACGTGTACGGCTTAGGGGTGTGACAATTTTTATGTATCATTAGCTACTCCCCCTATGTTAGTGCGCCATCACATCGATTTGCTAAGTCATCTCTTGAAGGGATGTGTCACTCATGATGATTGAGTCTGAATCGTTGCCTGAGTCGTGCGCTGCATTAATTGAACGTGCATCGGTCCAGCGAAAAAAAGGCGGGAACCCAATATCTATTTAGGTCATCCGCAATGTAAAGTCTGACTCTGATACCACTATGATTAGAATAGATTGTTCATCTACTTCATTGCTCAACAAAATGTACCTTGGCCAAGGGCCTGACCTTGCAAAAATTTGTACAAAGTTTAGGGTCCCTGAGGACCTGCCATTGTATGTCCTGATGGGTGATCAAAGGCCAATGTCACCTCCGGCCGATTTTATATTCTTGCATCGTGGGATGCTTCAAATTGAAGTGTGTTTCCGGTTCTAAACATGATTTGGGAGTTCTTGGATCTCCTGGGGATTCTTCTAGCCAAGTTGGTACCTAATGGATATAGGATCATCCTCTTGATTTTGATCAGTGCTAAGGAGGTCGTCGTCAGCGTGACTCCGTGAGTAATTCAGTTGCTGACTTTTCCCCGGCTGAAGGGTAAAATTGTCTGTAAGATGACATCACCGGTGTTCTTTGAGAATCTGCCCGATGACTTCAAGTTCTGGCAGAAGTATTGCTTCTTGACCCCTGCGAATTCGAATTATTTTTTATTCAAGGGTTATCCGCTTGAGCGAGAGTTCAAGCCGCTTCATAAATTCAACCATTTCTCGTGACTTTGATATGCTTGATCACAGGGCTAGCTAATTATTGCTTGTGTTTTTTTGCAGGGAGTTTCCCACTACTTCTTTAACTTTAGAGGAGGAAAATACTATGGAGACGTTTTGCGGCATGCCAAAGAGGAATGTGGTCGATGTCATAAGAATTTTCAACTTCATCCGTAGTGGGCTATGGGACAACTGGCACGTTGCCCCTATGGAAGATGGGCCTTCTTCATGGAAGAGGAAGGTTGTTGGGGCCAAAACTCTCGTTCTGTCTGACATGGAGGAGCCGTTTGAAATGCTTGCCTCTTTTGTAAATAAGAGATCTCGTGTTAGAACTGGTTACCTTCAGCACGACTCGTTCCAGTGAGAGTAGAGCATGAGTAGGCTAAGGCTTGCGGGGCAGAAACTGAAGTGTCCAACTTGGAAAAAGATTACCTGCGGTTTGCAGGGGTTGTAGTCAGGTCGAATCTCAAAGACGCGCAGGTCGAAGTTTTAATGATCATCTGGAGCGGGTTGCAATGTTGGCTTCTGCTATTGCTGATTCACGCGGGTTGCAATGTTGGCTTCTTCGTTTGATGATGCAAAGGAAACGGACAAGTCTACATATGATATCTTCTTATATTGGCCAAGATCCCATTCCGGATGCTCCTCCTTCAACAACGCTTGCAGTTCCAACCTATTGTCTACGACCCAGCGGAACTCGCACCTTCCTTGTTTCTTTAGAAGCCCTTCCTCTTGCACTTTTGCATCAGCAAGTTCACGTTCCAACAACTCCAACTTGCCAGTCGGCAGCATCAACTTGAGACTGCTCTGTATCCAAATCGCCGGTAGTTTTTTTCCCAGCCAAATACATTGGCCTTCGCTCTGACGAGCCGATCAAACTCGCGCTCTTCACTTACTGGAGAAGGTCGAGTTGAAGACAACCCAATTCTGACGCTAGACCTTTTTGAACTCACAAAGGAGGCAAGTGTCTCAGACGGCTCCTCCTTGTTGGACAAAACATGATCTTTGTCCCCAACAACCATTCTCATCCTAAAAGGGGCCCATCTTCAAGCTTTACTCGCCATGTTCAGTAAATAGTGGGGGCCACATGCCAGTTGTCCCACAGCCCACTACGATTGAAATTGGGATCACATATAATATCCACCACGTTTCTCATTGACAAGCCACAAAACATCTCCATAGTGTTTTGCTCCTCTAGGGTAAGAGGAGTAGTGGGAAATCGTCAATCAAATAAATGAGAGAAACGATTAGCATGCAATCAAGCACAATGAAACTAGAAGAAAAAGTTGTATTTACATAGTGGTCCGAACTCCCGCTCAAGCGCGACCCCTGAATTTGAAGTACTTTGAATCCGTAGGGGCTAAGATGAAATACTTCGGCCAAAACATGAATTCATCTGGCAGATTCGCGAAGCAAGCCGGCGACATCATCTTACAGACGGCGTTACCCTTCAACCGAGGAGAAGTCATCAACTGAATAACTCATGGAGTCATGCAAACACCAACTTATTTCGCCCTAATTAGAATAAAAAAAGATGATCCTGTATCCATTAGGCCTCAACTGGGCTGGAGGAATCCCAAGGAAGTCCAAGAGTTCTCAAATCACATCCAGAATAGGAAAGCGTACTCCGATTTGAAGCATCCCCGATGCAAGCAGATGAACCCTACTGGTGGAAACATTGGCATCTGGTCGCCCCTCATAACAGACAATTGCAGATCCTCAGGGACCCCGAACTTTGTTTGGATCTCAGCAAGGTCGGGTTCAAAAAGCAACCTGCATTCATAAAACTCATGGCCCTTGGCCAAGGTTGCATCATCAAGACGGTTTTGTTGAGCCATGAAGAAGACGAGCAATTTCTTATTTCAATAAGGAACTCATCTACTCCATCTGGCTAGTTCTGAGTTTGAATCCCGGGCAACCCATAATGATACCTATATATTTTTAACTCACTTATTCAGTCAAAAGATGAACAGAGCAATATCTTCAAAAGCAAAGAAAATAGAAGTGTCAGACTCCGCACAACGGATGACCTAAATAGATATTAGGTTTTCGCCTCTTTTCCATAGAACCGACGCGTGTTCATTAAATTCAGTGTGCGGCTCAAGCAACGATTCAGACTCAATCATCATGAGTGGCGTATCTTTTCAAGAGATGACTTAGCGAACCTATGTGATGGCCCAATAACTCGGGGAAAGTAGCTGATGATACATCAAAACGGTAACATCCCTGAGCCATACATGTGTCATGATGATCTCAAGGAATTACGGGCCTCAGCGTCAACCCAACACTGATCTGGCCTAAGCGGTTCTAAGCCCACCCAATGTAGTCTGCCAAACAGACCTGAACTCTTACAACATGCTAAGTCCACACGTCTCACAACTATCCTCAATACTCGTAATCCCTATTAAGGAAAGTATCTCAAGGATAAACTTCGGACAAGCAATTACAGCAGCTCTCCACTTTCGACTAGGAAGCAAATACCAGAGTACATTCCACACAAGGAAACCTCTTTTCACGGATTCCTCTCAAATAAGGAACAATCTCCCGTGTATCTAGAAGCACAGGGCTAACATGGAAGTTCCCTTCTACAGCACGACTCCTAATTAAATAAGGATCTCCACAAAGATCTCCTTCCTAAATTATGCCTTCGATGTCTTGGTAGAACGAGATTCCTTGCACTATACATAAGACATGAGGTTTGTAAGCTAAGGTACGCTACAAATTTTTTGTTTACAACATTACACCTTCCTCATATCATTGTCTGGCTTTAGCATCGGAGTGCCATCTGCCACCACAATGTTGGTCTGTGGCTCACGTGCGTTACCTGTGCAGGTCAGCAGGACTAGGGCAAAACAAGTAGCGGAAAATGACTGCATCAACTAATTACTATGTTTATGTAATGGTATATCCTCTCCTTGCATTTTGTATTTGATAAGCACATAAATAAGATATTTTATGCCCCTGAATATACAATTACTAAGTCCCATTATCTAATAAAAATATCTCATTATGTGTATTTTGTAGAATATCAAGTACTAATCTCAAATCATACACAAAGTGGCACAATAAGGCTAATTTCAACAACTAAAAAGCCCATTGAAAGTTCACACATGCATTGTCAAAGATCAAAGATTTTCAAGGCCAAGACACATGAAGTCAAGCCCACAAAGTTTCATCATCTAAGGATCTCGAGGAAATCAACTTTAAGATTTGGACATCCACATGGAATCTTCATCATAGGCAAAGAATATATACAAACACCCCTATTCATTTTCACGTTTGTACTCCATCTTATTTCACTTTTACACTCTTCCATGTTTTTACTTCATCACTTTTACACTCCACCTTATTTCACTGTAACACTTTTCCTTATTTCACTCCAACACTCCACCATTCTTCATCTATAAATACCCCATTCCTTATTTCCCTATTCCTTATTTCCTTATTATCTCTGCACATAAGTCTCACCATTCTTCATCTATAAATACCCCATACATGGACATACAATGGAAAAGACTATAAAAAAACACTTTGAAGAGAGAAATAGCTAAAGTAGTTGTAGTTTAGAGATAAATAAAGTGAAGTTTGGCCTAGAACTTACCATGTTTGGCTAACATCCCACATTCGGGTATGGGTGAGCCCATTGGAGGGTAGCTCCAAGATGGCTCTATTTTAGATTAGTTATGTTCATTTTCATGTATTAGAGAAGCATGTGTAGTTAGATTGGTCTTGTAGCTTGGTTGTATCATGAATCTATGAGGTAAGTTAGATATTTTGTGTTTCATCAAATGAATTCAATTCATGCTTTCCTCTTCTACTTCTTAAGTTCAAGATTATATAAGTTTCTAAACTTGCAATTTCTCTAACAAGCTCCTTACAATGTTTTATATATTATTAGTCTAAGTTTCATTGTGATTTGATAGATATTCGGTGTTTTATTTAGGTATGGATTCCTTGTATGCTTTTAAATCCACATTTGATTCTTAGGTTACTAATATAGCTTAAACTTGAAATCAATTTGCTCATAATGTCATATTTTTCATCCTGATGTGTTAATGAATTCGGAAAAGATTAATCTAAGAGTGGCCTAATGGTGCCATCTACTCATAATTTTAAACTCAAAGCCCTAACTCTCACATTTAGGTTTTACTTTGCATTTTTATTTCAAATACATCACCAATCACTTGTTTTCTAACTAGATTAAGTTTCAAAAGAGATTTAAATATTAGTTTTTCAAGTTTATAGCTCTCCTTGTGGGATTCGACCCGTACTTGTTGTTATCTAACTTAATAGATAACCGTGCACTTGCGGTAAGATTTGAGATCGATCAAGTTTTCTGTGCCATTGCCGGGGAGAGCAACGGAAAATCAATTTTTAATGCTTATCACTAGTTTAGTTTAGGTTTATTTCATAGTTTATGTGCATCTGCATTGTTTTGATAACATCTTGTAGTCTGAAAATTTTGCATCTTCATTTCTGCAATTTTTTTGAGTATCTAACGTTTACTATTTTAATTTTTAAAAACTTTCTGGTTAATATAAATGATCTAAACTTTCATGGAAATCTTTACATTTGTTCATTGGGCTAAAGGGTAGTGAGAAATGAATTTTTTAACTTGGACTACCTGTGTTGGAATTTGTCTACTGCAAATGATTGATGTTTGGACACATGTTTCTACTAGATAGTTTTGTTTTGTGTTTCCAAATTCTAAATTGTTCTACATCTTGTCTAAGTTCTAGATCATCTTTTGGATTTCAATTTGGATAATTGGTAGAAATAAAATTTGAATTCTCGTAGCAAATACACAATCTGGACTGTGTTTTGTTCACTTCAACTTTCCCATACTTTCTGGCATCCAAATGAATTTTAGAATTTTTTAAAGAAATTTTTGGTTTGTTAGCAATTTGGGAAATTTGTAGATTTGAATTTCATCAACTATTGTACTCTGCACGATTTTCAAAGTCGATCTATTAATTCGGGAAATTTTCAGCAATGCACTGTTTAGCCAAACTTGAATGATTTTCAAAAATTTGCTTCTATACTTTGTTTTTGAAGCCATTAATTATTCTCCCACTACACCAAAAGGCTTGATTAGCTACACAGAGATGGCCACAGCTCAAAACCGTTAGTTTATTTGCCACGGCCTAAAATCGTGACTAAAGCCTAAAACCGTTAGCTACATAGAGATGGGCATGGCTCAAACCCGTGAATTTATTTGCCAAGGCTCAAAACCGTGGCTACATTACAACACAAATGAAAAACACACTAAAAACATTTGGGCGGGCTTTTTGGCACTCATTTTACTTGGCACTCGACGTAGAGCTCCTTCTCCCTCCCCTCAATCTCGTCATCTCCCTCACTAGTTTCTCATCTCGCCATCTCCTCATAGGCCTGAGAAGACTCTGCTTCTCACCTCCATTCATCAAACAAGGTGAGAAGAAGAAACTCCATTGAAGCCAAACTTTCAAAGAGGAGAAGAAGAAGCTTTTTTTTCACTCGCTCGATTTTCCTCCATTAAACACTTCGCTCAATTTCTCTCCCTCTCCCTCTCCCCTCAATTTCAGTCCACCTTTCTCAACATTCTCATAAGATCTTCACATTTCATAGATTCTCTAAAGGTTTTATTCAACTTCCAGAGAGAGATTTACTTCATTGAAAGGTTATATTGCCTTGATCTGAGATTTACTTCATTGAAACCCTAGAACATCAAACCCTTCAAAATTTCTTCTTTTCTCCATCTCTCAAAAACCCTAGAACTCACTTTCTTCTTTTCTCCAGCTCGATTTCTAAAGAGGAGAAAAAGAAGACTAAGAGAGCCACTCAAAACAATAGGTAAGCTATTCAACATTCTCTCATTTCCTGTCTATGTTCATTGCCTCATTGGATTGTGAACAACATATGGGTGAGATTCTAATTGGGGTGTTGGGGTGTTTGTGTGTTTGGCAGGTGTTGGAGGTCAGGTACATTTCCTCATGTGAAACACAACAAAGCGGGAGAAGAACTACTTGGTGAGTATTGGGTCTTCTTTAATTTTTTGAGACTTTTGTTAAGCACTAGTGTTTATTATGTACAAGGGAGCATTTCAATTGGAGGGATTTGCGTCTGCTACTATGTATAAACCATCAACATGATTTACTCAATAGTCTTCTTTAGCCATGTCTGTGTGTTTGTATTGTTATGAGCATGATCATTTGGGTATTTTAGCTTAATTGGTTTAAATGGTTTTTAGCTTAATTGCAAAAGAGGTATTGAAACAAAGAAACATATACTCAATTGGCCTCAATAGCAATATGTTGTATCCATGGGTTGGGAAAATTTAAGCTTTAGACTTCGATTTTAATATGAAAAGTGGACTACTCTTAAGATTTAAAATTCATTTTTTACTATGACAATTTGGACACTGCATATAATTTTATAGCAAACAAAAGTCCTCTCTTTTAGTAGATGTCAATAATTGATTATACAAGTTTCTATAATGTGTGTGTAGTTTCTCTCATGATTGCTTTTATGTTTCTGTAGTCTAGATTTGTTCCTCCTATGAAAACTGTAGAATCTACCTTTCTATTCACCTTGCAACTCTTTAGGCAACATTTGGTTTTAAGACTTTCACTTAGAAGCAGTATTAGTGTTTCAGAATTAAACATTTTTCCTCGAAGCCTGTGATGCTCCATATTTTTGACAAGTAGAGAACTCTAATACTCACCAATCCCAATAACTTGGTTTTTATGTCTACCTTGAAGGCATTAGCATTAACATTTGTTTACGGAGTTTACAAGAGCTCCTAAATGTGCTTCTTTCAGGTTTATCGACTTATATGATGTTGTGTTTACTCTTAATGATCCAAGGTCCAACCGCTGCAACTAATTCTGAAACTACTACCTATTCTGCACATGTAGACAAACTAGGAGAAAAATTAGAAAACTTACACGAACACAAGTGCTTGAATTTGATGAGTTAAAACCAAAACTCTTTTTTTAGTTGTTTTTCCTATTCCACTTGTATGTAATGAAATCTAATAACTTTGTGTCACTAACCTGATGCTAGTCAAAGAGCCTAGATTTTTCCTATTCCAATTGTTTGTAGTTAGATCTAACTTATAAACTTTACACAAAGATGTGCATAACTACCGTATTCATCCAAACGAACATAGTGGTTTTGCTGTAAGTAATGGTGCTGGTTTTTCGCCATATATGTTTGTACACTACCACAAAATAGCTCATATAGTTTTCAAGAAAACAAAATCTGGGATATGATTTTATTACAAGTTTGTATTTTTGTAACACGTGAAATGGATGTGTTTTGGAATGGGAAAGCCCCTTTTGTTACTTTCTGGTCTTGAAATGTTCCTTATAGATTCTGAAAGAAACCAGTTGTAGATAAGGTTGTTATCTTTATTTTGTCGATATCGTTTTGTACAACTCGAACTTGAAACAAATAGATAGATTCATCATTTTTCTGTTTTGTTGAATTTGCAGGTTATCTGTTATTTGTGTAGTAAAGAGCAAGATGTGAGTTTCTACCTGGAAATCTTGAATAGCCAGCTTAACAAAAGTTTAAAGAATTTATTAATTTATCAATTGAAATTGTTCTTGTTTCTTCTAATCTTCAGGTTCAACAAAATTGCAGTAACTGTGTGGTCTGCATGGGAGTTTACTTTTGTGCAAAATGCAAGTTCTTCGATGATGATGTAAGCTTTGAAAAAGACCGGTTCTCAAACTTAGATCCATTTAATTCTTGTAATGAACAATTTACATAGCTGACAATTTGGTTTGGGTTTCAGGTTTCAAAAAAGCAATTTCACTGTGATGGATGTGGAGTTTGCAGGTTGAATCCTCTATCCTTGTTCCATACAATGTTTTTTGTAGTAATTATTCAAAATTTGAATAATCTGAAGTTTTTATCTTATGTTTTTGCTGTTACAGAATCGGAAGTGAAGAGAACTTCATCCACTGCACTAAATGTGGTAAGTAAGCTGCTTGAGTGGTCATTCTTCCAGGGTTTCATGTTTTCAGTTTTTGTAAACTAATTGGTGTTGTCTGGCGTGATGATCTCTTCTTCAGAATGTTGTTACGCAAGGTATTCCTTCACTTGAATAATTTATATTTTTGTTTCTTTCGAACTGCTAGATCGCCTGATTAGTGCAAAGAATCATCAACACTGAGACAAGTTTGGAATTACTTTAGTGCACGATTCAATCCTAAAAATAGTGAGTTTATGTGTCCATGTACTAATGTTTTCTCTAATATTGTTATGTTAAATTAGTCGTAAGAACAAAAGAAGCAAAGCACATCAGGCTATGCTACAATTATCAACTTGAGCACTTGAGAAAAGTATAACTGACTCCATAAGCTTCATCCTTTAATAAGCTTCATCTAGTGTGTGTTTCGGTGTATTTTGACTCTTGCTATAATCATTACTTCCTACATGATCCTATTTTTCTTCCATCTTTATGTTCAATACCAGAAATTAGGAAAGTACTGAAATCAAAGTTGAAGAATATCACCATTTATTGTATTCCGTGCTCACAAAATATGCATCCCTTCCTTTCTCCTTATAAATGCAGGTTCACAACACATCTTTTGATTCTTTTTATACAAAAGTTCTGCTCCTAAATGAAACAAAAAGTTTTTCCATGATGTTGTAAAGTTGAATTCCTTTTTGGAGCAAAATTCTATTTAATGCAATGCAGGAAATTGTGGTGTAACTCAGTTTGGTCTCCACAGTGGGAACTGAGTTTCAGGAAATCTGTTGTGTTCCAAAGCTTTTCTCTCCCCACAAGCCACACACTTGAGAAATTTCAGTTATTTCTTCTTCATGTGGCTTCTTTGATGATTTTTTACTTTGGCACGTGTGAGATTGAATTGAATAGTTTTTATGATGTGGGTTTTGGTGCATATTGGGGTTATGATCAGGAAAGAGATAAGTTTCTATTTTTTTAAGTTGTTTGTTGTCTTGGTTTCTGGTTTCTTTGTTTTTTTGTTTGTTTGATTGTTGTAGAATCAAGAGTTGCATCTGAGGCTGTGTCAAAGGTAAGCTTCTTAGGTCTTCTGAGATGCAGCGCCCCCTATGGATTGATTCGACCTAATACATGCTATCTCTTGCAACCTGCACTTAACCCCCATTTTAGCTGTTGTGGCTACAACCAGTGCTGGACTTCTAGAGAGAGGTGCCTCGGTGGCGTCTATTTCTGCAATGGTTAGTGTTTTCTCTTCGAAATCATGGTTCTATGCATGTACATGTCTTTTGATTGCGTTCTGTTTTTCTCAATTTCAGCATCATTTGTTCTTTAGAGAATGATTCTGAACATTACCTAGAAACTATCTTTGAAGTGTTTCTGCATTTTATTTTCAGAATGGGAGTGCAAGAAATTTGGGGGATGTGAAACCTAGACTAACTGAAGAAACTAATGATAAATCAAAGATTTGGAAACTTACTGAAATCAGTGAACCAGCTCAGTGTCGAACATTGCGGCTCCCAGATAGCTACAGAACAACCAAGGTTTGCGTTTTATTTTCGACCAATGTTTATTTAAAAGATACTTTTATTCAATGTTTCACCTCATCTTTATCATTGGCTTATTCTGTGTGCTGTCCCCTGTCCTGTCTACTTATATTTGATATTCATAATGAATTTTTCTTATAATCATAGTTTAATCTACTTATTGCTGATACACATTAGACACGATAAATACTTCACAATTATTGTTTGGATGGAGAAGTGCATAATTTATCTAATATTTAACTTTTTCTTCACTTTGAGGATGCATAGCTTGTGGAGTTTATTACTTGCTAACAGATCAGTTAGTGCATTGTACTTGCTATGTTTAAACTGGCTGCACCAAAATTTGCTCAGTAATTCTTGGTGTGTTTGATTTGAATTTTACATAGATCATTCTAGAAAATAAAGAAATTGAATTGAAGGGAAAAATGGGTGTATTTCTCCTCCCCAATTCTAGAAAATAGTGCACCAAGGATACTTTTACAATTTTGTCAAACATAGTGAAAATAGTGCACCAAGGATACTTTTACAATTTTGGTAAGATAGGTTAGTAGCATGCTTCCTTCTTTCCCTTGCTGTGACGTCCAGGTAGTTGGAACTTCAACTTTCAAGTGTTGTCTTTGTACATTTGGGAGGAGCAGTTCTCTTCCAGTGTATCTAGGATGAAAAGAGTGTATGTTAGTGCCTTATGTTGCGATGAGAGCATTATATTATGAGAAACAGGGTGTATTACTGATGTTTTTCTTGGTGGGAATTGTTTTGGTCTATTTGAGTGGGTGCAGTACATTCCATCATGCATGTGCACAGGAATGGCTAGCAAGGATGCTCTCCATCTGCCTCAGTTAATAGTTTAGTTTTGCATATGTCATGATGCATTTTCTCTTCTTATATTATGAGAAACACGCTTTGTTACAAATATTTGCAGTTTTTGATATATTTTTCATCAATGAGATGCTGGTGTGCTTACTAATACTAAGCCTACATGTACAAATTTCATTTCCTTTTAATTTTTAGCCTTAGTTCTAAGTTGATCCTCTGCTACTTTTTTCAGTGGCAAGGCTTGGTGCGAATGATCAGAATAAGAACAATGGAGTTGGTATGTAACCACATCGAATGATGATTAGACTTAATGTTTTTTCTAACAATTTATTAGTATTATGTGCAGAGCACTATGTTAAAATTAAAATTAACATAGTACATGAAGTGTGAGATGGGTCTAATGATATGACAGATGGATCATTGTATTTATTTTCTGAGAAAATGTTATGAACTTATTATCGATTGTACACTAAATGGTTGTCAACATTTTGTGGGTGCGGTTCAGACGTCAAACATTGCTGCCATTTCTCCTTGTTTTCAATATGGAAATCCTACCTGACGATGTCGGCTACCTGTTCAATAAGACATGTATGTCTCTGCCAATCACTAACATGTACATGTTTAGATGTCTGGCAATGAGCTTTTCAAAGTGGATAATGCTCCTGGCAGCCCATGTTACTCTTTCCAAGCAAATCTTGTAAATGGAAATGGAAGATGGTTGTCTTTCTGTGTGATTGGCATTGTGGGTCATGAGGTTACTTGTACCCACTTGCATTTGGGGCCATTTTTGTGTGGCTGTTTGCTGTATGGCCTGTGCGGTCAGACAACAAAAGAACTTGTTCTCAAGGTCAGATATTTTTTCCCAGCACCTAGTATTTTAATATTCTGATTGCCTGTGACTGGCTAATTGCTTCTTCTGTTTGGGTTTTGGGGTGTATCACAGGATTTATTCTTCTCTCTTTGGTATATCATTAAAGAAGCTCATTCACTTGTTTGTTTCTTTGTTTATTATTATGTGCCACCCTGTGTTCTATCTTTATTTTCATTATTTGATCAGTATTTGCTTAATAAATTACAGTGTATAATTGGTTTTAAGAAAAATGAAAAAACAACATGAAGGAACATTACAATGGTCCAGTCCAGCATACTCTTTAAGATTATTTATTTCTGACATGACAAGTAGGTTGGAGGAACACCAACCTATATATTTACCAAAATGGAGGGTAATACTCTTATAGTGCTATGTATGTTATTTGATTTATCCCTATTTCTTTTGCTTGATATTCATATATTGCTTTGACTCTACAGTTTAATTATGTTTTAAATTAATTTTTGTTTCACATGTACGTATGAAACTCATTTTTGTTAGTTTAAAGCTGATTTGAACTCTTCATCCAATATTTTTACTTCCCTTTTATCGGTTTACTCCCTACTGAATTATATTGATGAGTTCATGCTAAATAGTCGTAGAATTTTTATTTTATATTATTATTAACTTCTTTTTTTTACTTCATTACTAATGTTCTTCTGTAATTTATGTTATCAGGAAACATTGTCTCCGGCTGTGTGTTTGCAGCTCCAGCGTAAGTCCATCTTCCTATCTTTTGCCTAACTGCATTTTTTTTGTCCATGTACAAATTAGCTGAGGTTGTGGGTGCTGATCGCCATTAATTTTGTTGCAGTTCGACATTTTATCAAATTTACAAGAGAACATCAACTGAAGGATTTCAATCAGTTCCTTATGTGGTTGCACTGTTCAGTGCCATGCTTCGGTTCTACTATGGATTCATTAAAACCCATGTTGTGTTTAACTGGTATCAATGAGCATATAAGTTGTGTTTGAATTTTTTTTTCTTTACGATTAAATCGCTTATACACCACATGGTTTTGAATGCATGTTATACCTCTCCACATTAAGAATTATTTTCATTTGCAGTTTTCTCCTTGTTACAAGGACATGAGTTTCTGGATCAGTGATTCATTTACTGAGAACAATTTGTGTGAGAGGAGTTGCTGGTGATCTTGCTGAGGAGGTATGTGTTCAGCTGCTCTCTAATGCCATTTTTTTTCCTTGTGCTTAAAGCTCTGTTCTGAGATCTTGTCTCCACTTTCAACTGTTTCTGTATGAGCACTTGACTACTTGAAAGTCTTGACAAGGTGTTTTTTTATAGGAATATAATATTAGCTGAATTCATTAATGGAATGTGAGGTGAAGCTAAATTGTATTGCCTGACAGGGTGTAGTGTTTTTGTATATTGAGAGCTTAAAATTGGAAGTCCATTGTTTGCTTAAAACTACAAGTGTTTATATTTTCAGGTCATGCAGATACCTTGGTCTTTGATGTTATAAATGTCGAGTGGTATGTGGCTGTGGCAGCACCTCCTTCATCTGTTACCAACTACAAAGTAAGGTTTTGTTTTACTACTGGTTTCTTTTCTTCGAAATGACAATAATTTTCAATATGCGAAAACTATTCTATTTAGTCCCTATTGGGTATGGGTAATTGGCAGACATTTTTTTCTTAGATTAAGGGAGTGAATGTTGCATCTCTATGTCATTGTAACTTCATTGTGTTATCATCATTGTTTCTCTTTAAAAGTGTGGCATGGTAGCTTAATAGTAGTGTTGTGTTACAGAGATTTAGCTTAGTTTCTGTACTGCAAAATGAGAAGGTATTCCTAGTTGCATTTGGGGGATACAAAAAGGAATCTTCAAATCAGGTTGAGAAGGAAAATCTTTAGCCTTTCCTATGTGGATTTAGTCAGTGATGTAGGTTTTAATCATATGTTTTTACAGGTTGAAGTATTGATCATGGAAAGAAATGAGCAATCTGTGGGTAGGCGATCTACACTTGAAAAAGGTTCGCGTCCACTGGTTTTTGAGAAGTGCCCAAGTACCGTTGATTCTGTTGCTAGACAAAATCTAGCATCTGTCCTTGAGCACCATGGATCCTATTTTCCTGTGCGGCTCTGGATGAATTTGTTGGGCCGAGATAGATCCTGGAACAGCTGGGAGGAATGACTGCAGGGACAGTCTGTGGTGTCGCGAACAGGGCGAGGCGGTGTTTGCTGGCTGATGGCCTGTTGCTGCGAGGCAAGTTGCGGCCAGACGTCAACATGCTGCCTGGGTAGTGCAGGGTGTGCTGCTTAGTGTGGCAGTGCGAGTGTGGGCTGGAGCTGCAGGTGCGAGGACGTGCATTGAGCAGGGAGGTGCTCTCTTTTATGGATTGCTAACTCCATAAAAGAGTTGCTAACTCTGTTTTTTTTTTTTTTTTTTGGCTTTTCTTTCTGTCTATATGAATATTTTGAATACAAAATGTCTTTGGTACAAGTGTTTTGATCAGATTGAAAGTTAGCCCATATAGTTCTTTCATTTGTTCTTTGACAATTGCGAACTGCTAATGATATACTCTATAACATGAAGAAAATATTCATCTTAGTAAGGACTGATTTTGCTGCAGCAGCAAAAAAAATGTAATTTTTTTTTCGATTATATTAATTTGCAACGGTTTCAAACCCTCGCAAAAACTAGATTTCTTTTTTTTTGAATTTTGTTTTGATTGGCCACGACTTAAAACCATGGTATTTCATGCTTGCCACTGCTTAAAACCGTGGTACTTCATGATTGCCACGGCTTAAAACCGTGGCCATCATGTTAGCAACGGCTTAAAATCGTGGCTAAATGCAGAAAATCATCAAGCGAAAAATCGTTGCTAATATGTGTTGCCACGGTTTTTAGCCGTCAATGGTGATTTGGCGACGCCTCAAATTGCCACGCCTCTAAGCCGTGGCAATAGCTTATCCCCACGCTCCCAAACCGTTGCGAATGGGCATTTTTGGTGTAGTGTCCAATGGTATAATTTTCAGTGTTTGTGCAAAAATGATACTTGGAGAAGAGCTTTGGTGAACTTAATGAACAATGGATGACAATTGGATCATAATTAGGATATTTATTTGTTTTTTTTAAGTGATTGGGAGGACTTAAATTTGTACTATTAAGTTGTAATAGATAAAACAGGGTCCAAGATACAACCGGAAGCAAAGTGTGGTATCTTTCTCAACCCACTTCAAATTTCCTACAAGAAGTGTTTCTGAAGTTTTTTTAGTGTTTAAATTTTTGCAAGATATAGAACACTGCTAAATTATGTAAGAGCAGACCTGGCAATTTGCAACTGAGTGGGACTTGATCACCCAGCTCATCACTCCAATTCACGTTCAAACTTGGTCAAATTTAGTAAAATAAACTCAGATAACTAAAGCCAATTAGAACGGTGTTCATAGGACCTCAGAAAAGGAATAGATTGTGATTGAACTCTTTAAAAGTACGTTGCTCTATTGTCAGTTGGTCTGCACCGGTAAAGACCATTGTGACTGCACTGCTATTTATGTTCTTTTTCGCATAGAGAGTGGTGTTTCAACAGGGTTTCTCACAAGTCTAATCTTATTTTGATTAGGAACACAGGGGTTCTTGAAAGTATTTAAGTTGTAGCTAAAAATCGTAAGAAATCATCTGATCTTAAAACGCCCTTCAAAAGCTTAGCCAGTTCTAGTACACCAAACAAAGTAAAATTTGGCTAGAACACATCTCTTCCTAGTATGGTGGTCTAGGGAATTTTTATGTAATAAGCTACATCTTACTTACTTAGAAGACATATGGGAAAATCTAACTAAGGTGAGAATTGATTTTGAGATGCTCAAAATCATTCTCCACTTCAATTAGATTGGATTTTTAAAAATCAATCTTCCATTGCACTTAATTGAAGATAATCAACTTGTTTTTTGCTAGATGAATGGATAAGAATTGAATGAGCCTTATTTGTGTGTCATGATTAGTGCCCCCCTTTAGGTGCATTCACATATTGCATGTAGTTTAGGTCATATCATCTTAGGTTGCACAAGATTTTAGTCATTTCAAAAATAAATTACAAAAAAAAGTTTAATTAAGTCTTAAAAAAAATCACTTGACTATGATAGGACTGGAGCCTACTTTTGGATCTTAACAAAATTCATTTAAGCACTCATGTCATTTAATGTTAAATGCTTTCCATTTCTACTTATTATTGTCTATCATTTGTTCATGTTCGACCATGGTGTCTATTTTAGAACATTGAGGACAATGTATTATTTAGGTTTGGGGGAGAAGTTTCAAAACTTATGTCTCATTTGAAAATGGGTTGTCCAATTTATTAAATCAATTAAAAAATTTATTTTTGGGTGTTTCTAACCCGAGTGTTTATCCATAATGAGATTAGTTTCCATAAATTTAGTTGCAAATCCTTTCTTAGTTTCTCAAAAGTTTTGTTTTATCCTTATCATTTCATGTTTACCTTTGTCCTAAGCCTCATTACAACCTAGTCAAATCCTTATCTGGTTCTTAGGAAAATATGGCCGAATTGTGGAGAGTGAATTAAAAAGTATTGTGGTGAATGAAGTCAACATTCTCAGTGCATGATATATCCCTTCTTGAGATCATATTTATTCACTACAACACAAATGTTCATTAATAGCGGTTCAAAAACGCTATTGTAGGATATCATAGCGTTTTAGAAAATGTTCTGTCTGTCGGAGCTATAATAGATACAGGGTTATTTGTAACGTTTTAGAAATGCTATTGTAAGTAGACCATTTAATGGTAACTATAAACACTATTGGTAACTATACAATAGCGTTTCAGAAATGTTATTGGTAACTATACAATAGCGTTTAAAAAGTACTATTATTTTGCTTGTGACAACACTTAAAAACAGCTATTGTATTGTTACCAATAGCGTATTAGAAACGTTATTGTCTTCCCTCACGTAGCATTTAACAAATGCTATTGTATTAGTTTCTATAGCGTTTCTCAAGGCCCTTTTTTTTCTATAGCACTCATCAAGTGCTATCAAATGACTTTTTATAACATCTTATAAGTTTGATTTCTAGAAAATAAAAACCTAAATGTGCCAAACACTTGAACATTTTCAAGAATGGCGAGGCACAGTAATGTAATTAATAAGATAATGTATTACATCGAGTCACAAAATCTATCAAATAATAAATATCAGACTACATTTATTTCAATTGAAGCATGGTAAACAACTAAAAGAGGCTAATGGGATAGGTCTTTGTACTCCATAGGTCCATAAGGTTCAAACAACTCTGCGAAAAATCCCTTCTTTCTTTTAGGATTGCATCCTATATCCTTGCAGAGAAGATCATTGTACCAAATTCGAAGCTTACCCCTTTGACCAAGTGTTCATTACCTGGAAAATTCATTTTCGTTAGTATCAGCTAGCGCATATGAACAAGAAAGCTAAAACGTTGTCTACGACGGACAAATTTACCTCATTGATCCTTGGTTTCATGAAATCAGCAATCATGGCTTGGATAACCATACGCTCCTGTCCTCCCCATCTGCACAAGTATGACAGCAATAAACTTGTAAGTCACCTAGCCTCATCATTGGTCAACACTAGGTCATTTTCTAATTTACATGTAAGTCACCCATTCGTTTCGATAAAGAATAGTGAGTTTCTTGTTCAAGTCCTCACCCTTTCTTTTGCACTTTTCAATGGCTTTGAAGTCTTCCTTGCTGCAGAAGTCTTGATCTCCCTGGTTCGCTTACTTCGTTGGGGCTTTGCCTCAGAAGTTGAGTTGGAATAACATGGCAATTTATTAGATCCACATTAGACTAAAACCGGATAAATTCAATATGATATTGAACAAGAGGATAATAGAACACCTGATTGCATTGTGTATGCCTTCTATGTAGCCACTTATGTAGTCAATTCTGGCAGTGTCATTAAGCGTCTCATTGTGTGGTCCTGTAAGACTTGAAACATACATGATTTCTCATCATGAAAGATGAACTTGCATAACATTTGTTCATGTTGTTTTCTTGAAATATAGGCGTTTAGAAGGACTACATTACCATTTTCTTAGATGTAAATTAGCGGATTGCCACAATGGTCCTTGAAATACTCCAGTAAGCTTTCCATACCAGATGGATTGTAGGGAAATTTACTTGGGTCAAATGGAGCAAGTGTCTCTTCTTTAGTAAGTGTCTCTTCTTTAAAAACTACAATGCAGATTCAAATGACATGGTTAGGAATCAGATTGCAAATTCTCAAGTATTTCAAATTCTTCAAAGACTATGATTTCAAGGGAAGAATAAACCTGATAACTTCACATCCATATCAGTAATATAATCCCCCGGGCTAGTATTCGAGATATGGGGACCTTCTTCTGCGTAAATGTTGATATAGTAATTTAACCCAATGAAATAGAATGATCCCTTCAGTAATTCAGATTCTTTTTTTGTGAAAGATGGCATCCTTGAGCCTACATCCTTCTTCATGATCTCCGGGTACTCTCCATAAATGATGGGATCGATAACCCTGCAGTTTTGTTACAAAAAAAAATTGCCTAAATCTGGCTAGTCCATTTGAATTACACCAATTCAGATTTGAAATCAAAGAACATACATTAACACCATTTTAATAAGAAAACTCTAATTTATCACAAAATATCGCCTCCATATGCACACTATATAGATTTTTATAAAAATATATATGCATGTACTTACCAACCAATGAAGAAATCGTTAGCTCGTTGAGTTTTTCATGGGAGCACACCACAACCCAAAAGCGTTTATGCCTATTAAACCATTTTGCTTAGCCTACAGGGCGAATATTTACCAAAAAACCTTCTTAATGCGATTTTCTTACTTCTTCAATTTACTAAGGGGCAAAACATGACTCACTTGGTATTTGTCTCTGTACATCGTTACAACAGATGAATGTGTGAGTAAAATATGGTGAATTGCTTTATATGGTTAAACCTATGAGTTCCCTGCACCGCAGATTGGAGGCGAACATCGTTGAGGTCCTGTCATTCTAGTACCATAAGATGATAAGGCCATTATATTTGGTTCATTGGCGGTGGTCCAATGGGATATTCGATCACCAAACTCTCTGACACACACATCCACAATGGCTGTGAAGTCCTCACTATATAGAAAAAAAATCAACATAAAATGGTTAGAATTATATTGTATAGTTCATATATAGATATAGTAGGAAACAAAAGGGTTAGGGAATGCATTGTAAGAAGCTGAGGTGAAATTACACAATCTGTGGGCTCAACCATCCCCCATATTCATCTTGAAGTATTTGAGGAAGATCTAAATGGAAAATGGTAGCATGTAGTTCAATTCCTGCAGTTCATAGAGAAAATCACAAGTAAGATCATCATTGTATGTGTCATCTTGTTGGGGGTTTAGTCTCCACATTGTATCTATATAGTCTCCAACTTAAAACGCCCAATTATGAAAATTGATTAAAGACTTCAACCATAAACACAAATTGTTTGATCCGCTCATTTTATGGCTCAAAAGGCTGAAGAATTACCATAATATGCAAGGATCGTTCGTATGCTCTAATCCCAAACCTTTAAACAACTTCTTCCACTTTTGAGCACCTATATATTCTCCAATTAGTGCCTTGCTAACTTGACTCAAAACATTCAAATCACAGATCAAGCTACTTCAAACAATTTGTTAACATACAGAGCAAATAACACCCAGATCTATGGTACTCATTCTCCCTATATTGATATTTAAATTTGTTTAGCACACTAACTTGTTCTAACTTTCAACATTACTGTTTTTTCCAACTGAGACAGAGGAGCTAAATTTCTCTGATACACATACATATTCAAGTATTTAGATAATAGCATACACATTTTGAATTATCAAAGGGCACCATTACAACAATACCCAGTTTTTTTTGCTGCTTGGAATCAGAAGCTTGAACACAGCAAGGCCCCTTACATAACTGATTTCCTTAGAGGTGTATACAGTTCTAATAACAAAAACTTTTAGAATGCATTCAATAAAATGTTACCCCTGACACTAATTTGAACAAAAGCATCATTTATATGCACAAATTCTGCTTAAACCAATGCATCCTTGACAGCAAAATCAAATTTAGCACTATGGTTTCTAATGCCAATTTTGACAGTAAAACCATTAATGTCTAGCAAAACAATACACTAATAAGAAGAAAAATTCAGCACTTGGAACAATAGACTATCAAATTTAACACTATGGTTTCTAATGCCGATTTTGACAGCCAAACCATTCATGTCCATTAGACTAATAAGAAACAAAGAACAATCAAAACAAGCAAAGCACAACAAAGCAAAGCAAAGCACAACAAAGTACACATCTTGTTTTGATAATCTACTGTTTCACTATAAAACTAATTCATGACCTAAGATGAGAAATTTAGCAAGAGACTTGGGTCAATTGTGTCATCATGAAGCAGAGATTGAAGAACATATTCATATTCTTTGTAGTTTAAATGGAGTCTTTTTGTAAATTATGAATACAAGTTTTGTTTGTTATTAAGCATCATGGAATCTTAAAAATTAGAATATTAGAATTTCAAGCAATAAGAGAACTTACCTGCCAATATGTCAGAATCCTGCAACTTAGACTTATAACAACAGCTCCTGGACAACCCACCCAAGCCAAGCAAAGTGACAAGAAATTGTAAATGACCCAAGCTTCATACCAACAACATGATTGGTATCTAATCTATGACCATTAAAGCAGGGATAAGACTACTTTGATGCAGCGGAAAGCCCATGAATGTTGTCTGAACTAATACCATTTTCATCACGATAGGCACTCCACCATGTGTATTATTCCTTGCTCTTTCTTTGATAGGCAACAACATGATGTTTCTCCTGCCTTGTATTTAGAAGAAAGCCAATGTTGCAGCTTATCTTTCAAAAGTTCTTGTAAAAGCAAATCAATTGTGCCAACTAACAATGCATCAATTATATGTTCCCATGGATCTCCATCTAGTTTTGGTAGGTCACACAGAAGCATTTGTGTCAGCTAAACAAGTAATAACATCTTTTCCATACTCCTGCTAGCATCATTTTGCAAGGAGTTGCAGTTTTCGCAGATACTCGACTTGGCACGATATTCGAATTCTCTCAATTCACTGCAGGATTCATGGTTGTTGGATGTAATGCACAAAGTGACCTTTCCAAGAAAGAACACCTTCTTGAATGATTTGTGTGGTGACTTCAACATCTCCAAACATACATGACCATGCACACTTTGAGGGATTACACAGAAACTTTCCAATGACGATAACCTGCAAGAAATTATGTGTTGTTCAGACTTCCAAAGATGAAACTTTTGTTTTGAAAAGCTTTACTCAGGGTGGTAAAGGCATATCAGTGACAATACATGAAGTACATTGTCTGACAAGTCATCAAGTAGTAGCCTTCAGCCTAGACCTCTGATTTTGGTAAGGGCTGATAACATCTAAGGACGAGGCACCATGCATGATATATAAGAAATAATGTGAAGGCTTAAGCAAGAAATAATGTGCCATTTAGACTTCCAAGGATGAAATTGGTATTTTGAAATTTTACTCCAGGTGCTTACTTCAAATGCATGAAGCAGTATGCCTTCTGTCGTGAAGTTAAGCTTCAGCTTCACACAACTGAAAAAATTAATTTTGCAAATCCGTAAAAAAAAAACAAGGTAAATAAGTTCAAAATCTCCTCGACTATGTTTAATGGTCACCTTCATGATAATAAACCAATACATAACTCTTCAATGAGATAACTTGTATTACTGAATTTAGCAGCTTTAAAGTAATAAGACCTTTGTAACATCGGTGGAGTATCACCATTATGGGGATATTTCTTGAATAGCAAATCTCTGTTTCGGTAGAGCAGTAGTCACCTTCAAATCTGGCCCGATAGAAATTTATGGCGGATTTACTTGGTTAGCGTAGTGGTTAGATATTGCCTCATGAGTTTTTGTTCCAGCAGATTGTGCTAAAATAGTAACGTTTTCTCCTTCTCATAGTAGTAGGGTTGAAGTTTCCGAGATAATACCATTGGAAGACAAGGGAAACTGTGTTGCTGTTGAAATTTGCAATCCCAAAACATTTTCCATTTTGAAGTGAGAATCTTCATTATATTATAGTATGTTGTTTTCATCGCTGTCTAGCCACTGGAAAGGTTTTGTGTTGTTCATAAACATGTCCCTCCCTTCTGACGACAATATTGGCATTTCCTGTAAACATAATCAAATTGGTATGAAAAATGAGTAGTTAATTCAGGACTGAATTAGTTAATAACAAAAGAAATTTTATCACTTAACACACATGGTTTTCTTTTACATCCATGTATAAAAGAAACAAACTCATTGGTCATGCTTCGAACAATATCTCCCCATCTGTTCTTTGTTCCTCTTATCTTAAGATATACCTACGCTATCATAATTAGAAATTGGGCTAAAAGGCCCTAACCCCCCTTACATAATTGTTTGAGTCTCAGATAGGAGTTGTTCATCAATGACAAAAAATTGAATCAACCTGACATTGTAAGAGATAAAATAGGGTATCCAACAAAGAAACATAAATTTATATTTTGTGAAATCCTTGGATTTAGAGCTGATCTATTCAGAGATAGAAGGCGTTCAACAAGCAACACAAGAAAATATAAATTACAGTCAAGAAAATATCC
Source organism: Berberis thunbergii (assembly GCA_003290165.1). Taxonomy (NCBI): domain Eukaryota; kingdom Viridiplantae; phylum Streptophyta; class Magnoliopsida; order Ranunculales; family Berberidaceae; genus Berberis; species Berberis thunbergii. The sequence continues at coordinate 206,218 of QNQO01001011.1, forward strand.
TTATATATAGATCTGATCTAGTTAGAGCTCTGCACTGAGAGCTAAGCGAATATGAATTAATATATTGCTCGGGTAGCTCATTCCAAATTAAAGATTCTTTATTTTCAGTTTCATTTGCAAACCAGAAAAGTACAGTTATCGTTTGTATCTAGTAATTTGATAAAAATTGAGAATGAAATATGGGGTGCAACGAGCAACATAAATAGGTGCTCAAAAATAATACACACTAACCAAATCTAATCTATCAACAACTAAGGATTCTCCAATATCGAAACTTGAGAGAAAAAATATAAACAACAGAAATACAATGGGAACAAAATTTTAAAATATTAAGCTTGAAGTTATTTTCAAGATCTCTCTGAAATATTTCTGATGGGAATCCATGAAACTATACGTCCTCTTCATTTAATGACATTTCATTTTATTAAAAAGACAAATTGTGAATAAGATATAAGCTTGACTTAAGCAGAGACATAGTCAAATGCCATTTAGAAAGATAGAAATGAGATGGAGAAGTTAGGTGCTTTAGTATAAAATTAAAATCTTAAAATAAATTTCTATCCTAAATGCTCACAAACAATATATGACTTAAATGAAGTTGAAGGTTGTTACACTATATGTTTGAGAAAAAAAATCAAATCAAGAGCTCGATAAAAATAAGTCACTTATATAGTTTTATCTCTCCATGAAATAAAGAAGAATCTTGAGTTTTATCCCTCTGCTCACTGTCTAATTGGAGAAGGAGAGGACGAGAGGTGGAGAAATTGGAGCCCCAAATTTCAATGTTGCTAACCTAAACCTAGCAATTTCTCAACCCCTTGTCCTCTCCTTCTCCAATTAGACAGTGAGCAGAGGGAGAGGAGAGGAAACATAGCAGAGGGAGAGAAAGGAAATATAACAGAGGGAGAGGAAACATAAAGGTCGAGAAAAAAAAAATTTGGGGGGCGCCAAAAATCTCTCCTTCCATTTACAGCTTTTTTGTTTTTTTAAACCCATTGAAATTTGGTTTTTCATAGCATAATGCTAAAAAATGCTATAAATGGAGATCTTTGGTGTAGTGATTGTATTCTCGAATTCTGATTTTTTGTCTTGTATGTGAACTATCTCTAATTCATTGTTTCATCTTATTCACATACATTTGAGAAAAATAGCAAAATCTTTGAGTGATTTCATTCTGAGTGATTATATACCTTGTGAGATTTGAAGTTGAAGCGAATTTTCAAGAATGTGTTAAGAGGTATGTCCACTTTTTAAACTGAAAATTGCAACAAAAAAGATAATCAAACTCTTAATATAAACTTGAATGAATAATTCCTTTTTTTTTAATTAGTTATTACTGAAGTCACTTTTGACTTAATACTGATCGATAAGTTACAAGAATACATCTCTTAAGGCTTGCGCATTCAAGTACGAACTCTCTGAGGTTAAATATGGAAAGAGTTATTTTTGTCTGAGACTCAAGTATCATTAATGTTTGTGGGTATCATTTCGGGAAAACATCACAAGACTACAACTCGTCCACTAGGGGAAACCTTGAGGTTTAAAGGCATGTTGCATATGTTAAATGTAACCGTGATTCCTGTGAAAGAGAGTTAGGTTTTAGTTTTTATTTTCTTTTGCTCGAGGACTAGCAGTATTATACAACTGTATCCAAACTCATCAATGTGGGTTTCCTCTTATATTTAAACCAACCTTTATTAATCATAACTAGCTTTATGTAATGCTTTTGAAGAAGTTATACTTCAAAACCGCACAACCCTAGAAGTGGTTATCCATGTCCCTGCAGTGACAATGAAATTCCTTAAAATGACTCAAAATGCCCCCAAGAGGCTCAGGTACCTGATAATAATGAGATCACAATATATTCGGAAGAAATGTGAAAACATAATTAAAATAGTCATTGATGACATATTCACATATATAGTAGCATATTTAGGTATCTTGATAAGTATGTTTCCTCAAAGGATACATCATAGAGGATCTTCTTTGCCATCCATGGATAAACATCCAGGTCATATTACATGCACAGGAGGGGCTCAATATTTTTATGACAAGGGTCCTAATCCTAACTTGTTGATAGACGCCCTTGTTGGAGGACCTGGAATTGATGACACTATATATGTAAAACCATATTCATGAACACATCTGTCGAAACCATTATCATGAAAATACTTATCAAGATGGCTATTCCAAGCTCTTGGAGCTTGTTTTAATCCATATAAAGCCTTTTTTAACCTCAACACCTTGTTCTTAGAGCCTTCAATAACAAAACCTGAAGGTTTTTCAATATAAACCTCTTCTTCAAAGTGACCATTCAAGAAGGCAGACTTGACATCCATTTGATGGGTCTTCTATTGGTTATGTGTTGCAAGCGATAGTAACAACAAGATTGTCTCCAAACGAGAAACAGGAGCAAAGACCTCATCATAGTCAATGCCTCATTTTTACTTGTAGCCCTTTGCAATGAGTCTCGCCTTATATCTTTCTACTTCACCCTTGGAGTTCTTTATTTTATACACCCATTTGACTCCAATAACTTGATGACCACTTGGAAGTGATGCAAGCTCCCAAGTATTGTTCATCTCAATGGCTTGAATTTCCTCCTCCATGACTTGTATCCATTTCTCATCATTCACAGCTTCTTCAAAACTCAAAATCTAATCATTAGAGAACAAGCAAAATAAATTCTCATCTTCAAGCCTTTCAATTTCTTCATAGAGATCAATGATTCTTCGATGTCTCCGATGGCCTTCACTTGAGCTAGATGAAGGAGAGGATAATGATGTTGTTGTCGAAGATGATGTTGGTGTTGTTGGAGGTATCATTTCACCTTAGGGTTCTTGTATTAGAGTTTTTTCTTCAACAAAGTAAGGGAGAAAGTATAAGCCACTTCATCTTGTGTACTCCAATCCCATGTTGCATCTTCTTCAAATTCAACATCTTTGTTAATCATGATTTTGTTGTTGCTTGGATTGAAGAACTTGTATCCTTTTGAGTTGTCATCGTAGCCAATAAACACAACATTTTTGCTCCATCATCAAACTTTGATTTTTCTTGCTTTGAAACTTGAACATAGGCAATAGACCCAAAGACTCACAATTGTGACACATTTGGTTTCCATCCACTCCATGATTCTTGGGGCGTCACGTCCTTCAAACTTTTGGTAGGTGAACGATTAGGGAGATAAACTGCACATGCAACATCTTCAGCCCATAACTCTTTTAGCATTGACTTGTTTTTCAACATGGTTCCTGCCATATTGATGATTGTTCGGTTCTTCCTTTCGACGACTCCATTTTCTTGTGGCGATCTAGGAACGGTCATGGGACAACGAATTCCATGCGTCTCACAAAAGGCCTTGAATTTGTTGGAAGTGAACTCTTTATCTCTATCGGTTCTTAGAGATTTGATTTCATAGCCACTTTCTTTTTCAACAAGAGCTTTGAACTTTTTGAATGTCTCAAAAGCCTCACTCTTTTGCTTTAAGAAGTAAACTCGTGTTTTTCTTGAATAAATATCAATAAAGAAAACAAGAAGTGTTTTTACCAAGAATTGAAGGCTTTATTATACCACAAACATCCGCATGAATAAGTTGAAGTGGCTCGGTGGCTCTTGAGTTGGATTACTTGGGAAAACTCTTTCTTGAATGCTTGCCAAGTAAACAAGCTTCACATAATTGATAAAGGTGATCAATTGTTGGAATACATTTCACCATCTTCTTTGCTCCCAAGTCTTTAAGCCCTCCAAAATTTAGATGCCCATATCTCATGTGCCAAATCCATGATGAATCTTTAACACACACCTTCAAACACATGGCTCTAATGGTCTTCATATCCAATACGAACATGCAATTTCTTGTCATAGACACCTTAGCAATAAGATTCCCTTTTTTATCTCTATGCCAAAGAAAGCGATCTTCCATGTTTATTTTGCAACCACTCTCCATATGTTGCCCAATACTCAAAATATTATTTCCCATTTTAGGAATGTAATAAACATTAGGTAAAATTTTATGGCTCTTATTCTCTGTCTCGAACAAAATTTTGGTGTTGCCTTTAATCTCAACCTTTGACTTATCACCAAAGCGCACATTGACTGTCACTTTGGGGTCAAGTTCCACAAATTTGCTTCTATCACTCGTCATGTGGTAGCTAGCTCCATTGTCTAGGTACCACAAACATTTATCACCATGGGCTTCTTCCTTGTGCTCAAGGAATAATGCGGGCTCCATTTTAGAAATGTAATAAACATTAGGTAGAATTTTATGGCTCCCATTCTTTGTCTCGAACAAAATTGTGTCTTTTCCTTTAATCTCCACCTTTGACTAATAAAAAAAACACACATTGTCTATCACTTTGGTGTCAAGTTCCACAAATTTGCTTATATTGCCCGTCAAGTGGTTGCTAGCTCCATTGTCATGGTACCACAAACTTTTATCACCATGGGCTTCTTCCTTATGCGAGCTCATCCACATCTTCCTTGTGCATGATGAGTTTTGTCTCCGTTTCTTGGTTTGACATTCCTAAGAATAATGTCCATATCTTCCACAATAATAACATAATTTGACTTATGTCATTCTTTAACTCATTGTATCTTCCATAGTTGCCTTTTCCTCTTTCACGACCTCTTGAAGAATTTTCATATGTTCTCTCTCTTGAGAAGATCTGTGATCATCTCGTCCTTTTCCATGATCACATCCTCCTCCATGGCCTCGAGCTCTTCCACGTCCTGGCCTCTTCCTCTATTTTCATAAGTTTCTCATTTGGCTTTCAATGAAAGCTTTGCATGCAGTACTTGCTCCACTTGTTCTTTCTTGCCTTGGTTCATTCTTTTTTCATGAGCTCGTAAGGATCCATTTAATTAATCAAAAGACATGGCATCCAAATCTTTGGACTTTTCAATGGAAACCAACACATGATTGAATTTGAAGTTGATAAAACAAATAATCTTCTCAACAACATGAGTATCTTCTAGTTTTTCTCCAAGCCTCTTAATTTGATTCACCACCACAAAAACTCTTGTGAAGTAATCCAAAATGGATTCATTCTCTTTCATCAATAGAGATTCAAACTCAACCCTTAGAGTTTGAAGACACATTTTCTTTACTTTTTCAATTCCCATTACGAAATTCCGAAGAGTATCCCATGTTTTCTTGGAGTTTGTTTCATTGGAAACCTTCTCGAACGTGTCATCATCTAATCCTTGATGGATGACGGTAAGCGCATGTTGATCTTTCTTCCTTTCTTTTTTCAAGGCTTATTTTTGACTTTTAATCAAAGTCTCCTCATTTTGACACTCTACATAATATTTCTCAACAATGTCCCATAGTCCTTGGGAACCAAAAATAGCCTTCATCCGAATTGCCCAATTCTTGTAATTGAGTTTGGTGAGTTGTGGGTATTGAAGGAAAGAGTGGCTCCTTTAGAAGACATTATCTAGCACCAAGCTCTGATACCACTTTGTTGGAACAAGATTGAAACAAAGCACACAAGTAAGAAAGGAGCATAACAGGACTTTACAACTCATTTGGATTTTTTTTAATTTAAACATAACTTAAAGCACATGTGTTACGGCGTTGTGCACCAACGTGCACCCCTTTGGTCTACTATATGTAGAAACGATATTGTTTCCAACTTAAATACCACCATATCGGGCCTTCCATTTGGGCCTTGGTGGTGTGGGGCTTTCTCCAAAAGGCCTCGTTGTTATTAGGGAGTGGATCATCCTTACTTGATGTGGGACTGTTCAAGCCAACATTATCCCAACAATCTCCACCTTTGGCGTGAATCGTCACACATCCTACAATCCATCCACCGGTCTGCAACATCTCGAAATACACCTCCTTCTAGAATGTCATGTGCGACCACAATCCCGTTTGCAACATTTGGTGTACAGACTCAACTATTTTCGGCGTTGTTGGCCCCACCTTGTCGCAACCATCGTACTAACTCCACCTCGTCCGGACTTGTAGGATACTCACTTAGCAAAGATCCGGAACCTAATTTGGATCATTCATTTGGCGGACCGCACACCTGTGAGGCTCCACCTGGGTCGCTATCTGCGCCTATCCCTTGAATAGTATGTTGCCTGCACCTCTACCTTGCCGAGTCCTAGCCGAACCGTCGACTCTGATACCACTTGTTACAACATTGTGCACCCCTTTGGTCCAAAATAGGTAGCAACGATATTTTCCCCAACTTAAACACCAACATATCAGGCATTCCATTTGGGCCTAGGTGGTGAGGAATTTTTTCCAAAAGGCTCCGTTGCTAATAAGGAGTAGACCATCTCCTTATAAACTTTTTTGACAACTCATCCTTACTTGATGTGGGATTATCCCAACAACATGGCTATATATATTACTCAAAAGAATACTCTAGAGACACTTTTCATCAATCACACTTTTACAAATCAAAAGACACATTTTCACAGTTTTCGGTTACCACTGAACAGTCATTAGTAAATTGGCTATAACTTTCTCAATACAAATCCAATTGGTGCACCGTTTAAAGCTTTGGAAACTAGACAGGCAAAGATTTCATTTCATTTATTATAAGCTAAATTAGGATAATTGTAGCCCCTTCAAATTTTTGTCGAGAACTGACTTAATATTGTAAAGTTTAATTTTCAACAGTCTACCTGCATCAAATCCAAATCCAAACTGTTATTTTGTTTGAACTAATTAAAAGTGTAAAGAATCGCATGGACGCCATCCATGCTTTTATGAGTTTTTTTGGGTGCAAAATAGAGAGTTCTCCATATGATAACTAGGATGAAGATTACCTGGCTTCTCACAACTTGTATAAGCCTTGACGGAGATGCAAGGACATTGCCACATTGAACAACTTTGTTAACATGGCTCAAGTACCATGAATAAACTAGGAGGAGGAATGAAAGAGTTGTTAGGTGTTGCATGTTGCTTCCTCCTATCTTGAACCTTTTTTTTTAAATAACATTTTTTTTAATTTTATTTATTTATTAATCCATGAGCGAATGCTACATGACTGACCCTATAGGGTCAACCAAACCAGACCAGAAGGCTACAATAATGTTGCCACTTAATATCCTCATCGCCTCCATCTCGCATAGAGACTTGCTTTCGCTCTGGTCCATCGCCTTCACCCTACATGAAGACTTGCTTTCGCTTCGCTTCGGTCTAGTCCATCTAAGCAGCTGCATTCAATACCCGAAGGTTTATCAACGGCAGAGCAAATGTGCTCCTAATAATCGGGCAAAAACTCACAAAATCCTAATTGGTGAGTCTCCAATCCGCGACCTCTCACAAGAAGAGTGGATGTCCGACCAACTTAACTACAATTGGTGGACTCATGTCTTGAACATAAGCCCACCTAATAATAGCAAACAACTTCAACTAATGAAAACTAAATTCTAAAGTTAATAAGAAATTTAAAATTAAAAAAATAAAATAAAAATAAACCTACTAAAATTGATTGAAATTTCGATAGTGAGAAAAGATAAACTACCTGGGGAGTATTGGACACTTCTCGTGGGTGATTCTTGCAGTACACTACATATGAAACTGTCTGCATTTGTATGAAATGGATCGACTTTTCATAGACACCTATGCCCAGCAATAATAGTTACAATAACAAAAATCTAAATTGATTAAATAAGTTACAGAAGTTGTAATCAGGAGGGACGGAAGAAGTCAGAGTTATACTTACTTTGCATGCGAGTACATTGATTCCAGCATTTTTTGTATCCCACCCGAATTCAGAGAAGTCACCGCCTCCACCATATTGACTCGGCAATGGGATAGTTCCAACTTATTTACGTTCTCTTTTAGGTAGTTCCAGTAAACAGGTGACTTAGCTGCCTTGTGTAGCCACGCAGCTGCCCAATGCAACACGTCCTGCCAGACATTACAAAGGAAAAAAAATTCAACAAACAGTCATACCAAGAACAGAACATACATAGCATTGAAGTTGAGATGTATCCAGAAAATACTTGATAGCCACCCCAGTCACAATAGAAATTCAAGATTTCCTTTTGAAACAGCAACTAATCATCCATTAATCTATGATCTCTTTCTTCTTTTTTAGAAATATTATGATGCTTTTGAAAATAAGGACTGGTTATTTAAGACTTCCGAGTTACTCCATGTGCGAGTCTCTTTTTAGACCATTTTTAAGGTTTAGTACTACTTTCATAACTGACCTTTGATTGATTCTCATGTTAGTACTGATGACACATTGAACAAAAACAAGTGAGATATCAGTTAATCAATTAACCATATATACAAAAGACATGAAATTATAGAGAGACTTACACCAACATCGGAAGCATCATGTGCAAGAATTATGGGATTTTGTTTTCATATTTATGGATTATGTTCTCATATTTTTTTCCCTTTTTTCATTCCCTGGAATTCTCCTTATTTCCTAATTATTCTTCCTCATTTTTTTCCACTTTAATTTCCTCCTTGATTGTATTCTTTTTGTATAAATAGGATTCAATATAAACTTAAAGAAATAACATTAAATCTAAGAATACTCTTTCAATTGTGTTCTTGACATGGTATTAGAGCCTCCTTTGATTTCCTCTTCATTATAGGAATCAAAGTTTGGTTTCGTGTTTTTGTTTATTGTTTCTGATCATATTATACAGCATATACCGATGCGATAGTTCATTCTTAGTTGTATATCACTATGACTGATTCAAAAAGTAGTGGTGAGGATTCTCTAACAGGGAAGATTGAACTTATTGTTTTAATTACTCCAAAACAGCTGGATGGTACTGATTACATCAAGTGGTCCTTGAATGCTCAGAATAAATTTCGTGGGAGAAGACGTTGGGGTTTTATTTCGGGTACTAAGGCTGCCCCAAAAGACACTAAATCGAAGGAGTATGAAGCGTGGTAGGACGAAAATTGTTTGGTTAAATCTTGGCTCTTTGATGCAATGACAAAGGATATCAAATCTCTCTTTCTTCAGTTGTCTACGACCAAAGAAATATGGGAGGAAGTCAAGCAAACTTATTTTGTCAATCAAGATGTAACAAAGGCATATCAATTATATTGCGAGGTAATTTCTGTCCGCCAAAATGGAGGTTTTGTTATTTCTTATTTTGGCTAATTACAAAAGTTATGACAGGAATTCGATGATATTGAGCATTGTACTATGCAGTGTGCCAATGATATTGAAAAGTATACCACAAAGATTAATTCCCAACGTGTGTACGTGTTCTTGGTTGGTCTTGACACTCATTTAGATGGGGTTCATGGTCGTGTACTTGTTTTTGTACCACTTCCAAACATACAAACCATTTGTGCCGAATCTAATCGCCAAGACTATGCTTGGGAATGATCGGTAAAGGGGCTGTGATGGGTTCTCGAAAACGTCCATCCCAACCAATGGTGTTCGGAAGTGTACTCACTGTAATAGTGATAATCATGTGGTGGATACATGCTTCAAGCTCCATGGATATCCAGATTGGCACCCAAAGGGCAAGAAGGTGTCTCAGGTGTCCAATTCTAAGGTGTATGACTCTAATCCAAAAGGGAATCTAACCACAGCTACCAAATTTGCTACCAAGTCAGGTACGTCTAACCCTACTAGTAAGCTTTCATCTTTTACTAGAAATAGTAATTGGATAATTGACTCTGGTGCAACGGATCATATGACTTATGATCGCTATAGGTTTAGTTATTTATCTTCTAAGTGTTACAAAACTACCATTACTAATGCCAATGTTGTATCATCTCCAATTGTTGGAATTGGTACAATCCATTTATCTCCTACATTAACTATAAAAGATGTCTTGTTTGTTCCATCTCTAAATTGCAACTTTCTCTCTATTAATTAGTTAACCAAGTCTCATAATTGTGTTGCTCTATTTTTTCCTACTCATTGTTTTTTCAGAACATCTATACCAAGGAGGAGATTAGCAGTGGTAAACAAAGTGACGGATTGTACTATATGGAGGATGGGTTCCAACACTACAAGAAAAATGCCCATTAATAGCGTTTCAAACACGCTATGGTAGGATACCATAGCTTTTTAAATACCATAGCGTTTTTTAAAACGCTGTCTATTATAGAGTTTTAAAAACGCTATGGTAAGTTGGCCTTTTATAGCGTTTCAGAAACGCTATGGTAAGTATACATAGCAATTTTTTATTATATTTTTTTTTGCTATCAAATGACTTTTTATTACATCTTATACGTTTTATTTCTAAAAAATAAAATTTTATATGTGCCAAACTTAAACATTTCAATGAATGGAGGCAAAGTAATATAATTAATGAGATAATGTATTACATCAAGTCACAAAATCTATCAAATTAATAATAAAGATCAGCTCTCTGTATTACATCGAGTCACAAAACATTTCCAGCTTTTCGAAACCAAAATAAAAAAACTAAATATAAAGTACCACAGCTCCCTGTATTAACACCTTAACCACCTCAACAGAACCACAGTCATCTTCATCAGTCCACCTCAACAGAGCGCTCCATTTTCCAGCAGGAGCTCGACCAATCAGCAACTTGATCACAACGCCTCTTGTCAGCCTCGTTCAATCAGCAAAGTCCCTGAAAATAATGTATAAGACTGTCAGATAGTTAAGGGAAAAGTTAATAGAAAATTTTGTAACAAAAGTAACCATCTAAACAGATATCAGGCAAGTTAATTGAGGACTTTTTATCTTTAATTCGAAAATGGAGCTGAAAGGAGAATCATTTAAGCTTGCCTGAGTTATCTTTCTCTCCCTCTCTAATGTGAATGCCTCACTTTTCTTCAACCTTGACATTTGGTGCTCATTAAATTTCTAAACAGAAATATACACCTACCAAATCAGAATTCTATCTATTTTATCTCAATGAATTATCTAAAAAATTTCATTTTCATCAGATTGAGATCGCATCTTTGGATGTTGGAGATACCCAAACTAAGATGTTAAAAAGGGTGGTGGGAGCATACCATGTCACTGAAGTCATCCACTTCCATTGTAGAGTTACTTCCATTCAAATTCATCTCAATGTCAACCCCATCTTGACCCTAAAGCATAAATTTTCACCATTGACACGAGTAAGCAACTAATAATAGCATGAAGATGGATACAAACATACCTGTGACCTAACAGGGTGGCATGGTTGCATTCAATATTAAGTTTGAATTCATCTGCAAAACAAATAGAAGCAGGAAGTCTATGACATGTGTGCATATATTAAATATAATAAAGTGTCCCACTTCATCTTCTAGTTCCCTCACGAAGTATTAAATCAGAGCATCATAATAAAGGATTCATGAAATCCTTACCAAATTAGTCAATGAGCATATGTACAGAAAGTAATAGAAATATAAACAAAACTTGAAGAATTTGAACTTTTTTTTTTGTTTTTCACTTAAATCTTGTGACTAGTAAGTGTTTTTCTAAAGGTTAATAAGAACTTCACTCGTCTTTGTGAAGGAGAGGGTTCAGTACATAGTGGAGAGGTCTGATATTTCACAAACAATAGTGATCAATATTTGCAAGTTGCAACACATAGCATGTTAAGAGACTAAAATGCTCTAAAATGCACCTGAGGCAATGACATTGCTCTAAAATGCACGACACTACAGAAGGATTAGAGACTTATAACGAGGCTATCCATATTAGATGAATTTAGGTTATTAAGCACCCTACATTCAGATACTAACGAAGCCTATTAAAATTCTGAGTAAGAAATTACATTTTTTTCAGCTGCGGCAAGACAAGTAACATAATTTGAGTGTTGATGGAGAGTTCTGGTACAACGACCATTTGACAAGCAGTTCCATGTCTGATAACATGACAAAAAAGTAAAGGAAATACGTGACTGAAGCAAGAACAATTACTAATCAGAAGAAAACCCAAACAACATTTCACAACAGCTCAACAAACCTTGATTGTGGTGTCTGATGAGCACGAAACAAGAGTATTATTTCCTGCAAGTACAACATCATTGACCTTTACAATCAAAGCACCTCGTCATAATCAATCAACTCTAAAGGTGTGATGCATATATAGAAACAATAATGATGTACAATTAATATTTTTCATCTGCATTAAAGACCAATCGACATGTCAATGTTGTTGACTCTTTGTTTATATCTTTGTTACAGTAATTGCGAATTACAAGAAAAAGAACAGGCATTCAAGTTCCTAAATTTTGAAGACTTTCCAAGTTATCTTGTTTATCTTTTTTGGTGATTGCATTTTAGAGCAATAAGTTGTGTTTCCCCTGCTATTGATTTCAGGATACAATGGGTTGTAATAAACTAATTTCAAGTAATGACTAGCCAAAATTTCCAGTCTTCATGATATTTATGTTCATTATTCACCATCTTGGAAAACTGCAATGAAACGGTTAACTGGATTACTTGCAAAAAATGTCCAGCATTCATACATGGACACTTAGGGGATGTTGATGTTTGTTTTATGTCTGATTCAGCCATAAATCTCTGGAAATTTGAAAACATAGTGGTTCCTGTCTGAATCATATGTTTAGTAAAATGTCTGATTCAGATTTTCATCAAATATTAATATAACCCCTGAACAGCCTATGAACCAATGATATGATTTTCATGAGTTAAGAGGTCTCAATTAGAGCCTAAACAAACACTTCTCATCCCCTATTATTAAAGATATTTACCTCTAGTTAGATATTATTAAACCTCTAACTAATAAACACCCCTTAGCTCTGCAAATGATCACAACACGTCGCTCCACACACCCATTTCAGCCTTATGACTGCGGAAAAAATGTGATTTTTTATCCATGAACCCTCATACTCAATCGTAACCCAATTCTAGGAGCCATAAATATATTTTACAATATGAAAATATGACAAAATCCAAAGAATTTAAGGCAGTTTAAGAACTAGAAAAAGTGAAATACCAAATCAACATGTGACTCGAATGTGGTAGAGCAGGTAGCAGAATCTTCAGCCAATGCCCATCTTTTCAGGGTTCCATCTTGGCTTCTAGTGAATAAGTAGTCACAATTGTTAGGTGCAGATGATTTCAAAACAGCCAAGCAATTTATTCCCGCTCAATGCTGTAAATGACATGAAAGCATAGTAAAACAACTGTTATACAAGCATAATGGGATCATTATAAATGGCAACTGACTATACAATTAAGTTTTGCCATATCAGTAAGGGACATAAAGTCAATAACTAACGAGTAAATTTATCTAGTACCCCGACATAAAGTCAATAACTGGTAAATTTGTCTAGTACAGTAGTACCCCACTCTCCTCTCTTGCACATACTGGTTGAGAAAAGTAACACATGCTTTTGAATTGTTAATTAACATATTTGCTAGTCATCTAAATCATGAATTCTTTTTTTGGTGCAGGCTATTTGAGTCTTTAGCAGAAAATGCACTGGATTTTCCCGTGATCCACCATATAAAGTTTTCCAAGAATATTCACAGGAACTGCTTATTCATTTCGTGAAAATAGAGAATGAGCAAAGGCCAACCGGTTTTCTTATAATACTGGTCCTGTTTGCAGTGATGATTTAGTTATTGGAGCTGGCAGCAATGCTGGAGCTCTTCTTGTTCGTGTACAACAAACAGGAGCGTGATAATACTGATATTGAAGGAGTTGACTCGACCAATGCATGCTATGGGGGTACTACAGCTTTATTCAATGTGGTGAATTGGGTGGAGAGTAGCTCGTGGGATGGACGCTACGACCTTGTTGTGTGCACAGATAGTGCGGTATGACCTTTTCTTTAGACATCGAGCAAGTTTCTTTTGATGGCACCAACCATCAAAAGTACACAAATTTATTTCATATTTGAGGGCATGTCATGTTAGCATGTTCAATAGCCCGAAAAGTTGCTAGCTGTTGCCAATGTGCGCACCCTATTAGCCGCAGTTTTTTCTTGTATGTGCTTCCTTCCGTTGGTCATTTGTTGCACTTGTCATTGCTCTGAAGAAAGTTTTGTATCATGTAATGTTTTTTTGATAATTTATTGGTGATTATTTTATCATAGGTCTATGCAAAAGGGCCTGCACATGGCTCATGTATATAACTTTTACAAGCCTGGTCTTGCAAGTGAATAGCAAGTTGCTACAAAAACTGACAATGGCATCTTCAGCAGATGGTTGGGGAGAACTTGACAATGGCATTCTGAATGAAAGGCATGACAGTGACAAAGAGAGATGGGATGATGTTGATCCATTTGAGGAGTAGAAGCCGCCTCCAGCTCTTACAAACATCCAAGCTACTCAGAAACGGCCTGTATCAATTATAAAGATAAGTTAATTCTAAGTTGATTCTCCATCTTTATTGTGTATGAGTTGAATCATGTGTGTAACATTTAACTGCAGTGTTCCAAAGGTTGGCGAATGATAAGTTCTGTGACACACAGCGTTGTATTGTCATCACGGTAAGCAGCTTTTCTAGTTCATCCTTGTTGACATATCTAGCATATCTAGCATTTAGTGACAAGAAAACTCCATGTCTGCTCTCTTCTTTGCTTCATGTGTAATCTTAGTTTGGATTTCACTGGATGTTCATTCTGGTCTCAAAAATTTTGAAACAATGTTGACTTCCAAAGATAGCATTAATTGTTATGATTCTTTGATCCTTTGAAACCACACTTATATTATTTATCCCAATTAGTTACCTAGTATAATCTACTGCATATTCGTGTTGAAAAATCGATGAAATGACTTAACTAAAAAAAAAAAAAAAAAAAACTATATTGCCTGCTACCATTGTATATTGTCCTTCACAAGTTGATTTGTTATTTTGCACTTGATTGTAGAGGGAACCAATCTTATAAACTCAATCCTCGATTAGCTCGTGTTTTGGATGTTCTCTTTATACTCCATGCAGAGCATGAAATGAACTGTTCCACTGCTGCTGTCAGGCATCTTGCCTCTAGGTATGTGTTTAATTTTGTGTAAGAGAGATGGTCAATCAAATTTTGTATCACATATCTGACAGTAAGCTTGCAGTGGTGTGGATGTCTATACAGCTCTTGCTGGAGCAGTTGGAGCATTGTACGGTCCTCTTCATGGTGGAGCAAACGAGGTAACCATACAAATGTTATTGAGCGTAAAACCTATGTAACTAGCAGAATACTGTTCCCTACTTTGATCAGGTTTATAGTTTTGTGTCATGGATTTATTTACTTCTGTGAACTTGAGAAAATGAAATGTAAATTGTCCATTGTTTGATGTCTTCTTTTGGCTATAGGTTGTGCTTAAAATGCTGAATGAGATTGGAACAGTTGAGAACATTCCTGAATTCATTGAAGGTGTGAAAAACAGGTGAGTTTTTGTTGTCTTTGCAAATGGTGTCTCATTAACTAATGTGACTAAACTGGTGCCACTGTGCAATTTGATTTAATTTTTCTTTACCCTTTATCTTGGCTTTATACAGGAAAAGGAAGATGTCAGGTTTTGGCCACTGTGTATACAAAAATTATGATCCCCGTGCAAAGGTCATAAGAAAGCTTGCTGATGAAGTATTTTCAATTGTCGGGAGGGACCCATTGATTGAGGTGTTTCTTTTTTCTCTATACTTAATATAATTCTTTGTTTTTCTCTATACTTGATGTAATCCTATCTACTTGCTTCTTTAACTGATTTTACTTGTTGCTGAATGGAATGCAGGCTGCTAACACAAGTGTTGTTACTAAAGGGAGCATGTTGCTATATGTTGCAGAGTGCTATGTTGTTACATGTAATGCATGTTGTTTATGAAGGATTTCTGTTAGATTAGTTGTCAATAAATGTAGTACTATAAATAAGAGAGCATAAGAGAGAAAAAGGGATTCATTTGATTTGTAAGAAAATTGTACACTTGAGCATTTGCTCTACAAGAGATTAGCTATCTCGAATTAGCTTTCTTATTGAATACAATCCATTCCATTTTCTGTCATCAATCCAGAATTACAATTACAATTTCTTTAGTCTGTAATTTCTCTTAATTGCTTGTATTGCATCACTGTCAGTAGAACTGCATTGGCTTAACACTGTGACAAAAAAATTTTGAATTTTTTTACTAGCCATGGCTTAAAACCGTGGCTAAAATTTTAGCAACGGTTTTAAGTCGTGGCAAGTCTGGCCACGGTTTTAAGCCGTTGCTAATACTTGCCATGGCTTAAAACCGTTGCTAAACTTTTAGCAACGGTTTAAAACCATGGCTAAAGCATCAACCGTCCTGAACATTAAACCGTTGCTAAAATTTTAGCCACAGTTTATAGCCGTCACGGATGATTTCGCAACGCCTCTACAGCCCACGCCTCTTAGCCGTGGCCATCAGTTACCCCCAAGGTTTCAAACCGTTGCTGATGGGGAAATTTGGTGTAGTGAGTTAACGATGATTAATGGGTGCAACTACGACACAGCTGCTGCAACTTTCTTCGTCGAGCTGAAAAGAGGCCCCTTCTTCGATGCCCTCAACTTAAAACCTCCAAAAGGCATGAGGGTCCTGCTGAAAATAGTACAGAAACATATCTCCCTCGAATAAATGAAAATTGGGAGGAGAAGGAGAACCATTCGAGGAAATGAGAAAAGAAATATGAAAGAAGACGAGATGACGAACCATGGGAGAACATCAGTCATTCAAAGAAACATCGGAGAGACGAACGTACTCAGTCCAACCAGCGGGATTTCAGGAAATCGCAATCGGAACGGTTCAGTCATTGAGCAAATAACCAGTGTAATGAGAAAAAAGTGTACAAATCGTACACAGCCCTAAAACACAAGCCGAACCGACAACTTAAAACACATATCAAATTGGGAGAATGTCAACTGGCCAACCAGGAAGAAAAGAGAACTGGAAGGACGAGACAAAAGCATGTACTGCTCTTTTAACAAGGATCATGGACATGATACAGAGGACTGCTACAAATTAAAATAAATCGAGCATTGGATCTAGATAGGACGACTATACGAGTTTATCGACATACCCTACAAACAGTTCAGAGGTAAAGAAAAAGTGGACGGTGCAGCCACGGGATCGAAAGAACGGTCCAAGGAATTAATATATGCTCTACACTACATCTGCCCCTGGAAAGAAGAACCTTCCACCCAAACAGACCTATATAGAAGTCGAAAGGTCAGCATTCCGGAAGCGGCTACACAAACCAACTCAAAAACCCTGACAACAGATACAAATTCAACCAAAGTTGCTTATATGGGAGTTAACAACGACAAACTCTATTAGGCCCTAGCAATAACAGTCCAAGCAAAGAAGGTCATATATTAAAAGGAACAACAGAGGCGTGGGACGTCAACGCGAAGATAAACATAGCGACGCAAGAATAAATAAAGAAACACTCCACAGTGTAACGGAGCTACTCCAGAAAAATGACCGCTAGAAATGGTCAAAGAATCAATAAAGTTTCAGTTTCATAATCGACATCTCACAAAGGCGAACAGTTTTGTAGTAAAGCTACACGAAACAATCGGCATAAAAAGCCCAAAAGCAATTCGGACGCAAGTAGGGTACTCACAATAAACTTCTGGTCTGATCAACCAAAGAAGTAAAAGTTCGACGAACAAGTCAGCTAAGTAAAATGAATTCGGGTTGACTAGACTGTCGCACCAACGAAATAGAAGTTGGACACCAGAGTCAACCGAACACAAAAATTTTGAACGACCAAGATGTCTAGTTCAACGAAGTAAAAGTTGGACGAACGAGTCAACTAAGTAAAATGTCTTCGAGTCAACTAGAGTGTTGCACGAACGAAGTAAAAGTTGGACACCCGAGTCAACTAAAAACATAAATTTTGAATCGACCAAGATGTCGAGTTAAACGAAGTAAAAGTTGGACGAATGAGTCAACTAAGTAAAATGACTTCGGGTCGACTAGAGTGTCGCACAAGTGAAGTAAAAGTTGGAAACTCGAGTCAACTAAACAAAGAAATTTTGAATCGCCCAAGATGTCGAGTTAACGAAGTAAAAGTTGGACGAACGAGTCAACTAAGTAAAATGACTTATGGTCGACTAGAGTGTCACACCAACGAAGTAATAGTTTGACACCCGAGTCAACTAAACACAGAAACTTCGAATCGAACGAGATATTGACTTGACGAAGTAAAATTTAGACGAACGAGACAACTAAGTAAAATGACTTCAGATCGACTAGAGTGTCTCACCAACGAAGAAAAAACGAACAAGTCAACTAGATGCATAAACCTCAAATCGACGAGATGTCAAGTGAATGAAGTAACAGATTGAACGAATGAGTCAATTAAATAAAACAATTTCATGTCAACTGAAACGTTGAATTAGCGAAGTAAAGATCAAGCGGATGATTCAACAAAGTACAAAACAAGTAAACAAAAAAACTTTCCACAAAAATTTAGAGACGACAAACACAAGTTCAAGACATGCGTACTAAAACATATGAAAATTCAAATCACCAAACGATTGCTACATCAAAGCTCAAGTTATCACGACAACGACAGATGAACAAAGTCAACACGAAGAAAAATAATGGAACCAATTCCTGTCATTCAAAATCTATTCAATTAAATTCGAAGGTAGCAAAGGAGGACTAAGGGGGACAAATCAAATATCTATAACGTCCTCAGCAATACCACCTATGGAAGCTGGATCACCGACATGAACTCTTTCTTCAGGGGGAGGAGGCGGCTCTTCAGCCATTGGGCCACCCAGATGATTTTTAGCACCTTCATCATCCTCAAAGGTCTGACAGACTAGATGACGATATTGAGACAAGTCAACACCAAGACCCTCAATATAATCCAAAAGCTCAGTCCGATCGTCAACAAGGCCCTGCCAATCTACCACCTCCATAACACGGAGTTTATCCTTAATGAAAGCAAGCTCACTTCTTACTGCAATGAGATGACCCCTAGCAATAGTGAGCATCGTGGAGGAATCAGCCTTGGCTTTGTCAAGCGAAGACAACAATTGCTCCACTCTTTTTTCAGCAACATCGCGGTTGTTGGAGTGTTCTATCATGGCCCGCGCGGCCTCGTCAAAAAATGCCTTCTTAGAGGAAATTTTTTTCTCCACGTCGTGCAAACGTGTGTGGATGCCTTTTAGGTTGGCTCTCAAGGATTCAAGTGCGAACACAGATCGATCCCGCGCATCCACTTCGGCCAACGACGCCTGAGCAACCTCAGCCGCTTTGACCCATTCAGAGCATTGTACTTTTAACGCATCATACTGGTAAAGAACATGGGATAATACCAGTAGCAGTACAGAGAACTTCCTCTCCAAAGAAATCATAAGACTGTGATTAACCTGATATCACTTCTGCGTAGGCAAGATGGGTCATCCCGTCCATTATAAGCCTGACACCATCTTCAAGATGAAGGTTTGGATTCAACACGAACATCGAAGGCCTCTCCACCAACTGCCTAATCAGCTTATGTGTGCCATCCAGCACGCCACGATGAGAAAACCAGCAATATTTCTCATCTGATTTGACTCATATCTCTTCAAGAGTAGGTTCCTTCCCACTGACATGCAAATGAAGAATGCGAGGATCCGATAGTATGGAAGAACCACCACCACCTACAGCCGGGAAAGATGAAGGAACGATAGGATAACCTCCATCTCCCTCTCGTCATTCAATAGAAATAGAACAGATGGCAATCCCAACAAGAGTTGAATAACTCAAGTAAGTTGTGGAATGAGGGATCTCCATCCCTTCACCAACGAGAGGGGAAGAAGAAGGACAAGACTGCAACTCGGGAACCTGATCACCAACCTCTTTAGATTGAACAACAACCAATTGAAGCATCTTGTTATCTAAAGACCGAGGATCCTCATCATAACACTTTAAAGTGTCAAGGCCGCCATAAGCAAATAAAGCTTATTTTCCTCATCATCCGGGGACGAGTGATATCTTTCTCACTCCTCTCCAAAGCCAACTTCATCTCTTCCTCCTCCTGCAGAGAGCAGCGGTCTTCCCTCGAAGGATTTCTATCAACATAATTCGAATAAAGAGATGTGCGACGCACAAAGTAAACAAGCCGTTTCTTCTTTGGAACACGATCGGAATATAGAAACAGCCGCTTCGATGGACTAACGGGTCTCAATACTTTTCTCTTTCTAGAAAAAAGACCGGTAGCACTACGGACAGGAGCATTGAAATCCGTAACACCCAAGCTCACTTTTCGATCAACGACCACGTCATCACCTTCATTAGTAGCAGCACGGGCAATGGTCAACAAAGCTCGTTCGGTGTCACTCATGTTGTATAGACCAATGCGCCTCACCATATCATCAGTAAGATAGATCCAACGGAATTGCCATAAACTACAGGAAGCGCTCACTGATAACCCGCTCCTCAGCAGTCAATTTCAGATTTCGGTGGCTAATAGGAACTCGAAAAGACCTTACTATCTAAACATCAAGCAAATTGAAGTAGCCAGAACCAACAGACTCATAAAACCAATCCCTTGACCAACCCCTGATGTCAACATTGAGATTACCAAAACATGCAGAAGAGTGCAGGAAACAAGTAC
The DNA here is from genome assembly GCA_003290165.1 of Berberis thunbergii. Classification (NCBI taxonomy): domain Eukaryota; kingdom Viridiplantae; phylum Streptophyta; class Magnoliopsida; order Ranunculales; family Berberidaceae; genus Berberis; species Berberis thunbergii. The sequence continues at coordinate 226,669 of QNQO01001011.1, forward strand.
GGTTGGGTTTCACACTAAACCCCACCTAAGAATACAAAATTCTAGGGGTTAAAGGGACACCAAAGAGAATGGCCCTGGCATACATGGAAACCATAACCCTCTAACCATTCGAGCCCAGCTGAGCTGGAGGAATACCCAGGAAGTCTGGATATGACCAGCACAGCTCCGAAACTGGGAATCAAGACCAACATAGAAGATGCGAGGATAAAGCGCAATATATCCTTTCCTTGGGCAGCAGGTACTAATGTTTTCACGAGGAATAACGATTTCAAGGTCATCAGGCAAAGCATAGTTGGAACAGACACTATCCAGAGTAGCCTGAGAAGCTTTGTTTAGGGAAAAATGAGCCTCACAGATGGAAAGCTGATCACCGACCAACATATCACCAGCAGACATCGCAAATAGGAAAGAATAAATGAAGAAAAAGATGCAATAGGGGAGAAGAAATAACACTAACAGGAAAAATGTCGTAAAAATGAGGAAAATAACCACAACACCCTTCATATAACTGGGAAACGAATAGATCACTCACAGAGCGACATACGAGACAAAATGGTGCACCAAAACTCCCAAAAAATTTGCGCGAAAATGAATAGACAACTAAGTAACCAAGACGATGCCAATGGTAACCTGGTTGGATGGTTAAGGCTGTGGTGGTTTAACCCCCACGTCTTGAGTTTTATACCCATCGGCGACATGCTCACCTTTCAAAAAAAATTTGAGATGATCAGCCAACCAAAAGTTATTAATCATTAAGTTTAGTGCAATATCAAAATTGAAATACCAACCGTCAAACAGTTAGTGGATACGTGAACATACCCACTAACTAGGGAGGAATAGCTGATGATACATCAAAATAGACCGAACATCATGATAGTACACGTGGCATAAAAATTCATCACAAGAATACAACACTCAATCTATTAGGCCAACTCATAAAGACTAGAAAGAATAAAGCTAACTATCGAAGCCTAGACGAGGCCCGCCATTGAGGAAATATAAACATAGGCTACATCTAGGCCCAAACAAATCAAAGCCCAGATCCAGGATTGACACAAGTTCTCTCATAAAAAAAAGGAACGTTCCACCGAAAAGAGCCGTGGAGGGAGTTACGCCTTCCGAACACATCTCCATGAAGGAGGAGACTATTAAAAGAAACATCTCCTTCTGATGCGCCTCACATGCTTATGTCACACAAAGAGTTAACCACGGCCATTATAAAAGGTAAAGGGAACATTTGACAAAGGTATGCAATTTTAACTGAGTTTTGTCAAGATTTACATCACTCTTCCAACAGAGTTACTGACTTAAGCATCAGAATGCCTTCGGGCACAAAAAAGGTGGTCCTTCCAGTCTAACAGTTGTTTTGCAGGTCAAACTCATAGAATGACGAATGGTGGACGCATCAGTTTCCATTCAAAAGTAACCATAAAAAAACTACAAAATAGAAATGGGAGACAAAAGCCAATGGCCAATGGGTAGTAGCTCAGCTGATAGCTTGTGATAGATGGTATCACAAGTCAAAGGTTCGAACCTTGCTGGCGACATTTGGATGAAGGGGGAGAACGAAATAAAAATCTATAAAAATAAAATAAAATAAAATAAAATGGGAGGAAAAAATGGAAAAGATTACTCCCTTTGCAATTAGAGATGACATGCAATTTGGGAAATATCTTTTTATTCTCGCCCTAAGAATAAGAAGTATTTTACCCAATTTTTAAGATGATCAAAAGGGTACAACAATCATCAAATTTATGTTTCACTATTCTCTCTAGTTTATTCATCTTTCCATTAATTTTGATGGCAAGGATAGAGCTTATAATCATTTTTCCTAAGGTATTTTAGTCTCGGTTAGAGTTTGAAGCAGTTGAGATATGACAAGTAAATAGATATTTGAAATTCATAGAAGTAAATAAACAAATAAAAAAATAGGAATAATTAAATCGATCAGATTCAATTAATTATTCAAATGTTTTCAAATCTCTATCACAAGCTTTAAAGAAGTCATGGGTAGCTTAGTTGGATAATACATATATGATGGCAATAGAAAACCTTGAATCGTTCATTGGATTATTGTGTCATAGTGACACTAACAAATGGAGATAATTTTTCTTGATTAATGGATGAGATTCCTTTTGAATAACTAAGAGAAATAGTCGAAGAAGAAGAAGAAGCAAGAGCCTTATGGGGATGGCAAAAAGAAAGCAACACCGTGAAGAGGAAGATGTACAGTTGGTAAAGAACACAAATATATAGATTTAATTTCAATTTTAATACAACTCACTCATTTAGAAGATAATGTTTTTCTTTCATTTTAAATGGAATAACTGAATATAAAAGGGTGTTTTTTTTTTGTTCTAAATGAACTCAGAAGTCTTAATAAAAAGTGAGACAAGAGTGTTTGTTTTTAGTTCTGATCAGAAGTTGAAGTTTTGATTAGAGTAAGCACCGTGGGGGGAGCTGATAATACACTAAGTGCTTAATGACAAATTATTTAAATAATAACCTTACAATAAATTCGTAATAATTGCTACTACCAACCATCTATTTTTTTCTCCACCTCCCTTTTATCATGCGAGCAATGCTTCCACCATCACCACCACTCTCCTTGGCCTCTCCTCCTCATCCAGTTCTTCTTATTAATCTTTCACTTTCTATTCCCTTTTATTGAAGAGTGTATGAGGAATGAAAAGGGATATAAGTTAATTTTTTGTAGTGGTGGAAAGGAATCTCAATGGTATTTGAAATAAAGAAAATAGATGGAGAAGGGATTACTAATGTTGGTGGTTTGTGGTGGGTGGTGGGAGTTCTTATGGTGGAAAAAAATGTAAAAACACTTCAAGCCAGCACCTAAAAACAAACACATTTTAATTTTACAACTTATAATCAACAACCAATTCAAAAGCAAAAAAACAATTCATTCAGAAGCTCGTTCAGAATTTCTAACTCAAGTTAAAAGTTAGTTTCTAAGCACTTAAAAAAACACCACCTAAGTGTACTATATATGTAATTATGGAATTAAAATTTGAGGACACCTTCGATTGGAGATGATAAATGTACAAAGGAAAGAATGTGCCTAGCATTCCTCATTGACACTTGCAGGGATGCTACACTCTATTTTGCCAGATGACCAGCGAAACCCTAGAGAAGCTATTGATTGGGTATGGCGACCTCTCATTAGTAGTATCCGGTGATTGTTTTCATTTCACAACTTTTGGTTTAGTAATTTTATCTGTGGAGACCTCAATTATGAGGCTCATAACCTCGTTGTGTAACTCTTATTAAGTAATATATGCTCTATGCTTTTAACAAAAAGAAATTAATAATAAATTGTAAGGGGGGTGTATTGTATATGGATTCTTATGGAATTGATAAATAATTTGAAAAGTCCAAGGACTCTTTAAATTGTCCACAGACTCTTTAAATTGTCCACGGACTTCTACTGATTTCTTAAATCCATAGACTTTTGCTACAGACTTTCTAGAGATTTATGAAAATCCACGGACTTTGTATGAATGACTTTTACAGATTTCTAATTATTTGCAAGATAAAAAAGAAGTTGGTAAATAGTGATGAAACAAAAAAACGTCCATAAAATAGAGATACATGTGCTAAAAAAACTAGAAAAAGAAAAGGTCATTAATTAGCATCTTTAAAATAAGAAGTAAACGTCCATAAAATTGTATATGATCATTCTTCTCCTTCATGATTATGGTCATTTTCTTCATTATCATTGTTAGCAACGTTGATGTTTGCTTGAGCTGCTGCCCACATTTGATTAGCAATACTCATTCTCCATTGATTAGCATTTTCTCTTTGCTGCTCTTGGGTTTGAATATCATCCCATTCAAAATTACCTTCATCATTCTCTACCGGATCATTTTCTAGTTCAGGAGGAAATTCATCTGAACGACATTCTTGTCGAACAAAATTATGCAATCCTGCACATGCCAAAACAAGCTCCGCTTGTGTCTTGTAAGGAAATGGTGGTGCTGATTTGAAAATTGTAAACCGCGACTTGAATATTCCAAATATTCTCTCAATTACGTTCCTCAATGAAGCATGACGAAGATTAAATAACTCAATTGCGTTGACAGGATGGTTTCCTGGACCGCCAAAATCTTTGAGATGATATCGAGTGCCACGAAATGGAGCTAAAAAACGGCGTCGGTTTGGAAAGCCACAATCTCCAAGGTAATATTTACCTGATCATAAAAAAATGTGCAATTAGTATGTTTATACTTTATACTATATGGTATAAAATTCAATAAGTTTGCTACATTTTTAATGCACGTAACATTATACCTGATGGTATTTTGAGTCCATTTTGTCTAGAAATAGCATCATTTAACACTTTCGAATCATGAGCAGAACCCTCCCATCCACTAAGCACATATATGAATTGTAAATCAAAGTTGCAAGCTGCTAAAACATTTTGTGATAGTTTTCCATGACGGTTCCTGAATCTACTGACCTCACGTCCAACAACCGTTGCAGGAATATGTGTGCCATCAATAGCTCCAATACAATCCTGAGAAAAAAGAAAAATAATTACAACATATGTACAAAAAGAAGAAAATAACCAATATTAAAGCAATACAGTGATATAAATATTTGCCATAAAACTTACATTGCGTACCTTAAAGAAAGGATAAAACCTTGTACTTTCTCTTATGTTAGGTGGTGTGGTATCAAGTAGCAGTGGTTTAGCCATGAACATTGGAGCTATTGTATTCAAGCTCTTCAAGATTTTGTTGAAACTTCTGCTAACAGTGAAATGAGATCGCTCAAATACCATTCGAGGTTCACTATATCGATTGTTTTGACCGACAACTAGTAAAAAGGTCGCAAGCATTTCTTCAACACAAATATATCTAGTACTCCGTAGAGGTGTTTTCTCTTGTATGATGACACATAATTTTCGAAACACTTCAGGATACATTCTGTAAACATTCCGAAAGATATGTGGGTCTCCATCCAATAACTTATTCATGTATATGTATCCATTTGATGTCACCGGTCGTCGAGTCAATGGATGTCTAATACGTTCATCACTTATATTGGGCACAAGATTATATAACACATAAATCACTGCTTGTATTGCCGTTAATAAAATTCTCATGGCCTTGTAAAACTCTTCATCCTGTTCATCAACTCCATACATATCCATTTCACAGATTGCTATCAAAGCAAGTACCTGAACAAGGTCATTATATATTCAAACCAAATATATTAGACATTAGAGAACAAGACATGTATCTAACAAAAAAAAAGATAACCAGGCAGGTAATGACATGAAAAATCGCAATCCAACATTCAACAAAATCAAATCATTCAACACAACCAAATTAAAAATCATCATTTGCAAAATGAAATCAACACACAGTATTTAGCCTTATGCATATAAAAAGTATCAAACTACATGACTTAAAAATCCAAATGGCCTATAGTTTATTAACTTTATGCATCCCTTTGTGCCCAAGTGATCCAATCAAGTCTTTGGTCTGGACTCATCTTCAAGAAGGTGTCTTGCTTTGTTTTAGTATTAAGAAAACTAATCGCAAAAAACTGAGCAGCATTATTCAATCCTGGGGTCTCTTGAATAGCAATCCAACATTCGCTGTTTGTTGATTCTCTCTTCTCCATTATGCCACAAATTGTTTTAAAACTGGTGACAATTTCACCAAAGCCACTTGATATGTTTTCCAGAATTGCAGCTTGAGTAGCTACCCCTTTTGAGTTGCTACTTTGTTCATAATCAGCTCTACTTCTTTTGCCATGAGCTCTGCTTTGTGGTGCATCATTTGCATTTTCAGTTTGCACAAATGCATTGATGTCTTGATCAAAGACCAAGTCATCCATGCCACCAAATTCCCAAGATTCATTTCCTTCTTCATCATATGTTGTTGCATCTGTATCATCACCTAGACCTATTGACCCCATCCCAGTTGCAGTTCCATTACCAACTGCAATCTTCAAATCCTCATAGTCTGCAAAAGTTTCTGACTGAAAGTGCGCATGCGCTGGATGTGACTGAAAAAAATATTCAAAATATAAAGAAAGTTAATATGTTAAAGAGTCAAAAAATTAAGCTGTAAAATAGAATAAAAGTTCAAGATATTTAACCCACCTTCAAATAGTCTGCCCATACTTCATCAGGCGCAGTGAATCTCTTTGTGATCGGGTCCCATCCAAACCCAGAATTGTGGCGCATAAGCTGAGAGTAATTGCTGTATTGCTTCTTAAACCATTTCACTCGGCTTTGATACTGGCTATAAGTTATCTCCTTACTAATTTTCTCCTTAAGTTTTGGAAGTAACTTTGCCTCTATGGTTGTTTTACTTATAACACCATTAATATCCCTGAACCCAAGCATGGCGCCTTCAACCATGAGCTGGAGCAAAGCATTGCTCTCTTCCGCGGTCCAAGTTTTATAATCTTTTCGTTTACCGTTACCTTGTGAATCTCCCATCTATATATTACAACAAGTATTTTATGAAAGCTATATATCTAACATAATACTGGTACAAACTGTACATATTGGAAAGTAATTCGAACAAAATCTTTTTTATGAAATATTTCATTACTTTGAGATCCGGATTTTGTGAACTAACTGTGACAATAGGTACACAAGATGAGGTTGGTTGTCTTGTAGTTGATTCTGCGCTGTTCTGCCATCCATGTCGGTTGTTGTGAATGTGAAAATGTTAATGTGAATGTGAATTTGAATGTGAATTTGAACTTGATTTATATGGTCCCTGGAAAGTATTCCTAGTTTGGAAAATGAGGTTTCTAGTATGGCTACTGTGACTGGTGAATTGCTTTCTATGATGTTACTTGCTTTCTGTTTCCTAAATCATTAAATAGCCATAAACAAACACAGGTAACATATAGAAACAGTGAACATGCATAGAAATATAGAAATAGAAACAGTGAACATGCATAGAAATAGAAATAAGTAACTATCTTGCAGTATGGAAAGAGTTGCTCAAAGAGAATAGAGGATTCTTTAAGACTTACCATCCTGCCATTCCTCCAAAGCCTTTCAGTTGTAAGACCAATAAACCTTTGATTTCATCTTCTACTTTTGAGTTTTATAAATGTATTTCGATGGCTTAATTTGTTGCAACTTGCTTGCAACATATAATAACTATGGTGTTGAACTCTTTGTAATTAAACTTTCACCAAATCTAGTTCCAAGTTTGCTTTGCCAATTCATATGCTCTGATTGTTTTAATTCCTCGAATTTGATTTGAATTTAAGCTAGTGCCATGTCTAGATTTAAGTTTGTAAATTTTAATTTCTAATATATTGATTTGCTGATTATCTCTCTAGTTGTGTGGTTGTGTTAATCTGACAAGCCAATGATCAGAGTTTCTTACAAGGGTGAGGACAAGGAGTTCGCCGCCGAGGAGATCTCTTCCATGGTTCTCATTAAGATGCGTGAGATTGCTGAGGCTTACCTTGGTCTCACTATTAAGAATGTCGTGGTCACAGTCCCTGCTTACTTCAATGACTCACAAAGACAAGCCACCAAGGATGCTGGAGTCATTGCTGGTCTCAATGTGATGAGAATTATTAATGAGCCCACCACTGCTGCCATTGCTTATGGTCTTGACAAGAAGGCTACAAGTGTTGGTGAGAAGAATGTTCTCATCTTTGATCTTGGAGGTGGTACTTTTGATGGTACAAGAAGGCTACAAGTGTTGCCTTGCTTGATTTCTAAACTTAGAATCCCAATTTTCCATTTTGAGTACTCTTGACACAGACAACTGTAATTGATGCTCTACCCATGAACCAATGCACAAAATTGATTGATTCAATATTGTTCTCCCTACCTAGCTATCTATCTCTCTTTTCTTTCTTTTTTTTTCTTTTTATATTTATTTTTTTGAATTCTCCCTACCTAGCTATCTCCATATACTGAAACTTCCTTCGAACACACTCATCTTAACACAATCTGACTACACAATCATCTTCCTTGCTAAGCTTAAGACCGACCCACTAAGCTCAATCTCAATCAAATAAACTAGATCAATGGCTCTGAGGCATCAACAAACACAAAGTTGCATGTGTAGTTGTTGCATGAATCCAATACAAAAGTTCCTGATGGTTTGGTTTGTCAAAAGAGCTATCAACCATCATGTCATCAACTCATAAAAAGTAATTGTGACAATAGGTTCACAAACATCATCACCAATTTTATGTCATCATGATAAATCAAAGAATCCTTTTACCATACAGCAAAAAGATGTTACCATTATGATAGCATAACACAACTTATAAACCCTAATAATTTAATTCAAACCCTAATCCAAAATCATCAATGATGCAACTATGAACACTATGCAAATATAGAAAAAGAATTGAGAAAACAAGAGGATGAGAACCAACCTCTTCACGGGTGGCACATGGAAGAACTTTGAGAGACTTTTTTTTCACGTTGAAATCTTTGATATGTTTGAGAGACTTTTTTTTTCACATTGAACTTTGTTATTTATACCTAACACTACAAAGTCCATGAAAATCCATGAGTTTCCAAATCCATAAATATGAATGATATTTTGAATACCCTAAAACTTTTGTGGACTTTTTGAAATCCATATTGAATACCCCTGGACTTTGTGGATTTCAGAAAGACTTTTTAAAATCCTGATTGAATACCCCTAGACTTTTGTGGACTTTTTAAAATCCAAATTGAATACACTTGGATTTTCAGAATCCATGGAATTTATTAACGGCAATACAAGCAGTGATTTATGTGTTATATAATCTTGTGCCCAATATAAGTGATGAACGTATTAGACATCCATTGACTCGACGACCGGTGACATCAAATGGATACATATACATGAATAAGTTATTGGATGGAGACCCACATATCTTTCGGAATGTTTACAGAATGTATCCTGAAGTGTTTCGAAAATTATGTGTCATCATACAAGAGAAAACACCTCTACGGAGTACTAGATATATTTGTGTTGAAGAAATGCTTGCGACCTTTTTACTAGTTGTCGGTCAAAACAATCGATATAGTGAACCTCGAATGGTATTTGAGCGATCTCATTTCACTGTTAGCAGAAGTTTCAACAAAATCTTGAAGAGCTTGAATACAATAGCTCCAATGTTCATGGCTAAACCACTGCTACTTGATACCACACCACCTAACATAAGAGAAAGTACAAGGTTTTATCCTTTCTTTAAGGTACGCAATGTAAGTTTTATGGCAAATATTTATATCACTGTATTGCTTTAATATTGGTTATTTTCTTCTTTTTGTACATATGTTGTAATTATTTTTCTTTTTTCTCAGGATTGTATTGGAGCTATTGATGGCACACATATTCCTGCAACGGTTGTTGGACGTGAGGTCAGTAGATTCAGGAACCGTCATGGAAAACTATCACAAAATGTTTTAGCAGCTTGCAACTTTGATTTACAATTCATATATGTGCTTAGTGGATGGGAGGGTTCTGCTCATGATTCGAAAGTGTTAAATGATGCTATTTCTAGACAAAATGGACTCAAAATACCATCAGGTATAATGTTACGTGCATTAAAAATGTAGCAAACTTATTGAATTTTATACCATATAGTATAAAGTATAAACATACTAATTGCACATTTTTTTATGATCAGGTAAATATTACCTTGGAGATTGTGGCTTTCCAAACCGACGCCGTTTTTTAGCTCCATTTCGTGGCACTCGATATCATCTCAAAGATTTTGGCGGTCCAGGAAACCATCCTGTCAACGCAATTGAGTTATTTAATCTTCGTCATGCTTCATTGAGGAACGTAATTGAGAGAATATTTGGAATATTCAAGTCGCGGTTTACAATTTTCAAATCAGCACCACCATTTCCTTACAAGACACAAGCGGAGCTTGTTTTGGCATGTGCAGGATTGCATAATTTTCTTCGACAAGAATGTCGTTCAGATGAATTTCCTCCTGAACTAGAAAATGATCCGGTAGAGAATGATGAAGGTAATTTTGAATGGGATGATATTCAAACCCAAGAGCAGCAAAGAGAAAATGCTAATCAATGGAGAATGAGTATTGCTAATCAAATGTGGGCAGCAGCTCAAGCAAACATCAACGTTGCTAACAATGATAATGAAGAAAATGACCATAATCATGAAGGAGAAGAATGATCATATACAATTTTATGGACGTTTACTTCTTATTTTAAAGATGCTAATTAATGACCTTTTCTTTTTCTAGTTTTTTTAGCACATGTATCTCTATTTTATGGACGTTTTTTTTGTTTCATCACTATTTACCAACTTCTTTTTTATCTTGCAAATAATTAGAAATCTGTAAAAGTCATTCATACAAAGTCCGTGGATTTTCATAAATCTCTAGAAAGTCTGTAGCAAAAGTCTATGGATTTAAGAAATCAGTAGAAGTCCGTGGACAATTTAAAGAGTCTGTGGACAATTTAAAGAGTCCGTGGACTTTTCAAATTATTTATCAATTCCATAAGAATCCATATACAATACACCCCCCTTACATTCAAAAATGGGAAAATGATATCTAGAGGATCAGGGCCACTAAACCCACCTCCCTGAATTCACGATTTACTTTTCAGATTCAGAATTGAGTCCATAAAGACTTTATTACTTCCAATTAACACTAATACAGTTCTGAATTAAAACAAACACTCAGAATAGTCTTGGTCCATGTGAGCTAAATGTACTTCCAATGTAAAATAAAATATTACACTAACTCTAAATAGAAATTTAGACACACATTTAGACACACAACAGATTTATAAACTCAAAACCAAACAAGTGTAGACATTACAATCTATCTTACAATTCAAAGAATAGTTTTACTATTCACCAAACATTGTTAACAATATGTATGTCCCATGTGGCGCTTTCATTCCCTTTATGTTTATGGCAATAACTTAAAACTCAAAAACTTTCCCCCGCAGACAAACTTTCCTTCTCTACTTGCTTGGTGAGCTCTCAAAGCTCTCTCACATCTTGCAAATCCTTCTCTCAAGTCTCTTTTTTATGCAGCAAATCCCTCTCTCACGCAGCAAATCCCTCTTGCAAAACCCTTCTCCTTCATCTTGCAAATCTCCGTAAGTAACTCTCAAATCTATGTAAGTAACTCTCTTTCTCTCACGTACCTCTCTTTTTCTCTCTCACGCAGTCTCTTTCTCTCTCAAGCAGCTCTCTTGCTCTCTCTCACGCACAATGGATTCGGGTTGATTTGGTTTTTTTTCTTGATGGAAATCCAATTCAAGAAGAAAAAAGGTATGTTGGAATTTCTTTTTACCATAGTTTATAATTTGTCCGCCATGAATGGAAACATGGTTATCATAGTTGAAATTTTTTTATGAATTTAAACTATAGTAACCATGGAAACACCTTCATGTATAGTCCTTTTTAGAGGGGTGGTACACTTGATGGATCATTTTTTTTATATATCAATGGAAAAAATACACGTGATAGAAAGAATACAATGGAAAGAATACACTTGATGGAAATTTTTTTTTACCATAGTTTATAATTTTTCCGCTATGAATGGAACATGGTTACCATAGAAACACGTGATAAAAATCCCATAGATAGAAAGAATCCTTCAATGGAAAGAATACACTTGATGGAAATCCCATTCAAGAAGAAAAAGGTATGATGGAAATTTTTTATCATAGTTTAGAACTTTTCCACCATGAATGGAAATATGGAAATCTAATTGCTTGCTTGCAACTTGCTTGATTGCTTGCAGGCAGTTTGCTTGCTTGGTTGCTTGGTGTTGCTTGCTTAATTTGCTTTAATTTCATGTTATTGTCATTAATCATGACTTCGTAATATTTGGTTTTAGAAAGGAGTGTTTTATAAATGGTTGTGAATGGGAGGGTGTTGCTTGCTTGCTTGCTGCTTACTTGGTGATAGCTTAATTTGCTTGCTTGGAAATACAATTACATTCTCATTTAGCATGAATATATAATCAGGCAGTTTGCTTACAGGCAGCTTGCTTGCGGCTTGCTTAATTTGTTTTAATTTCATGTTATTGTCATTGATCATGACTTCCTAATATTTGGTTTTAGAAATGAGTGTTTTAGAAATGGTTGTGAATGGGAGGGTGTTGCTTGCTTGCTTGCAGGCAGCATGCTTGCTTGGTGATAGCTTAGTTTGCTTAATTTGCTTGCTTGGAAATACAATCAAATTATCATTTACCATGAATATATAATCAGGTAGCTTGCTTGGTGTTGCTTGCTTGCTAGCTTAATTTGTTGCTTGCTTAATTTTCTTTAATTTCATGTTATTGTCGTTGATCATGACTTCCTAATTTTGGTTTTATAAAGGAGTGTTTTAGAAATGGCTGTGAATGGGAGGGTGTTGTTTGCGGGTAGCTTGCTTGCTTGCTTGGTGATAGCTTAATTTTCTTGCTTGGAAATACAATCAGATTCTCATTTACCATAAATATATAATCAGGCAGCTTGCTTGCTAGCTTAATTTGCTTTAATTTCATGTTATTGTCATTGATAATGACTTCCTAATATTTGGTTTTAGAAATGAGTTTTAGAAATGGTTGTGAATGGGAGGGTGTTGTTTGTAGGCAGCTTGCTTGGTGATAGCTTAATTTGTCTGCTAGGAAATACAATCAGATTCTCATTTACCATGAATATATAATTAGGAAACTTGCTTGCTTACTTGGTGTTGCTTGCTAGCTAGCTTAATTTGTTACATGCTTAATTTGCTTTAATTTCATGTTATTGTCATTGATCGTGATTTCCTAATATTTGGTTTTAGAAATGAGTGTTTTAGAAATAGCTGTGAATGGGAGGGTGTTGTTTCCAAGCAGCTTGCTTGCTTGGTGATAGCTTAATTTGCTTGCTTGAAAATACAATCAGATTCTCATTTACCATGAATATATAATCAATACAATCATATTCTCATTTGCTTGCTTTGAATCAATACAATCAAATAACCAATATCATGAATATATTCAGATTCTCAGTTTGGAACCATAGGTACCGGACCGTTCCAAACGGTTCGAGTTAGGTTCAGTCCCAATGTTCAAAATAAAGGAATCCGGACCAGACCGAATCCGTTAAATTTAAACGGTCCGAGTTAGGTTCCTCAAAATTTGGAGCCGATCCGGACCGTGCCCACCCCTAATAGAAAGAATTCATTCAAGAAGAAAAATGTATGATGGAAATTTTTTTTTCCCATGGTTTAGAATTTATCCGCCATGAATGGAAACATGGTTACCATAGTTTAAATTTTTTTAATAAATCTAAACTATGGTGACCATGGAAACACCTTCATGTATATTCCTTTTTAGAGTGGTGGAACAATTGAAGGATCATAATTTTTTTTTTTTTATATCAATGGAAATAATTTTTTTTACCATAGTCAATGGAAAGTATACAATGCAAACATGTATGATGTAAAGAATTTTTCAATGGAAAAAAGAATACACTTGATGGAAATCCCATTCAAGAAGAAAAGGTATGATGGAATTTTTTTTTTACCATAGTTTAGAATTTATCCGCCATGAATGGAAACATGGTTACAATAGTTAATTATTTTTTTTAAATCTAAACTATGGTAACCATGGATAGTTTAAATTTTTTTATGAATCTACACTATGGTCACCATGGAAACACCTTCAGGTATAGTCCTTTTTAAAGGGGTTGAACACTTGATGGATCATTTGTTTTTTTTTAATTTTTTTTTAATATCAATGGAAATAATACAATGGAATTTTTTTTTTTTTTTTTACCTTAGTTGATGGAAAGAATACAATGGTAAAAGGTATGATTGAAAGAATAATGTGAGTTCCAGAAGAAAAAGGTATGATGGAAATTTTTTTACCATAGTTGATGGAAAGAATACAATGGAAAAATGTATGATTGAAATAATAATGTCAATTCCAGAAGAAAAATGTAAGATGGAAAACTTTCCACATATGGTTCTTTGTTCCACCTTTTTATAGTCTCCGCTTTTGGTTAAATTGATGGTTGGATTGCTTATTGAATTGATGGTTGGTCCAAAAAGATAGCTCAATTGTAAAGCTTTGGTTTCAATCTAAAAACATTTCCTTTTTCTTTTTAGGTATCTCTAATCTTGCATTGTACCTGACCATAATTATGAACCACTTAGTTCAAAAAACGCCCTACTCCAAAATGATGATTTTCGGACAGGTATTATAGTAGGTTGATACTACTACATCTTACTTCGAATTGGTTGTCTCATATGTATGACACATTTTTTGTTTGCAGGTGGATTCAACCGTTCAAGGAACTGTAAGAAAAATTCTTAGTTTTTCACCATAATTGGACAATTTTCACCTTAAGATTACTCATTTACTTATATGTTTGTCATAGATCAAATTTCTAGAAGAACAAGGCGTCACGGTTACAATTCGTGATGAGCAAGTTGATTCAAACTTGCCGAGGACAGTAAGAAATTTTGTTAATTTCTCTTTTCACTTTTTTTTAATAAACTAGCTAAGGATTTTAACATGTTATCCTTTTACTAATAGCAATTTTTTATAGACAATGGCCTCAGGTCCAATGTTCCCAACCAACTGGTTTTTTTTTCTATTTATTTATTTGTTTTTTATTTTCCACTAATTCTAACAATAAATAGATACATATTTATTTATAGCAAGTTCTCTGTTTTTCTTTTGTTAAAGCCAAATATGGATATGATAAAGGGAAAAGAAAATGTCCCTGTAGACAATAACGTTTCCAAGCGTGCGCTAGGCGTTTGCGTCAAGAGAGAGAAAAAATCAACCTAAGTTAGACACTAACTTGACTGCTAATGTGAATACTATAAAAAAGGGAAAAGCCAAACTTCAATGCTTTGGGGTATGTACATCTAATTTGTTTCTAACAAAATTTATATTTCTGTCTGTTTCTTTATATGGGTATGTAAATATGGTTCTTTAACCTTTCACCTTAGAAAAAAAAATATATTGTGTATGTTTCTTTTTAGGGAAAAGGAAAAACAAAAGTGATACCCAACAATCACGCAATACAATTAAAAGGTATTCTCACAGGTGCTATCAAATCCCATGTTCAAGAAGGGAATGATATTATAGTAGCACCATCGATTTATAATGTTAATGATCAAAGGAGAAAACGAAAAGCCACAATTGCCGGAAAGGGAAAAAGAAAATTTGTTGGGGTGTGTACAACATTTTTAATATTCAATGCGTGTGTTGAACTGTGTACTACGTTATTTATATTCATTGTTTTGTAACAGGTAAAATCAACAAACATAGCGAACAATCGTGACTATGCAGTACCATCGAAAGCTGTTGTAATAGGGCCTACCAAATCTCCTATTGCTAAGGGAATTGATGAACTTGCATATATTTTGGTATGTTTGAGATCTTTATATCTCCAAATGTATGCTTTTCAAAATTCTTATGCTTATTTGCTTAAGTTTTTTGTGCAAGAGAAAGGAAAATGTCGGTTCTATTCAAAAGGGTAAACGAAAAGTGGTATTTATTCATGTATGTAAAAGTGCTTAACTTTATTATTATTATTATTATTATTATTATTATTATTATTATTATTATTATTATTATTATTATTATTATTATTATTATTATTATTATTATTATTATTATTATTATTATTATTTTATTTGTTTTAACTTTACTTTCTTGGATTCAAAGTATGTCATGTATGTGTTATTTAGGCCCCTTCTTATTTTCCCACTGTCTATGCACGTTTTCATTATTTAGATTATATGCATGCCTTAATTCCTTTAGTGTGTAATCATTTACAATTTTAAATGTATTTTGCGGATAACAACATTGTTCAGAATAATAATTCAAAATGTGCATTCGCACAACGTTTGCATCGAGAAAAATAGGGAATTTTATGTAGGACGCCACCTATTCAAATACATTTTCATTCTTTCACACCCAATGATCATGCTTTTTCACAAAAGCAGTGGAAACAATCATGAATGGCTGAGCTCAATATCATCCCTCCCCGATGCTTGGACTATGAATTTTTTACCATGTTAGATCAAAATGTGTTGTCACCACAACAACCAAGGAGGTGTTCATTTTCTATGCCAAACGCATCCCCAAATGCACCAACAAACATGTAAAAGTCTTTTTTCTATTTTCTCTTCCAATTTTACTTTATCAAGTTTTATAAATTATAACTCATCAAATTCTTAAAGTGTGTTTTGGCCAATTACAGATGACCGACTTCCTAATGACGATACTTCCTGTCATAGTGGTTTTGGTTTCCGACATGAAATTGACCCACAACCTCATCAAGAAGAAACACGTCATTTCTTAGGCAAAATGAATTTTTTTTGTCCTCATTGCTCAGCACTACATTGGAAAGATGAAAAAATGAAGGCATCTTCATTAAGGAATCCTTTTTTTCGGAACGTGTTGTTTGCAAGGAAAGGTGAAGCTGCCAATGTTATCTACCCCTCCACCATTGCTTCAAGTGTTGTATGAGGGAGATGATGTTCAATCAAATAATTTTCGTAGACATATTCGCAAGTATAATGTTGTGAATGCATTTATGAGTCTTGGTACTAAATTTGAGCCAAGGGTACTCAATGGGAGGGGTTCCACAAGCTTTATTATTCATGGAGAATTACGACATCAAACGGAAGCGTTAATTCCACAACAAGGCCAAGATGTAGTTTATTCACAACTTTACATTTATGATCCTGATTCAACATTACATACCCGAAGTTGTCGGAATCCACGTTTGAGATTGGATGTGCTCAAAATCATTCAAGATGCTTTGTTGGAGTGTAATGTGTTTGTGGAAAAATACCGTCAAACATATGAGATTCTGAATCAATCAAATTCTATTGACCAAAACATACCTGTGTATTCATACTATAGTTGTCATAAAGACTGGCGGCGTTACAATCTTCCTTCATCAAATGAAATAGCAATTATTTTGCCAGGATATGTCCCCGAAGTAAACACAACCAGAGATATTGTCGTATATGTGGGAGGAAATCAAGAGTTGATGAAAATTAATGAATGTCACCCAGCTTACTTACCGTTTCATTATGTGGTATAATTTTCGTTTGGTGACTTAGGTTGGGAACCTGAATTAACTCAGTGGGATGTTACAACTAATAGGCGTTCAAACAAAAAACTTACTCAAATGCAGTTTTACATTTATCGTTTGTTCGAACGACCAACTGAGTACTCAACAATTTTGAGAGCTGGCAAATTGTTCCAGAAGTTTTTAGTTGATGTTTGGGCTTCAACAGAGCAAAACCGATTAATGTATGTGAGGAACAATCAAACAAAGCTTAGGGCTGAGTTCTATGAAAGTCTTACAGACATTGGGCCCGATGGGTTAAGACCAGATCAAGTTGGGAAGCGACTTATTTTGTCGTCATCCCATCTTGGTAGTCCAAGACACATGTTTGAGATATTTCAAGATTCAATGGCTATCACACGTTACAACAATCATCCAGATGTTTTCGTAACCATGATTGCAAATCCAAACTGGCCTGAAATTATGGATGCTCTGTGACCTCACCAAAAGCCTACGGATCGCCCAGATTTAGTAGCTCGAGTTTTTGAGTTAAAAAGAAAATGTCTAATGGATAAGATTATCAAAAGATGCACATTTGGTGATGTTGTAGCTCATGTCTTTACCATTGAATTCCTAAAGCCTGGGCTACCTCATATGCACGCACTTATATTCCTTCATCATTTACAAAAAATTTGCACTACCGCTCAAATTGATAATATCGTGTGTGCATAATTTCCTGACCCGAATAACGATCCGATGTTATTTCAAATAGTTTTACATTGTATGGTGCATGGACCGTGCGGTGCTCAAAATTTTGGAGCATCGTGTATGGAGAATGGGAGGTGCACAAAAAGATATCCTCGCGAATATTCAGAAAGAACAACAATGGGCCAAGATGGATATCCTATTTATCAACGTCGCAATACTGACCGAGTATATAATGTGAATGGGCAGTCAGTTGATAATACAGATGTGGTGCCATATAATCCATATCTTTCAAGGTTGTTTGATTGTCATATTAATGTGGAAGTGTGTGAGGGAATTAGATTTGTGAAATACATACACAAGTACATTTATAAAGGTTAGAGAACAACAATGGTACTAGGGGGAGTAAATGAAATCCAACTGTATCTTGATGCTCGATATATTGGTCCGCCAGAAGCTGCTTGGCGGATATTTGGTCATCTTTTACACAAAGAAAATTCTACAGTGGCTCGATTGGCGCTTCATTTACCTAGAATGCATCATGTTGTGTTCAATCCTGCAGATCAAGCACAATCAATTTTGCTTTGAGCTAGACAACAAAGGTCGACTTTAACTGCATTCTTTGCTTGTTGTGTTGTAGATCCGTTTGCACGTACGTTTACCTACCAAGAACTTTCCCAACATTTTGTTTGGAAAAAATAAAAAAAAATGTGGGCAAAAAGAAAAATAAGCTATGCAATTGGAAGAATGTACTTTGCCAGTCTTCATGAAGGTGAAAGGTTTTATTTGTGACTGCTTTTAACGGTTGTAAAAGGGCCACAATCATTTGAACATTTGCGCACATTTGACAATGTTTTACACGACACCTTCAATTTAGCTTGCACCGTATTAGGACTCCTAGAAGATGATGATGAATGTATTCAGTGCTTTGAAGAGGCTGCGATCATGAAAATTGGGAATCAGTTGGGAAGATTGTTTAGTGTTATTCTAATGGAATGTCACCCACTTCACCCAGATTTCCTATGGACAAGGTTCTCAGTGAATATATGTGATGATCTTGCGCACCAACTTTGTACAAGGTTCAGTATTTCAAATCCAACAGATGCTCAGACTCTGGATTATGGTTTGTATCTCATAAATCAATTTCTTCAAGAAGGAGGGAAGAATCTGACAAAGTTTCCACCTATGCCCCTACCAATTGAAAATTGGGACATGATAGTTGGTAACAAACTCATATGGGAACATCGACAACTTTAGTATGATTGTCAAGAAGCCGATGCACAATGGTCTGTCGACCGTCTTAATGAGGCACAACGTTCTGCTTATACTGCAATAGTAACTTCAGTTCTTGAAAATAAAGGAACTCATTTCTTTTTTAATGGAGGTGCAGGAACAGGTAAAACACTTTTATACAACGCCATTGCATCAAAATGTCGTAGCCTTGGACACATTTTCATTATCGTTGCATCATCTGGTATTGCGGCGTTACTATTAGTGGGAGGCAAAACATCTCATTCAATATTTCGTATTCCACTAGATGTCATGGAAAATTCAGTGTGCGGGTTCACTAAACAGTCATTGCATGCTGAGTTATTCATGGAGGCAAAACTAATTATCTGGGATGAAGTTCCGATGCAACATAGATATTGTGTTGAAGTAGTTGATCGTGCACTACAAGACGTTTGGTATTACTATTAATCTTGGCTGTGATTTTCGACAAATATTGCCAGTGATACCCAAAGGCTTCCGCGAGCAAATTGTGGTTGCATCTTTGAGGCGTTATCAGCTTTGGTTAAACATACAAGTTCTGACTTTGAGTTTGAATATGCGGTTGGACAATGGGGTAGACAATGACAATTTTACGAAGTTTTTGACTGAGGTAATTTTTGTGTAAACAATTCTACATTTTACTACAATGCATTTTTTTAATTATTGATTATTTTATTTTATATAGATTGGGAGCACAGCACAAGATGTTATTCGTTTTCCACCAACAGTGCACAAGTGCAAAGATTTAAGTGAACTAATTTCTTTGGTTTATCTTCAACAAAATGTAGTAGACACAGTGTCTCCGAATTATTTGACTGAGCGAACAATTCTCTCAGCAAGAAATGACGATGTGTTTGACATTAACAAATCTGCATTATCTGATTTTCATTCCATTACCAATCGTTATCCAACTGAGTATTTGAACTCACTTTATCCTTCTGGATTACCACCATTTAAGTTAGAATTAAAAGTAGGTTGTCCAATTATGTTGCTAAGAAACATCGCACCTAAAGATGGACTTTGTAATGGAACATGTCTTATGGTTATGCACTGTGCAACGCGTATAATTGAAGCTAAAATCTTAAATGGGGATAAGGCTGGCAATTTGGATTTCATTCCTAGAATCTCTTTAACACCATCATCTTCTGAGTTTCCCTTCAAAATAAAAAGGCGTCAATTTTCAGTGCGGTTGGCATATGCAATGACGATAAACAAGTTGCAGGGTCAATCTGTGAAATACGTTGGAGTTGATCTATGAACACCGATATTCAGCCATGGCCAACTTTATGCTGCATTATCTAGATGCACAACTTCTAATAGAATAAGTGTCATTTTTCCTCAAGATGGGTTGGATTCTACGACCAATATTGTTTATCCAGAATTTTTGTTGTAAGATTTTTATAAAGGTATACTTTAATAAATTTTCTAATGGTTTTTATATTTTGCTTTCATAAGATATGAATCTAATATTTATTATACATTTTTGTAGAATTGGGATATCATTGTCGAGGAGTTCAAAAAAATCATTAAAAAACAAAAGTATAATGGTGGGCGTCATTGGAAATTGGCAAATAAGGTAGTTACTTATAAGATGATTGGAAATAACTTATTTTATTAAAAAAATTTGGCTAATATTGCGTGTGATAAATTTGTAGATTTCTGTCATATTTCCTCCTTGCTCAAAATTGGTGCATATAGACACAAAGTCATTTGATAATGTGATGCAGAAGATGTTTTGCAGTTGGTGATGCATAGTTCTGGTGATACATAGTTCTGATGTACATATGCAGTTTAACCTATTTTTGTATATTGTGGGTTCCTTTTGTTCTCATGTTTTTGAAAAGAGAACTAGTGGAAACCATGCTCTTGAAATGCGTGTAGGTCTAAATAATATAAAAACAAATAAATATAGGATAGAACTGGTGGAAACCTTGCTTTTGATAATGTGTTTTTTGGACACCCTACACTTTCGATAGATGATGTATAGGATAGATATATAATAAATATGCTAAGAAAGTTAGATGTATGCAAAAACAACCTTTTTGAATGTTTTGGATTCTATACAAGGTTATATACTTTGGGTTTGAACCCTGGTTTCATTTAACTAACTATCTTTTTATGTGAAGTAACTTATGCCTTTAATTGAAATATGTTCGTTGGTCAGAATCAAGGGTGAGTTATAATGTCCACTATTCCTCGAGTAATTCTTGAAATATTGTGTATTATTCCTTTGCAGGATAAGATTATGGTACTCGTTGTTGAGAGGCACAATCGTGATTGTGAAACGTCTTACTATCCTCGAGAACTATACAAGTAGATTCATATTGGTTTAATTACTTTATCATATTTAAATGCAACATGAGGGTTAGAAGTAACAGACAACCATCGTATAGCTTTATTTGTTATTCTCAATTGATTTTCATTGGTTTATTTAGAGCTTTGATGTACTTAAATGTTTTATACTGCAATATTTTTATAATTAAATGATAAATTTTGGTGTGTGGAGATATTATGTGGTGTTCATGGCATTGATTGCCATTATAAATTTTTATGACAAGTTCAGACAGGTTTCAATATTGAAAAATACAAAGGGAAACTCTGTCGAAATTTTGATTTTTAATTGTTCAAAAGTTATTTTGGCCTAATGGTATTGTAAGTCTCTTTAATTGTTCATGACATTGATTGTCATATAGTCACTTAAGTGAAGTATAATTTCTTATGACACGTTCAGACAAATTACTTTATTCAAAAAATGACATTTTTTTTATATAATGATATTGTGTGCATGTCTCTTCGACTGTTTAAAACCATATTCTACTACAAACCTCTTTTAATACTGAAAACGGTGATCATATGTTGTGTTGTTAGAATAATTTTTTGTGAATACCTAATTATGTGAGGTTCAAATGCTTATGACAAGTTTAAATATCGAAAAAGAGAAAGCTCTGTCAAAATTTTAAATATTTTTTAATTTTTGTAAAATTTTCATTTTGATATTCTTCTAGCAATTAAACTAAGGCAATTTTGAAGATTCTTACCTCCTGGCCTTGAAGAAGAAAAAGAAAGAGATGAGTCTAATGGTTGGTGAGTTGACTGGAAAAAAAATTTGATTTGGGAATGGGTTGATGGAGTAAGAAACCTTTTTAGAAATAATAAAGGAGGAGAGTCGAGTCTTAAGGGGGTGATGGCATGGATGGACTGAAAAAATAGGATTTTTTTTTCATTTTGATTATATTAGTAGTGCAATGCATGAGATGGGAAAACCATAGTGTATTGCATTATTTCTTTTCAGTCTAATAGTGGCTATTTGTTTGTTTTGAGTCACTCTCATCAGTCATCACCTTGGAAAGAAGATAGTTGTGACATCAGTCATCAGGCCAACGGCACGGGCATTACAAAATTAATCTCTTCATTGTTTTACTGTTCAAGAGTATTAACTTTTTTTACAAAATTAATTCATCATATCTGTTGTAATGGACAATTAAGCAAATGTTTTAAGAAATTGAACACATAGCCATGAAGGTAGGATGTAATCTGCGATAGTGCCAATGTCATGGGCATTACACTAGTGTTTAATACATGACCTAAATTATGAGAATCAAACCTCAGAGGTTCATTTGAATGTACCTAGGCTTGAACAGAAGAACTTCTGGACCTGCACTATATGGACTATGACACCGAAACATAGACTAGGCTTATTGAGACTAAAAATTTTACAGAACTTATTTCCAAAGGCTTGAGAAAAGATACAATTAAAGCTAAGATGGCCCAAGAAAAAAATACAGCAAAAAAAAGGTAAACTAAACAACAGAAAATGGTGGACAAGTCCAAGTTTCATGTGAAGAATGTATTATGGAATTATTTTGATCTACCACTATTCTCCTAGACTACTCTGAAATGTTAAAATGGCGGAAAAAGTTAGATCAATGAAATGGTATTTTCGGCGTACGAATCTTCACAAGGAACCCCTTTTGAAAACTACAAGATGTAGCATATATCATTTTAAAGGCAATATTGCAACTTAAATGTCAATGGTAGTCTGATTAGATGGTTAAGGTTGTAGTGGTTTAACCCCTACGTCTTGGGTTCTATATTCACCGGTGGCACGATTGCTTTTCAAAAAAATACCTTTCTCGCTCTCTTCATGGGCCAAACTTGGATCATAGTGCTCTTGTTGCTCCAACTCTTTCTTAGCTCTCTCAGCATCGTTGAGCTTTTGTGGAAGGTTTTTTAACTGCAGGTTCATAATCCTTTGAGCATTTAGCCATCTTCTCCAAAGCAGTACCCTTCCTTGTCAATGCTCTTGCAATCATCTTAAAGTGTGAGTGAAGCTCACTTCCCCTGTCTACAGCTTTAATGCATTCTTCATATTGGGAAAAAAATCAAGTCAAATTATTGTGTCATAGTCTGCCAGGAAAATCCCAAACAGAAACTCATCACCAACACAAGTGACTGCTATTGTGTTGGAGAATTTTCAATTTCCTTATCAGCAACAAATGCCTAAAGCAAGATTCACACTGCTCCCATTTTGGTTGTCGTATTAGACACGGACATGACATTGCTTCCTTGCCTTCAAATAGAAACATGAGAAAATTCTCAACCTACACTCCAATCAATAGGGAAGCTTTATTCTTCTTTTTTTTCCACGCCTATTGTTACTTTATCAAAAAACAGATAAGAGGAGAAATTGCAGCCTTAGACTACCAATCTATCTTACAATTCAGATAGGTGTTTTACTATTCACTATTGACTGGGACAAAGTCAAATCATAAACATTGGAGATAAAAAATGGTTAGGATTGAAAGTTGGGAAATGTATTGAATTTGAGGGTTGAGATTCATTTTGTATAATGGCATATTGGTAATTTTAAAACATGTAAAAGGGCAAAAATAATGAAAAACTTTTGAAAAAATTTGGTGAAATGTACATGTGGCGGAGAGAGAAAATATTTTGTTTTCCTTTTAGCAAAATGAAAATTTTCATAACTATCTTCATCGTTGTCAAATTTTGGAAAACTTAGTATCATTGAAATGCATTTTTGAAGATCTTTCAAACAATATGAATATTCAATACAAGCGCTAATATTTAAAAAAATATTTTATAATTATAAAACATATAATATATTTCACGTCTTTAATATTTTTCAAAGCAATGAAACAAGCCGATCATGCCAGAAAAAAAATGAGTCGGACATTCTAATGCACATTTAAACAAAAACCCTAAACTTCATGTTTTGGCAAATTCAAAGATTGAGGGAGAATTCATTCTCAACGTTTAAATTTTCCCCCAAGTATTCAAATTTAAATGAGTTTAACCCTAAAACTTTATAATATATATTTTTACCTTAAAATAGGCTTACACTTCAATACTGATTGAAAGCGAAAATGGGAATAGTGACGGAGGTGTTTAGTACAAAATATTTGGCAAAAATAAAATTAAGTAGAGTGCCAACAGTACGGGCCATACTCTAGTCTATTACATGCTTGAGGTGACGTGGAAGTTTATCAAGATATTTAAGTGATCAAATACCATGTCCAATGACCAAGTCATCCTGTTTTCAATCATGAAGTTAGTTCTTTTAGTTTAGATTTTCTTGTTTAAGTTATGTTTGAGTGTTAAGATTATTCTGTTAGTTTGGCTATTGATTGTATTTAAATGTTATCTGATCATGGAATAAAGCATCGAAGATAAAAAAAAATTGCAACATGTTGTTTCTTGGGAGGCCTTGACCCACGAAGTGTCAAAAACTAATTTATTTATGTTTTTTTTTCTTATTTGTTAATTTAGCTAAAGTGAGTGTTGGTATGAGAGACATGCTATGGATTTGCAAGAGCAGGTGAAGAAGCTTGAGGAGGGGCTTCAATCACTTTCTGATCGACAAAATGATCTTCTCAGACATGTTACTGATAAATTGCCAACTTTCTAAAAGCTCAAACTTGTAGAGAAGGCGAATCCAATCATATATCAAGCGGAAGCGAGAGCGGGGTCGTGGGACTATAACTACATCGGTGGGTACCAATCGTACAACTACACCGTAAATTCACACGGTACTACCGTGGATAAGAACATGGGCATTTTTAGGCCCATTGATAATTGGAGTGGGTTTAATATTCCAACACTACCCCTCAGCGCAAGCGCAAGGAAAATACTGAAAATTTTCGCAGCAATTGCGCTGGATGAGACTCGAACCCACGACCTCCAAGGACCAAGCTCTGATACCATGATTGGATTCGCCTTCTCTACAAGTTCGATAGCGCTACTCCAATCTGGCAATCCCACGGGACATTGAGCAATTTTCCTGAAGTCACGGAGATCCCCGATCGTGCCAGTCATGTGATTCGAAGCTCCCGTGTCAATAATCCAAGGCTTACCAATCATCTTATCGGTCGTTGTGAATTTTGACCCGCCCAGCATTTGGAGAAGTGTCTGCCACTGGGTGGTATTCAGCCCGGGCAGTGGAGATGCATTTGTCTCAGTCACTCCTACCCCAGAAGAACCTGTCTGAGCAGCGTTGGCACCGCCAGCCATGAGCGATGTTCAAAGAGAAATCTCGAACCGCCGTAGAAAGAATCAAAGTTGTACTCACGACAGCCACATAAGATAAACTCTACCTTTTTTTTTTTTACTTTTTTTTTTTTTTTTACTTAAACAGAAACATAAACAAAGAACCAGAGAGAGGTTATTCGATCAGGTTGAGCGAGAGAAAAATCACAGCGAGATGTTCTTCAATTCGATCAAACATAAACCAGGTTTGATCAGGTTTCTTCAATCAGGTTTGATCTTTTGAGGTCAGGCCTTTCTTTCTTCGTTCTGCTTCTACTGATGAGGATGGAGAGGGGGAGATGATCTTGAGGAAGGAGAATCTTAGGGAGATGATGCAAAAGAGATGATCTTAGACAAAAACAAGGTTTGGAAGAGGAGAACCTGCGATCTGCTGTTTCAAATCTGTAGCAATTTATTTTTGAATCGAAACAGAGCTGGAGGGGATTTCTTCTTCGATCAGTGTTCAACCCTGAGGTTCAGAACTTCTTCGATCAGTGTTCAAATCGCAAGGGTTCAAATCACACACCCACCTGCTTCGTCTTCTTCGATCAGAACTTCTTCGGAATCTCCACACTTCTTACACAGTATCTTCGATTAAGGGTTCAATCAGAGGGTTCCTTCTTATTCGATCAGGGGTTCAATCAGAGGGTTCTTTCTTATTCGATCAGGGGTTCAATCAGAGGGCTTCTTCTTATTCAATCAGAGGGTTCCCTCTTCAATCAGAGTTCCTTCTTGATCAGGTCATAGGTTCAATCAGCGGGTCGATCAGGTTCGATCAGCCGATCTTTCTTCTTCTTCTTCGTTCCTTCTTATCTTATTCGAAGAAGGATCCCTGATGCCCTTTGAGACTGCACTCCGAGGTTACAAGGCCCAGTTTGAGGAAGATCCAATCGTACAAATGTACATTTCCTCCCTTTATGATACTCTTATGATTAGCTCTGATACCATGATGAAATGTTAGACACAAAGGAAATGATGTATGTATTGTGTGTCCTTTCTCATTCACAATCTCCTGTTTATATACAAATTAATCCAGAAAATATTGTGAGAATATTCACAATACAATCTGCTAATTTCCTTAAAACTATTATACAATATTGACTATATAATGAACATTCCTAATACAAATATTCTCAATCAATCAGGATATTCGCAATATATTTTCAATAGTTACTGAGCAAATGAAAAAATGAGCCAACAATTTTGTGGCAGGAACTTCAATGAGACCAGTAAAGGTTCTGGTGTTAAAATGGGTGGACGATTTTCTAAGGAAGGAAGCTTTGGCACGAATTTTATTCCGAAAACCATAAAACTTGGTTTCCCTCAGTATGATGGTCGAGACGACCCCATTACTTGGATGAGTCGGGTAGAAAATTATTTTTTACTTCATGACATCACTGATTCAGACAGGATGGCGCTATCATCAATTTACTTGGAGGGTGATGCCCAGATGTGGTTCCAAACATTGGAACAGGAAATCCCCTACGTGAGTTGGGAGGATTTTAGAAATGGGTTCTTCTCTCGCTTTGGTGAGACTCAGTTCGAAGATTCGTTTATTGAGCTCATCAAGTTGTGGCAAACTATCTCAGTAATTGAATACCAAAGCAGATTTGAAAGAGCATTGGCCAGAGTTGGATCCCTATCTCAATCTAAGAAGGTCAGTTGTTTCATCAGGGGCTTGAAAGATAGCATTCGAACCGACGTACGTGCAAGCAAATCAACCATCTACACTAACCATGGCACTTGGATTGGCAAAGTTATATGAAAACCGTGACCTCGCACATAAGAGACATGTTCTTCCAGTTGCTCGACCAATGAACCCCAAACACGAGCTGCTACAGGGCCTCAGGATCATAACACAACGAATGCAACAACCACGAGGATGACGTCGGTCGAACTTGCAGAACGCCAAAGGCAGAGACTGTGCTTCCATTGTAACAACAAATACAGCCCAGGTCACAATTACCCAAAGCTCTTTCGAATTGAGGCTTGTTGGGATGAGGAAGATGATGACGTGCTAATGGAAGTCGAAGATGAAATTGTTGATGCAGCTCCAGCCATATCACTTCATGCAATGTCAGGAGCTCAAGCACCAAGGACAATGAGGCTATGGGGAAGTCTTTCATTAATGGTTTTAGTTGACTCAGGCAGTACTCACAACTTCATACGTTTGCGAACAGCTCAACAGGTACAACTACATCCTGACTCTGATGGACGATTGGAACTATTTGTGGCATCAGGGGAAAGATTAGCAAGTCTAGGGAAATGTAATCAAGTGAAAATGAAACTCCAAAAGGTTAGATTCTTGGCTAAGTATTTTATATTGCCTTTTGAAGGTACGATGTGGTGTTAGGTACGCAATGGCTAAGGACATTGGGACCAATCCAATGGGACTTCGAGAAACTACAAATGAAATTTTTTTGGGGCTCCAATGAAGCTACTCTGAGAGGCACCAGTAAACCAGAAAATAAGGTTACTAGCAATGTGATTTGACCAAAGAAAACACAAAGTGGGGCAATATTGAAACTTGTGGGCAAAGAAGCATTTGAGGATGAGCAGTTTGTACCTCCTCAAGTGCAACAACTCTTATATAATTATCAAGATGTGTTACAGGACCTGATGATCTTCCTCCTCAAAGACCCCAAGACCACCGCATCCCTCTCTTACCTGGGCAAGGACCAGCTGCAATGTGGCCATATAGCTATCCACACTTCCAGAAAAATGAAATAGAAAAAGTGGTAGAAGAAATGATGGCTACTGGAGTTATTCGGCAAAGTAACAGTCCCTACTCTTCACTGGTGCTATTGGTAAAAAAACATGATGGAAATTGGCGCATGTGTATTGACTACCGAGCCTTGAACAAAATTACCGTTAAAGATAAATTTCCTATACCGGTAATTGATGAACTTTTAGACAAGTTGGAGGGAGTTCAATTCCTATACCCAAGGCCATGCATGGGTTTTTATCGCATATTTATCCAAAATTATGGAAAATAGCGGCACCTTTCACGAATATGCTGAAGAAATACTCTTTTGAATGGAGTGTGGCGGCCGAGGAAGCCTTTCAAAACCTCAAGCTCGCCATGACTAAATATTACGTAAATTAAATGTATAGATCTAAATTGTCGTGCGGTAGTAGTATTTTCTTAGGAATAGTAATGATAGTAGGAGTTGACACTTAAAAAAAATTTGTTGAAATTAAAAAATATGTTTTGAAGTACCAAACAAAACATTATGTTTGATAAAGTGTTATCATTAAAACAACTATAAAGTCAAGCCATCTACTCCTGAGGCTTTGAACCCGTCTAATCGGCAAGGAAACCAGCGAGGGAGGGGGTTGCAATTCTCCATTCCCCCTCGAAATGCATGCTTTCCATCCCCTACGCGTATCCCGAGAGGAATGGAGGGTTGCAACCCCCTCCCTCGCTGATTTCCTCGCCATTTAGAATTTCTGTGAGGCTTTATTGAAACGGATATTGTATACAAGTCAATCTAATATGGTTCATTCTAAATGTTGAGGAAGTGGGCGAGGAAATGAGCGAGCGGACGGAGGTGGCGGGGTGGGGACCATTCACCTCCCTTGAGATGTAAGCCATATTTTTTGACGCATGCATTCCGAGGGAGGTGAACGGTCCCCATCCCACCACCTCCCTCCCCTCGCTCATTTCCTCGCCATTTAGAATAACTCATCTAATATCCTTAAAAGTATTATTTACATCAAGACATTTATTAATATTTTTTGGTAAAACAATGACAGGGGGTATACTGACAAGATATAAGGTGAAATAAGTCATGAAAAATTAAGTTTTGAAACTCGGCAAAATATTTCATGAACATATTACCACCATTAAATAAGAGAAGAAAGAAAATACTTTTAGTTTTATATGTTCTTTTAATATGTACAATAATGAAAGAAACTAGTAGTGCCATCATCCTCATGGGCTCAAGATACCAAAGTTTGAATAAATTTAATCGGATGTTGATGGGGCATGCGAGTCTTATCACGAGCACTATAATCTAAGTCAATCTAAGTCACTGATAGCATATTTGATTTTAAGGCAAACCATACAGACATTAACTTTAAATATCCTTGATAAAATCACAAATGTAAATAAATAACTATCGGAAAATTAGATACTTCAATGTATGAGGTTTGTAAATTAACATGAAAATACCTAAATAAGAAAGGTATTTATGATCATAAGCAATAATAGATAAATGTTGTCTAAAAATTTGAAACTAACCAAGGATAATAATAGTAAAATATGTGAGCAAAACATGGAGAACATGATGAGCATGGGATGTGTATTATAATTTGTAACTTGCCACAACATCCATGGAACCGTTAAGGATCAATCGTAAGGTAATCATCAAACCCATAAATTGGAATATGATGCAAGGTGAAGCGGAAGTGATAACAAATTTGATCAAACCAATTAAATATTCTCTTGGTTTTGCTTGCAACCTGACGAACTTCCTTTAATATCATAATTTTCTCCATCTTGAGTTTGTGTGAATATCCTTTTCTTGTTTGCATCATTCCCCCGTAGTTGGACAAAATTCATCCTCAAATTTTGTTGTCGTAATAACTCTCAAAATTTAAAGGCATTCGATAATGCATTTGAACTTTTTCTCGAACCCTACATCAATAGTTTTCACATTTGTCATTTCCACTAAATCGTCTATATTCATCTAAAAACAATATAAATATGTTTCTATATGATCATGTCACATTGGAAGTAGCTCTTTGTTTATAATTCTCATCAAAAGCATATCAAATTGGATATTCGTAAACAACTTTTTGTTTACATAAGCATCGACATCTTTTGTGCAACTCAAAGTCAAATCTTGAGAATATTGATTTTTGTTACTAGCACAATTATATGTGTCATCGAAATCTAAAATAAAAGTCTCATATTGGTTGCAAATTTCAATCAATTCATATGTTAAGCCATGACTTTAAGAAATTAGTATAACTAAGGACGAAATGATTGTGTTGGGCGTCCCACAGCCCGCCCGAGCCTTAAAATGTCTAAATTATCAGACAACATAAAAAATGTTATCTAGAGTCAACAAACTTGACAAAACTCTTGAAATGAAATGTCTTAGCTATGTGTCAGATACACCCGAACCCTCGCAATGAAACCATAATATTTGTCCGCACATACTTAATTAAGCTTATCATTGACTAAACAAACCGACATGCAACGAGAAACAAAAATGACATGCACAAATGGGAAATACAACGTGTCATGTCTCAAAATGATCTTGTTCCCAAGATCAAATACGCTGAGAAACCACGAAGAATATACTTACTAAGAAAATGCACAATAATAAAAATAGATACAACAAAACATTCTATACTAAGACATACACACCTAAAAAGAATCATTAATATCACTCCAAAAGAAAAACATAACCTCAAGAATCACATACCAAATTTGTAACCGATAAAATCTACTCCACAAAGAAGAAAAGCCAAATGACTCTCTCATAATATATATATATAAACCCCCAAAACAGTACAAAAACGCTATTACCAGACCAAAGATTACAACAAATTCTAAGAACTCTACTAAATGAGCACAAACCCATAATCTAAACACAATGACTCCTAGAAAACAAAAATCACCGCTTTGCAAACACAATCAAGACACGTCATGGAACAAGACGACCAAATTACTCTGAAAATCACATGAAAAGACCTAGAAAACTCCACAAAATGAAAAAGCTTACAAGAAAAAATAAAGTGGAATAATGAACAAGTTTCACTCAACTTTACCGACCTAAACAATTATGAATCTCTAAAGACCTAGAGAAAAACCACCTTTCAACCAAAAAATAAAAATGAACAACTAATGAAAATATAAAGGACATTGAACGAATAAACAAACATCTCTATAAAATAAGCATTAAGTTCACACTATCATGCACATCCTAGAAATCAATACACTGGCAACAAGAGACGACACCATCAGAATACGAGATATCTTGCCTAAAAACCTCTTACTATACAAGAACCACAATGCGACAAGTACTAAAATGAACATCCTACCAGAGATACAATGTACTCATACAATTTATCTATACATAATGAGAAATGAAATAAAATAAACACGCGATAAAGTAAATCAACGAAATAAACTCATAAACAAATAAAATATTCTTTCAATCAATCAGTTAACTAACAATGGGCAACCTATCCCTTATTTATAACTAACACAACTTCTAAAACAAACCTTAGACCTAATAGGAAACAAATATTACAACCCTAACTAGAAATTCTATTACAATAAAACTAGAATTCCTAATATTATCTAAGTTTCTACTATTGCTAATATCTTAAATATTCTAATTACATCAATCTCCTTGAGTTGAAGAAGTTCATCTTCGAGCTTTATGCTCAGGAAATCATAGGAGCACAAGCAACTACAGAATATAAAGTGTCCAACATAAGTCAACCTCTAACTTACATGAACCAACAACTTCTTGTGTTTTTGATAGATGAAGGGGGTGTAAATAGCCATAGGGGTCCATTGGAATAAACCGAAATAAAATAAACGTGCGATGAAGTAAATCAATGAAATAAATTGATTGAAAAATAAATATTCTTTCAATCAATCAATCAACTAACTAACAATTGGCAACCTAAGCCTTATTTATAACTCACAATTATAAAACAAACCCAAACCTAATAGGAAACAAATATTAGAACCGTAATTAGAAATTCTACTATAATAATACTAGAATTCATAATACTATATAAGGTTATTTCCCATTTGGGCCCTATTTGTTTATATCTATTCCTCTTTGACCTCCATTTGTTCTTGTACTTCAGTATAACACCCATGACCGTCTGTTCAAGGGTGTCGATTAACAAATTCCATCAAAATTTCCTAAATTGATAAACTTAGCCTCATTTGTATATCTCTCCACTAATTATTTGTTTGAAAGTCTAATCCATCTCCTCATCATGTCATCAACAATTTTATTAAAATCCAGATAGTACGACCTCAATTCTCTTAAATCCACAAAAATAGTTTGAATAATCTGAAAATAACCTATTAAAATTTGTAATTTCTTAGTTATAATTTCACTATTACTACACTGTTTGTATTAATTAACAAAGAGAGTGTAGGTTTGTAGGGGAGAGATGAAAAAAAAAAGATGCTCACGTTGAGAGGGTGGTTTTGTGGGGAGAGAGATATTTAAAAAAAAAGATCGGGTGCGATGGTGGGAGGAAAAAGATTAAAAAAAAGGAAGAAAGATTAAAAATAAAGAAAGAGAAAGTGAAGAGATAGACATTAATTTGGAAAATTATGTTAGGATAAGTTTGTGAATTTAAAAAAATTGGATGAAATTCAATACCCTTGAACAAACGGTCATGGGTGTTAATCTGAAATATAAAAACAAATAGGGGTCAAAGAGGAAAAAACATAAACAAATGGGGGCCAAATGGAAAATAACCCTACTATCTAAAATACTATTTCGGATAATATAGATAATATTACTAAAATATTCTAATTACATCAATTTTGTCACTTTGAAGGTTGCTAGAAGCATAATTCCAAAAAGAAGCTAAACGATGTATTTGGCATGATTTAGAAAGAACTTGTGGATCAAGGAACTGTGCACACATTGGGAGACCTAGGGAAAACATATTAAAAAAAAAAAAAACATATCTTACGCTCACAAGAAGGACAAATGCACCTCACCATAATATCACTTATAACCTCCACTTCTTCTCACAACAGCATCACATTTCCATTAGATCCTTCTCACCAACACCGACCACACCACCGTCGACCTCCTTCTCGCAGCCACACTCACCCAACATTCATTCCCTTCACACACAGGCAACACAACCTTCAATCGATCAACCCATTCTCACTAACCCGATCTCTCGCCACCGTGATCAACCGTTAGCAACCCCGTCGTCGTCCAACCACTCACCGATCAAAGCACATAGTCTAGTCACTCACTGATCGCTTGATCTCTCTCACTTCACACATGGAACAATTCGCAACAATAATCTTTTTTTCACAATACACATAAGAGGAGATCCATCCCCACCCAGCTACACCCACCACCGTTATTTCTCGCACCACCTTGCAGTAGATCAACCGACAACAATGTTCCATGTTTTATACCATCTTCTTTGTTTTTAGTTTGATATTTAATTACGCATTGCTATTTAATCTGATGAATATGTCTAGCTAAACTCATTTTTAGCTTGGGGTGAATTCAACGTGCCATTGATTTATTCAATTTTTCTTTACTGGTTAGTGAATGTGTTCTTCTTAACTGTTTTATAGAGAAACTTTTTTTGTATGTTTATACAGATGGTCAACTTAGTAAGCATGCTAGGATTTGATTCTCGAATGTATGAGAGTTTCACCTAATAGCTATGATCTTATATTCATAACTAGCAACTATCAACAAAGTTGGTATGTTAAGTAAAATCTAGTAATTCAACGAATTTGTAAAAATAATAGGTTAATTAGTGTGTGAGGTCACGGTTAATCTTGAGCATTATCTTTCATGAGCTAGTAAAGGAATTGTTGGAAATTAATTAATGAACATGTGTTTGGTGTGTGGAGATAAAACCCGTCGCTAATTTATCATCATTGATTTTTCTTTAAGATTTTACTATTTTTTAAAATTTTCTTTGTATAATAAAATCATAAAATCCAAATCCACCCCCCCCCCCCCCCCCCCAAACAATTTCCTTGTTTATTTAGTTAGTTGTTTCCTCTTTAACCCTTAGCTAGTTAGCAATAGGGATGACAGTGGGGCGGATTTTCACGAATATCCGCCCCACCCAATCCGTTTGGGGACGGATACGGATATTCAAACAACATCCATTAAATATTCGGGGCGGATACGAATTTGACCATATCCGCCCCACAGATATCTGTTTAAGTGTTGACATTACAAAAATACCCTCAACCCTTTAAATGCTGGAAAAAAACAACAACCTACATCTGCCTCTCACCTCTCTCTCTCAATCACTTTCACTTATTTTTCCAGCTCTCACAAACCAGAGAAGCAAAAGCAGAGCTGCAGAGATAGAGTCCCTTCTTCTCCCTCAAAACAACGAAGGCCGCCGCGAAGGGTCCCTTCATCTCTTCCCGAAGGGGTCCCTTCTTCTCTCTCAAAACAGCGAAGGCCGCGAGCGACCCTCCCTTATTCTCTCTCACAGCGAAGGCCGAACTCCGAAGGGTCGTCCCTTCTTTTCAGATCTGAGATCAAGAAACATTTCAGATATAAGGCTGACACTCGAAGAAACATTTCAGATCTGAGATCAAGATCTGAAATCAAGATCTCAGATCAAGATCAAGATCTCAGATCTGAAATCGAGATCTCATATCTGAAATCAAGATCTCAGATCTGAAATCAAGATATTAGATCTGAGATTGAATTTTTTTTTTTAATTTTCAGATCAAGATATCAGATCTATCAGAGATCGATTTTTTTTTGTTAATTTTTGTTTTAATTTTCGTATGGATTCTTTGTAATTTCTGTAATTTCTTTATAATTTTTGTATGGATGTTTGTATCTTTGTAATTTTTGTTATAATTTTTGTAGTTAGATGAACAACCGTAAACGGATTGGCGGGGCGGGGCAGATATCCGCCAATCCGCACGGCGCGGTTACGATTTTTAATAAAAATTGCAAACGGATTGGTGGAGCGGATTGGGGATCCGTTATTCCTAACGGATAGGGGATGGATATGCTCAAATCCGCCTTGTTGCCATCCCTAGTTAGCAAACCCTCTAATCTCAATTAGATCCCAACTTATTCTTTAGTACAAGTACATTAGTAGGGTTTTAAGTTTTGTATTAGTAAAATAATGCATCGATTTTTGGCATTGTTGTCGGGGATTAGTAAAATTGTGGATTACATCATTAGGCTTCTTGTTTTATTTCATTAATCTTTTTTACTAAATTTTTTCCTTTCTTCTGGCTTAATCTCAGGTATTGGTTCATGCGCCCTAGGAGATCTTTAACATACTTCTATTGCTAATATCTTAAATATTCTAATTACATCAACTTCGCTAGGTTGAAGAAGCTCGTCTTCGAGCTTTAAGCCCAGGAAGTCATAGGAGCACAGACAACTATAGAATGTAAAGTGTCCAATCAGAAGTCAACCTCTAACTTTTCCTTTATAGTCACTAGCATCATGAACAATCAAATCAAAACTTGCTACAAAAAATTATTTATGATTTATCGCTAATGAAATCCACTCCATAAATTGAAGAACACGTGTGAACTTGTCGTCAAAATGAACGTAAAAATTGTCACAAATTGGATCCAAAACCTTGTCACGCGGTGTTAAGTGGGCGTTGAGTGGTGGTAAATAATTGGATTAGAAACATTACATGACCAACAACTTGTGGTGTTTCAGATAGATGAAAGGGGTGTAAATATCCATAGGGGTCATTTGGAATAAACTGAAATAAAATAAACGCGCGATGAAGTAAATCAACGAAATAAATTGATTGAAAAATAAATATTCTTTCAATCAATCAATCAACTAACTAACTATTGGCAACCTAAGCCTTATTTATAACTCGCATAACTTCTAAAACAAACCCTAAACTTAATAGAAAACAAATATTAGAACCGTAATTAGAAATTCTTTTATAATAATACTAGAATTCCTAATACTATCTAGGGTTATTTTCCATTTGGCCCCCATTTGTTTATGTCTATTCATTTTTTACCTCCATTTGTTCTTTTACTCCAGTATAACACCCATGATCGTCTGTTCAATGGCGTTGACTAACAAATTTCATCCAATTTTTCTAAATTGACAAACTTACCCTCATTTGTATATACCCATTATCTTTTTACTAATTACTTGTTTGAAAGTCTAATCCATCTCCTCATCATGTCATCAACAATTTTATTAAAATCCAAATAGTACAACCTCGATTCTCCTAAGTCCATAAAAATAGTTTGAATAATCTGAAAATAAACCTATTAAATTTTGCAATTTCTTAATTATAATTTCACTATTACTACACTGTTTGTGTTAATTAACAAAGAGAGTGTAGGTTTGTGGGGGAGAGAGGTAAATAAAAACACGATGCTCACGTTGAGAGGGTGGTTTTGCGGGGAGTGAGATATTTAAAAAAGAGATTGGGTGCGGTGGTGGGAGGAGAGAGATTAAAAAAAGGAGGAAAAATTAAAAAGAAAGAAAGAAAGAGAAAGTAAAGAGATAGAGATTAATTTGGAAAATTACGTGCAGGTAAGTTTGTCAATTTAAAAAAATTGGATGAAATTTGTTAGTCAACACCCTTGAACAAATGGTCATGGGTGTTAGTCTGGAATAAAAGAACAAATATGGGTAAAAAAGGAATAGACATCAACAAATGGGGGCAAAATGGAAAATAACCCTACTATCTAAAATACTACTGCAGATAATATATATAATATTGATAATATTACTAAAATATTCTAATTACATCAATTTTGTGATTGTAGGTTGCTAGGAGCATAATTCCAAAAAGAAGCTAAAGGATGTATTTGGCATTTAGAAAGAACTTGTGGCTCAAGGAAATGTGCACGCATTGGGAGACCTAGGGAAAACATATAAAAAAATAACATATCTTATGCTCGCAAGAAGGACACCGCACCTCACCATCATATCACTTACAACCTCCACTTCTTTTCACAACAGCCGCACCTTTCCATTAGATCATTCTAACCAACACCAACCACACCACTGTCAACCTCCTTCTCGCAGCCACATTCACCCAACATCCATTCCCTTCACACACAGGCAACAAAACCTTCAATCTATCGACCCTTTCTTACTTACCCGATCTCTTGCCACTAGGATCAACCACTAGCAACCCCGTCGTCGTCCAATCTCCCTCTTGTCGTCCATCCACTCACCAATCAACGCACATAGTCTAGTCACTCACTGATCGCTTGATCTCTCCCACTTCACACATGGAGCAAATTTCAACAATAATATTTTTCTCGCAATACACGTAAGAGGAGATCCATCCCCACCCAACTACACCCACCACCATTCTCTCTCGCACCACTACACAGTAGATCAGGCGACAACAGTGTTCCATGTTTTATACCATCTTCTTTGTTTTTAGTTTGATATTTAATTACGCATTGCTATATAATCTAATGAATATGTCTAACTAAACCCGTTTTTAGCTAGGGGTGAATTCAATGTGCCATTGATTAATTCAATTTTTCTTTACTAGTTAGTGAATGTGTTTTGCTTAATTGTTTTATGGAGAATTTTTTTTTGAATGTTTATTAAGGCAGTCAACTTAGTAAGCATACTAGGATTTGATTCTAGAATATATGAGAGTTTCACCTAATAGATATGATCTTATATTCATAACTAGCAACTATCAACAAAGTTGGTATGTTAAGTAAAATCTAGATTAAGTACATGATGTTGATCATACTTGTAATTGCTTAGTTAATGTTCAAATTTTCTATAGAAATTAATGATCTCTGATTGTTTATCCAACTTGCAATTCATAATTAGATAACATGAAAATAATGGTTTGAAAGTAACATTGAGTTTAATTCTACGGATTTGTAAAAATAATAGGTTAATTAGTGCATTCGATCACGGTTAATCTTGAGCATTATCATTCACGAGCTAGTAAAGGAATTGTTGGAAATTAATTAATGAGCATGTGTTTGGTGTGTGGAGATAAAACCCTTCGCTAGTTTCTCATCACTGATTTCCCAAGGTTTTTCTATTTTTTTGTAGTTTTCTTTTTATAATAAAATCAGAAAATCCAAATCCCCCTCCCCCACCAATTTCCTTGTTTATTTAGTTAGTTGTTTCCTTTATATCCCTTAGTGTTAGTCAGCTAGTTAGCAAACTCTCTAATCTTGGTTAAATCCCTACTTATTCTTTACTACAAGTACGATAACAAGGTTTTAAGTTTTGTTCTAGTAAAATAATGCATCGATTTTTGGCACTGTGATCGGGGATTAGTAAAACTGTGGATTACATCATTAGTTTTCTTGTTTTATTTCATTAATCTTTTTTACTACTTTTTTTCCCTTTCCTCTAGCTTAATCTCAAGTATTGGTTCATGTGCACTTGGAGATCTGGTGAGATCTTATAAGAGTATGATTCGGAGCCAGGGAGAACCTTAAGGAGACTAAGGAGAGAAAATGAAGGATCCCAAATGTCTAGAAAAGTTGTTTCTAGATAAATCCTTCCCAAATTTAAGAATCATTTGATTGAGAAAGAAAACTAGTGGTATTCAATAGGGTCCAGGAGAATCATATTCAACATACTATGAGCATTTTGAAACTCTCAAAGCGTAATGACCACATCTCCAGATGATTGAGGAGTTCCTGATTTAGTATTTCTATGAAGGATTGTTTCCTCTTGAATGACAGACATTGGATGCCGGAGATTTGGTTGATAAAACCCCAACAACAACAAAGACCTAGATTGCAAACCAAACTTTGAACACCTAACAATATAACGGTATTGGAGAGCCTTAACACCGAGCCCATGAAGTAAGTACCACTCCTATTTTGGAAGCTCAAATTGCTAACCTTATCTCACTTGTGTCTCAGGTTCTAGGAAAGCCAAAAGTGCAAGGAGTTACACAAGTTTGCGGTGTGTGCACTATGTCAGGACATGCATCTAATCAATGCCCCCAGCTAATTAAGAATGACAGTTGGAGATAGTGTTAATGTTGAGGGTTTTCAGGGGCATAATTAACCTAGGAATAACCCTTTTTCTAACACTTATAATGAAGGATGGAAAATTCATTCGAACTTTGGATGGAGGAACTCAAAAAGGTTTTCGGTATCAAGCCTTTACTAGGCTACCCATGGTTTCTTCCAAGGGCCACAAGAACCACCTCGGCAAGGTTTAGGTTTGTCCCTTAATTATAATGATATTCTTAGAACATTAATTGTTTCTCATGCTTATTTGGTTCAAGATCAAGGCTAAGTTATTAATGCGGCAAAAAATCATCGATTAATCGCAATTCGGGGTTTGATCGAATCGAACTGGTGAAATCAGTTGGGGTTTAGCGGTCACCGATTAATTGACCCAGCCAACTTGCCGATTTATCGCTATGTTGGAAAGTTAGGTTGTTTGTAGTGATATAAGTGTTGCAACCTGCAAAATTAAATTCATTTGATTAATTAGTAAAGTAATATATGACTATGATTAATTACTACAGATATATAATTACAAATTTACACCATTTTGATTAATTATTTATTTTGTAATCTATGACTATGATTTAATTTTAAAAATATATGTTTTGAAAAAATTGATCGATTAAACCTGATTAATTCCGATTAATCCCGCTTTATCATAATTCGGTCCTGAACCGTGCTGCGACCGTTTTTCGATTTAACTGCATAGAGATCAGCAAAAGACATAATAAATTTCAAGCTACAGATAAGACAAATAGCTTGAGTTTATGAGACAAATTCGTGAGCAAGGCAAAATTCCCAGTTCTACCATTCCAAATCTGAAATGAGGCTTTGAAACTGCAAAAGCCATTATACTGAGAAATAGTAGGCAAATTGATAGCAAGTAGAAAACACCCTACATAGTCGAATAATGAAGCAATACTTTTGTGCCAAAGTGGGACTTCAAGAGGAATAGGTGATGGTTGTCAATTTGCTTGCGTTTACTTAGTGATTGTTATGTTTTGTTAACTTAGGCAGATTTAGGCTCTAAGGCTGTTTTCGTTTCATTTTTTGGGCAAAGTCATCATGTACCCCTGACAAGTGTAGAATATTTT
This sequence comes from Berberis thunbergii, assembly GCA_003290165.1. Taxonomy (NCBI): domain Eukaryota; kingdom Viridiplantae; phylum Streptophyta; class Magnoliopsida; order Ranunculales; family Berberidaceae; genus Berberis; species Berberis thunbergii. Next base: position 266,966 of record QNQO01001011.1, read on the forward strand.
TTGATCAAGTAATAAAGGCCTGGCATATATATTAACATAGCCGAATAATGGAAGCAAAGCTAATGGCCGAGTTAAAAGATGAGGATCCAGCCATGACATCAACCAACCAAGGTCGAATCTGAGCAGTCCTTCCACCATAGTTGGAACACCAAAACCCCAAGATTAGAAGGTGGGTATTCCAAATTCAGTTTCTATTTATCCTTATTCGTCTTTTCTACCTTTCCCGTGCAAGTTTGCCAAGTCCAAGAAAAATGAACATGAGAAGGCAATCATGAAACATTCCGAAAGTCTAAGTTAACATTCTCCTTCTTGATGTTATTCGACAAGTGTCGAAGTGTTCAAAATTTATAAAGGAGCTTTACACCACAAGAAGACGAATTCAAGACGGAGAAGCGGTAAGGGTGAGTGAAAACGTTTTTGCAGTTCTTCAAATGAAATTGCCGCCTAAGTGTTAGGATCCGAGTAGTTTCGTTATCTTTTGTATAATCGACAATACCAGATTTGAACATGTGATGTTAAACTTAGGTGTTTCCTTAATGTTATGCCATATTTCATCTATCTCTCTATGAATCTCGGTGAGCTTATTCAATTAGCTGACCATTCTAATGCATATCCTCGAGATTTGTTGGAAAATGTTTTAGTGCATGTTAACTATTTAATTTTTCTGATAGATTTCTATGTGTTCTAGATGAATGATTTGGCATTTTCAACACTTTTGCCTATTCTAATAGGGCGTCCCTTCATGAAAATGAAAAGTACAAAGATTGATGTGTGTGCGGGGAAATTGACCATGGAATTTGATGGTGATGTGGGGAAGCCAAGAGGTATCCTATTGATGATCATTCTTGTTTTTCTATTGACGTGATTAACCCTTTATCCCAGAGATTCTTGGACATCATAAACAAGAATGAACTTAAGATCACCATCACTACTGCTACCCAATATGAGAACGCAAGGATTTACCAGGAGAACACCAAAGCTTTTTATGATCGGATGATCCATGGAAAAACCTCTGTGGTTGGACAAAAAGTTTTGTTTTTCCAATCACGTCTTAGACTTTTTTCCAAGTAAGTTATGTTCTAAATGGGCTAGTCCTTTTGCTGTTACTAATTTTTCCCCATAGTGCTATATAGGTTAAGAGTTTCATAACCAGTAAGGAGTTCAATGTGAATGGGCATCGACTAAAGCCCTATTATGAGTCATCTGTGAAGCATGGTGTGCAGGATGTATCACTCCATATTCTCGCCTATTCGAGGATTGATTGGAGATACTATCAGGCTGCACGACTTTAAAACAAACATTTTTTTGGAGGCAACCCATGTGGAGAAGCTGATGGCAGTTGTGAACCTTAGATTACAACATAATCATATTTTCTTTCTGTATCCCTTTATTCCTTATCGTTAACTTTGCTTTTGTTTATTTGTTGTTTTTTCCACCTTTAGATCTTTCATTGCATATGTTCTACTGTTTAAACATTGAGGACAATGTTCGATTTAAGTGTAGGGGAAAACAATGTTTTTGTTTTTCGTTGGTTTTGATATCGCTTAAAAAAATTCGTAGATGTTTGGAGTCTTAGGATACTTTCCAACACAATGATGAGAATTGGATTTAATTGCATGAATTTTAGGTGATTTATAAGAATAACTCATTATCTGACATTATTCTTTGGATAATGCATATTCATGGTTATCATACGCGAATTCACATGTAATCAAACAGGTAATTGGTACTCATAGCATGCTTAACTGAATTTAACTCAATATAACTCTTGTGTGAGTTTTTGAGCCTATTGTTATTTGATTATGAGAGTTTTTAATCTTGTTAATCTTTTACTTTCTTGCGATAATAACTCTTTGCATTATCTCATTTTTGTTTGCTTTTGTTGCTTCTTGGAATGCTTTCATAATTTAGAACTAAACACTAGAACTTTTAATAATTTTGTTCCAAGCATTACAATGAATTGTATGACATGGTTGACATTATAAAGACACCTAATTTCCACCATTGCCAAATAAGCCCCTGTCCACAATGAAATTCCTTTAGGTTAACCTCTGTTGAGCTTGTTATTTAACATTTTTGTTTCGTTACCCTCATCTTCCATACCTAATCCAAATAGAAAAGTGAAGCATAATTTGTAGTCTTTAATGTGATTCAAGGCATGTTCAAAAAACAAGTGTGAAGAAGACCCTAAGGTAAAAAACTCAAGAAGAAAAAAAGTTAGTTAAAAAAGAACTATGAAGCTATGATGTTACTCAGAAGATGTTCACAAAGCTATAAAACAGATACAAAGCTATGATGTTACTTATTCAGAATTTCAGTACTTTCATCCAATTCTTTTCCATTTCAATAGATAATAAATAATGGCTCGAAATGCCTCGTTATTAGTAGTCGATCTCTTCTGTTTCATGCATGAGCTGAAGTGTCGGTATTGCATTACATGTATGTCTTGAACTATGCAATTTCTTGATTAGATGAAACAATGACTCATACTGATGATATTTGGCCTTGAGAAATTAAATTGTATGATCTTATTTAGAGTTACTAATGTCTCTAATTTTATTGCATGCTTTCACTACATCCTTAAGACCTTTGTAATTTCCTTATCTGTTTTTTCTCCCCCCTTAGCCTTGCTACAACCTAAATTAAGACTTTTTGATTGAATGTGTTTGGCGATGTCACTATCTGAAGATTAAAATGTGGTATGAGCATATGGTGTTACTAATTCTTGCATTCAACTAGTAGCATTCTTTTCATGGGATCATATCTGTAAAATAAAATTTAAAAAATGTCAAAACATGCATTTCTTTTTTGTTATATATGAGCAATTTGTTTTCCTTTTACATCAATACTCTCACATATAAGTAGAATATGAAGAGTGATTTAACTAGACAATTCGGTAAATAAAAAGAGAAGAAGGTAACTAGGGGATTTTTTAGTTAATTCTTTTTAGCATGATTAACTTTCAAACGTTGCTTGGATTGATTTAATTGTGGACTTGTGTATAATTGCTATGAATGTGTATTCGTTTTCGAATAATATGGACTTTACTTGATGGTTGTAAATAATCTTAACATGTTATGATCCATTGGATATCTCTTAGACAAGTTGGAAAGTTTAAGTCATAGAGTCTTTTATTCTTATTTCTTTGATTTGCTCAAGGATTAGCAAAAGCTAAGCACGAGAGAATTTGATAAGAGCATATTAATGCGACTTTATTACCTTATTTATCTATATTTTCTTAGTTTTTGTTACCTTTAGAAATAATCACGATTTTTGTATCTTTGCATGTTGCTAGGAGCACAATTCCAAAAAGAAGCTAAAAGGATGTAACTTGGCATGATTTGGAAAGAACTCGTGGCGCAGGGAAGTGTGCACGAATTGGGAGACCTAGGGAAAACATATAAAAAGAAAGAAGGTTTTTTCTTGTAAGAAGCACAACTGCACCTTACCATCGGACTTCTCACAGCTGTCATCCCCTACTTCTTGCAGCAACCGCACCTTTCTATCAGACCCTTCTCACTAGCACCGACCACACCACCATCGATCTCCTTCTCGCAACGACAATCACCCGATAACCAATCCTTTCACACAGCCAATATAACCTTCAATCGGTTGGCCTTTTATGTCTGACCTGATCTCTCGTCAGCATCATCAATCTCTAGCAGGCACGTCATCGTTTAGTATCCATTTTACCATCCAACCTTTTCTCGATCGACGCACACAATCTAGTATCTCACTGATCGCCTAATCTTGAGCAAATCGCAACAATGTTTCTTTCTCTTAATACACATTAGAAAAGATCTATCACCACCCAGCTACATACACTGTCATTTTTTTTTGCACCACCACACAATAGGTCAGGCGACAACAATGTTCCATTTCTTATCCAGTCTTCTCTAATTTTAGTTTGATATTAAATTATGCATTGCCATTTAATCATAATAAATATCTCTAGCTAAACCACTTTAGCTAGTGGTGAATTTGAAGCTCCAAATATGTGCTTTATGGATTGATTAAATTAAAATTTTATTTGCTAGTCAATGAATGTGTTTTGCTTTACTGTTTTATGAAGAATTTGTCTTTGTATGTTTGTTAAGGTGGTCAACTTAGTAAGCATGTTATGCTTCAATACTAGAATATAGAGAGTTTCACCTAATAGTTATCAACTTATATTCATAACTAGCAACTATCAATGGACGTTGGTATGTTACGTAAAATCTAGATTAAGAACAAGATGTTGATCATCTTGTAATTGCTTAGTCAATATTCAAATTTTTCATAGAACTTAATGATCTCTCTAATTGTTTATCTAATTTGTGGTTCATGATTAGATCGCATTAAGAGAAAGGTTTGAAAGCGACACTGAGTTTAATTCAACGAATTTGGAAAAATAATTAGGATTAGTATGGTCACGGTTAGTCTTAAACATTGTCATTCACGAGTTAGTAAAAGAATTGTTGGAGATTAATTCATGAACATGTGTTTGGTGTGTGGAGATAGAACCCTTAGCTAATTTCTCATCACTGATTTCCTTTAAGTTTTTATTATTTTTGCTGTAATTTTCTTAGTATAAAAAAAACCAGAGAATCCAACCCCGTACCATTTTCTCGTTTATTTTAATTAGTTGTTTCCTTTTTATCTCTTAGTGATAGTCAACTAGTTAGCAAGCCCTCTAATCCCTGGTTTAGAATCATTCATACTTATTTTTTAGTATTTTTACTACAATTATAATAGCATGATTTTAAGTTGTCTGCTAATAAAATAGTGCATCATATCGCTAAAAAAAACATTGTACCACTCAGGCTGCAATGACTTCAGTGTAAGCACGGTCTGCTTTCCAGCATCCAGTGTGCATTGCTTAGGCCTACCAGAACAAAATGTGTCCTCTTTGGCCACACAAATAGCTAGCTGGGACATGATTACCTTGATCTCATTGCATCCCAACACCTTGGGGATAAATTCTAGCAAAGTTCCCCTCCTGATCACAAGTGTAACACACTCGGCTGACAACATCCTATTGCCTTGTTGTTTCTTACCTGCTTTTATGGCACCCAACTCTACCAAGCTGTTTTCAAAGAGCAATACTTGTGTTCATCTTCTGTCCAAGGGACTCCTTCTTCCTTTCATGCTCTGAAGGTCTAGCCGACGAAGTCCTCTTTAAGCCCGCACCATATGATTGCTTCAACCCATCGAAACCGCCCTGATCATTCACCCATTCTAATGTGAAGGATGATGTGGAATAAACAGGAACTGGAATTATTCCTGCTTCTATGTCACTTGCATCATCTACCAACTCCTTATATTGCTTAATCACATCCACCACCGTCTTTCCCGGGATCATTGCAGCCACCTTATGCCATCGGTCAGGCGTGTCTCGGTCATGCAACGCAAGGGCATTCTCGAACAATTTATTCTCATATTCTGTCCATTTCCCACTCTTGGTCTCTTCAAGCAACCAATTTGGAGTCAGAACTCCCAAACCCCACTTCATCATTTCTAAATTAGACTCCAAATGCACACAACATATCTACAATACATCGATTAAAAATTCATAACACTCTCCATATATCTCCGAACACCCCCACTTAGGGTGGCAATTTGAATCTGGGGAATCAGTTGATGTTCTTGAATTTGATGAAACAGGGGGAAATACAGAGGTGGTGCAGAACGAGAGGCGGAGGTTTTACGCGGATTGAACTAGCATTAATTCAACAACCATTTGAAGGGAATCCCAATACCTCTCAAAAATCTCTTTAATCAGGAACAATTCAAGAAATCCATGAGTGGAAGAAACTCAAGAACCCCAAATGAAATACAGGAGAAAAGAATCTGAATCGAAGCATAAAAGATGTGAAAGATCCGATTTTTCTATTCTTCTTGCTTTTCCCTTGAATATGGAGGAACATAGTGATAGAAAACGAGAGAAAAATGTGAATCGAAAATATCCCAAAAAGAAGAGAAAAGAGAAGTGTTTAGCTTTGCTTTGCTTCGGTTCTTCCATCCTTGTAGAGAAGAGAAGAGTGTGAAAAAGAGAGCTAGAGAGAGAGATAGAAGACGTGTTGAAGTACGAAAATTCTAGCCGGCTCGATATTCGCCCACGTGCCCAGGACCCTCCACTGCATGTGCTTAAGAGGGTCCAAACAAGGCGCTCACTCCAGGCTGGGAAGAACGACTCCAACCCCCCAATTCTAGCTGGCCTGGGAAAGGGGCGAAGTTGCTGCCTGAGGGGGGGGGGGGGGGAGGGGCAAAAAGTGGTTAAAGAGGGGGAGCAAAAGTGTTTCATAAATGAACACACATATCTGGAACACCTCCTTTGCCTGATCTAGAAATTTATAGCATCAACAACTCAACCACACAATGATCTACACTATCCCAAACTCCTATGATGGAGATCAACCAAAATCCACCCAATAAGTTTCGATCAAGCTTTGAATCAACTTTGGTCGACAATCTCAAGCAAAAAAACTCCAAATCATGTCTGATAAATAACTCTACAAATATTCAAACACTTCCACTCAAGGACACCACGGGATCTAACTCTCATGTCGAAGCCATGTTGAAAACACCTCAAATTCTTTGGCGAGTACCCCCAAAACCTTTGAATCTCTCCGATCAGGGTGGAGATCATTCTCCACTCTCTCATGAGGAAGAAGGAAAAAGAAAAACAATTGAAAATTATATATATATAGTATTTGGCTAAATGCCACCACACAGTGTTAATTAACACATTACACTAATAAAAGGTTGATAGAAGAAACGATACGACAATGACCTTTACTCTCTAGAAGGGATAAAGTAAGGCTAATACAGAGTATCCACATCCACAGGGTCCATCGAGGTCAAACAATTAGTTTGCATGCCTCACATCCCGCCCGAGCCTAAAACTATGTAAAATTATCGTACAAAGCAAATGATATTATCTAGGGGTCACATAACTTGACAATAATCTCAAAATGAAACGTTTTAACTATGTGTAAGACGCACCCGAAACATCACACTAAAATCCTAATATCTGCCCATATGCCTACCAAAGTTGACCACTGACCAAACAAATCGACATGCAATGACCAACAAAAACGACACGCACATATTGGGACTTCACAATATATCGTTTTATATTTCACTCCATAAAAATAACGACTTTTATTTGTAGAATAATAAATAACAATTTGCCAACATGAACAAACTAATAGGAATTTCCCGCATGATCTAACACTAAATAGATGCATGGTGAAAGGGAAACCACAATGAACTTCGATCGATCCAATTAAATGTTGTTGTTTACAATCTAACCAAAGTTTTTTTTTTTTTTCCAAACAATTGAATTTTCCCAAGAAATTCCTTGACCTTTGTAAGACATCAAAATCATTGAAATCCACACTAAGTATCTTTGATATGGAAAAACAAAGAGAAACACTTCAAAATAATTTTTATTCAAATAAACTCTGAAATTCAGAATTACATTGATGCTCATTTTTTAAAGTTTTAACACATAGAAATGAAATAAAACACTTCTAAAACAATCTTTGCTTTGATACTAATACCTAAAAGCACTTAAAACTAGTCTAAAATTTCCAAAATACAACTTTTAGACTCCCTAAAGTTACTATTATTCCTAAAATCCAAAAACTACACAATAAATAATTTCTACCATACAAAATATGTCCTAGGGGAATATCGAATAATATCAAAATTTCTCTAGCTAGAGTTTGCATGAATTTTTCTTTTGTTAATTTTCATACACCGACTTGTTTAGTTCGATTTATCGATTCAAGTGTTTTAAAATCCGTTAAATTTTTTTTTAATTTATTATTTTTTTGGATCGTTGACCCATATTTATTTATTTATTAATTCATGCTCGAAGGTTACATGACTCACCCTATAGGGTTAACCAAACTAGATCCGAAGGCTACATGACTCACCGTATAGGCTACAATAGGGTTAACCAAACCACTTAATATCCCCGTCGCCTCCATCTCACATAGAGACTTGCTTTCGCTCCGGTCCATCGCTTCCACCTTGCATGAAGATTCACTTTCGTTTCACTCCGGTTTAGCCATCTAAGTAGCTGTATTCAATACCCGAAGACTTATCAACAGCGGAGCAAATGTGCTCCTAATAATCGGGCGAAAACTCACAAAATCCTAGCTGGCGAGTCTCGAATCCGCGGCCTCTAAAAAAAAGTGAATTTCCGACCAACTGAGCTACAATTGGTGAACCAAATCCGCTAAAACTGAACCGAGCCAATTATGTGTGAAACTTTAGGAATCTGTAACTCTATAAATGAAGTTTCTAAATGAATCGGAGAGTTTGTTATTGTCTCGGAGAATGAACCAATTAACATAATGGATTGTTAAATTTTTTTTAATAATGAAGCATGAGTTGTCACACTTCCTACAATTTTCACTTTATTAAAGTTGACTTATAATAATAATTCATTTTATTTAACTTTTCTTTTTAAACTTGTTTCATTTTGATGGCCTTTCAACATCCATGAGATACAAACAAGAGTATCCAACAATACAAATACAATGGTTACAAGATAAGTCATATGGGTTTGGTTCTCTTCACAGTCTTTCCATTCTTCTTTGACTCTCAACTATCTCAAATGGTGGGAGGGATTAGGGATGTATAATGAGTTTTGATTTGATGGATAGATAGTTTGGAGTGATCATATTTGAGAGTTTGAACAGAAACTTTGTTTTGTTATGTTGATAGTAGGAAATAGGGCTGAATCCCGAACCATCGGTTTGGTTTTTCACCTAAACCATAAACCGAACCGACCTAGGTCGGCTTTAAAATTTTCAAACCGAAACCGAACCGACCATTAACAAAACCGATCCGAAACCGAACCGATTCTAAATTATGCAAACCGTAACCGAACCGAACCGATTAAAATCGAACCAAAACCGAAATAAAACCGAACCGACCGACTATTTTAAACATATTGTATTATTTATATATAAAAATATATTATTTATTATATATATTCGGTCGGTTCGGTTTGGTCGGTTAAAATCACATAGAAACCGAAAACCGAACCGACCACTTCGGTTTTGAATTTTTTAAAATCGAAACCGATCTGAACCTAATTTAAAACCGACCACTTCGGTTTGAATTTTTGATCGGTTTGGTCGGTTTAGTCGATTTGATTGGTTTTTTGTTCAGCCCTAGTAGGAAATGGAGATGGTGAGGGGCTCTTATTCACGTGGGTGATTTGTTTTGGTGTTTAGGTTGGGTCCTGATTTGATGAAGATTTCAAGAAAATTCTTGTATGACACTTGGAAAGCGCGATAAAATGTTATTTATTACGTTTTTCCCCACTAAACTCAATTGTGGTATAAAATACTGTAATAAAATATTTTAAGATTTAATAAAAGCGTGCTAAAAAATAACAAACATACAAGTTATCTGTTAGAAGAAAGCGTCCTAAAAAGTGAACAAAAAAGCAAGTTTTTTTGGTAAAAAAAGTGCTAAATAGTGAAATGAAATTACTCAAACATTAGAAAAGTGTGCTGAAAGGGATAAAAAAATCATTAAAAATGTGATTAAAAAAATTTAAAAAGTCATTTTCTCTTTAAAAGTGTTCTAAAAAGTGAAAAAGCTATTGAACTGTTTAAAATATGTGCTAATTTTTGTTTATTTTTTATTTTGTTATAAAAAAGTTTTTTAAAGCTAAATTTGATTTATCAAAAACATGCTAAAGGTCTTCTGTGATCAGTTAATACAAAATAAACAATTCAACAATCAATAGACACCTATTAACCAGAACATAACTTCAATTTCATTCATCGATTTTTCATCAAAGTAACTATTATCATCGGAGTGGATATTCAATACGGATCGTTATTGAGTGAGCTTGGAAGTAGGGTCTCATCTTTCTTAAAGGGGTAACTAACTTCAAGGCCAAAATTTCTAGGTTGGGGTAGTTAGCTTATGCCTTAGCAAATTTTTTGTTGACGTAGTAGACTGGCTTATGTATCCCATTGTCTTCTCGGATTAGGGCAAAGCCGACTGCATGTCTCAAAACCAAGAGGTATAAGTAAAATGTTTCTCCCGGAATAAGTTTTGAAAGTAGCTCTGTGCTCCCCATGTACGCTTTCCGACTCCGGAAGTTCTGTTCACATCCTTCATCCAATTGGAACTCTTTAATCCCCTTCAAAATTTTGAAAAAGGGAAGGAACTTATCTAAAGATTTGGAGATGAACTTGTTCAATGCTACCTTTCTAGTCAAGATCTGAACTCCTTTAGTATTTGCAAGTGATCTCATGTAGAGAAGAACCTAAATCTGCTTTGGGTGAGCTTCTATTCCTCTTTGGTTAACTATGTAACCCAATTTTTTTCAGATTATACTCTGAATGTGCACTTATGTGGATTGAGCTTCATTCAACACTTGCAGAGTTGAGAGAATACCTCTTTCAGGTATGCAATGTGGTCAGAATTATGGAAGTTTTTTACTAGCATATTGTCGAAGTAGACCTCATTGTTTTCCCAATTTGCTCTTTGAACATGTGATTGATCAACCTTTAATATGTTGCTCCTACATTTTTAATCCGTATGGCATCACCCAGTAGTAGTATGTACCCCTTTCTATTATGAAAGAGGTTTTTTCCTTGTCTGGTGGGTGCATCTTGATCTGGTTGTATTTAGAGTAAGCATCCATAACATTCAAAAGGCTATGTTTCGTTGTTGCGTCAACAATCTGATCTATTTGGGGGAGTGGAAAGTTGTCTTTAGGGCATGCCTTATTAGGGTTTTATAGTCCATGCAAAGTCTCCAATTCTTGTTCTTCTTATTCACTAGAACCATATTTGTCATCCACTCTAGATAACATCTCTTTTATCATGATAGCATTCAGTAGCCTCTACACTTATTCATTAATGGCTTGGTTATGCTCATGGCTATCGACCTTATCTTTTGTTCGACTAGATTCAGGTCTGGATTGACTTCCAGTCGGTACGTGATTAAGGATGGGTCAGTTCCTACCATATCCTTTGTTGTCTAGGCGAACACATCCTGATTTTCTTTAAGAAGCTCTATCAGTTGGTCTAATAGTTCTTTACAGAAATTGGAGCCTATCTAGATAGCTATGATGTTATTATGGTTATCCAGATAGATAGTGACTAGCTTTTTTATAGTTGTTCAACATTTGGTCTTCCCCTAGGACTAAGCGGTGTTTCATTGTTCGAGTATAGGACTGGTCTTCTAACTTTGAACTTGGGATCTCCATGGATAACTTATTCATCTCAGACTGTGGTTGTTATTTTTCCAATAGCTTCATTGCTGCAAAATGATAGTTTATTGCAGTGTGTTGATCTACCTTGATGGTCCCCACTTCATCATTGGTGGGGTACGTGAGGCATTGGTGTTGTGTAAAGACCACTGCTCCTATGTGATGAATTCACTGTCTACTGAGACTAATGTTGTATGTATAAGGGGCAACTACGATCATGAACTTCGTTAGTAGAACCTTCTACAAGTCTGGCTCCCTTGTACTACCGGCAATCTGATCTTTCCTACCGAGAAACATTTCTCTCCGCTGAAGCGATCACGACGTGGTTGGCCAACGTCAGCTCCTCCTCTTTCAACTTCATTCTACGAAACGCTTCTAAAAACAAAACATTGGTTGAGCTTTATATGTCCACCAATGATATTCTCACGTCCTACTTTGCTATCCCGATCGAGATAACTAAGGCGTTATAGGGGAAGTGGACTCCTTACATGTTACACTCCGTGAATGTCAAATTTTAAACTGAGTGCTCTACTCTAGCGTGCTGAACGAGGTGATCTTCATTGTGAGATGTGATCTGCAGCTCTCGAACTGATATTTTCCTTGATCTATTGGACAATCCCCGATCTTCATACGCAACGTGCAGGATGTATATAACGTCCAGAGTCTTTCCTTCAATCACCTTATGTGCTCTTTTTTTTTCCTCGGGATTGCTTTTCACCTGATCCCACAAATTCTTTGAGTCTCCCTTTCTGGATCCAATATTCGATCTCGTTCTTAAGATTTTTGTAGTCCTCAGTGTCGTGATCGTTATCATTGTGATAAGATCGATACTTTTCCTTATCATGCCTCGAAGGGTCTCCTTTGAGCTTGAAATGCCATTTAATATCCTCTCAATGCTTCATGGTAGAGGGGATTTTAGATAAACTGGTATTGAATGGAGTGTAGGCATGATACCTAGAGTTGATGTAGTTGGTGGACTTTTCAAACTTTTCCTTGCCAGACTCACGCTTATCGTCACTTTTCTCCTCTCTCCTATCCCGAATCTTAGAGGAGTTCTTGATATCATTCTTGCCTCCATTCTTGGTTGAACACATCTCCTTCAAAGTAATATATTTCTGTGCACTCTTTTGCAAGTCTGACATGTCTTTTTGGGGCTCTAAGGTTAGAAAGTTGTAAAATTGACCTCTTTTGAGACCGGAGGTGAAGGCAGTGACATATGTGTCATTACTGCAGCCATCAATCAGGGTCAGCTCTTTATTAAATCACATCATGTACTCTCTGAGAGTCTCGTTGGCCTTCTGTTTGAGGCTGAGCAGATAGTGATGCCCTTTTCAAATCCTCTAGCTTTCTACGAATCGAGTGATGAAAGCCCTTGCCAGCATTTGGAATGAGTCAATTGACCTTGGCTAAAGGTTGTGGAACCAAGTCAGGGTTGCCTTCTTCAGGTTGATGGGGAAGGTCTGGCACATGATGATCCTTCATTCAATGGCATCATGTGGTAGTAATGGTAAGTGTGTGTTCATGATCTATTCGAGAATGGAGGGGCTGTGAGGTTGTACAGGACACCTGGGTCGATAATTCCAAGTCAAAGTGAGTTTTGGATGGTCTACACGATAGTTTTGTCAGCCCCAGATACATGGTCTCCTCGGACTCATTCATCCCTCAGGTTTCCTTTAGGATTGGCCCTTCAGTCCCCAATATGGACGTTGTTTCTTTCATGAACGTGTTCCCTGTTTTCCTATTGAGTTAGTGTCCTTTCTAGGTCTTCGTCATTTTCCAATGGTGGGGGGATGCTCCTTGGTAAGCATCTCTACCACTTGAGTGAGCTTATCCATATGAATTTGGATCTGGTCTACACGAGAGTCCACCAGGACTGCTCCAAGGGTAGGGCTTTGATGTTGTCTTATTCTGATTGTTGGAACACCTTGGCCCGGTAGTGGGACTTCACTGATTTGAGTGTTGGCTGGCTTAATGTTCATTTCATTAATAAGAGATCTAGTGTTGGTCACCATGTTTCAAGGTTTTTGGTTTTAGCAAGGTGTGTTTTAGTTTTTTAGGGTTTGAGGAAACGCTCGTTCCCCATAAACGACACTGAACTAATGCACTCTAATTCGTCTCCCCTAACTTTCACCTTCAAAACAAACAACAATGAACCAAAGTCTACCGTGTGGGTGGCCAAAGGCACTCCAATAATAAAGTCAGGCTTTGAACAAGAAGGTGGAATTCGACTTGGAAATTAGGGTTGCATACCTTAGTTCTTCCTCATGTTCACCTTATATAATGAGAGAATATATCTCCTTCCTTGACTCTACCTATGACTGCCCAATAAAGGGAGAAAATCTTATTCATATTCTCCCTCAATCAAGTTATGTCCTTGTAGGGTTCTTACCCATCCATGACTTGATCTTATTTGGTACTTGTTCCCCTTTAGAACTCAATGTCCTTCTCCTAGTTGGTCTAGGAGTGGTCTAAGTGGCCTTGGGCTTATTCCAGCACAAGGGTTTGCGTTTTGCCCTTTCTATTCTGGGCCATGCTTATAAATTTCTGCCACATTCGGCTTGTATAATCTGGGCTTTATCTCCCAACTTGTAGGCTGAACTGAGCCTAACTGAGACCAAACTTGGGCCTAGTCTGTCCAGACTATCATCTATTAGGGTCAGTTCGTGCCACATGTCAATCTACAAGTGGATGGTTGTTTGAGGTTTCATTAACTACGTTTCATATATATATATATATATATATATATGTATGCCATTCACTCCTTTTATGAGCCTTAGACATAGTTGGAAGTTGTTCCTTCGCTGAGCACAACAAAATGAAGATCGATAGAGGAATGAAAGACTTCCTCATGATTCAGAAAGATTGGTTCTTTTCATACAAAATATTGGTTGTTTAGGATATAATTGGTGTGCTCTTCCGCGGGGGCATACTTGCCTGTTGAGGGAAGGAAGGCGATCTTTCTTTCTTCCTCTATCTTTCTTGTCTTCCTACTTACGGCAAGGCTAGAAGCTTAAGGTCACCAACTCAAATAATACAGAAGAACCTCCAACATGCTCACTCTATTTTCAGTTTCTGTATCGAACATGGTCATTTTTTGAATCTTTATATATACAATTGTCTCGCCGAGTCTGGATTTGTCGCATCATTTTAGTCTTCTACCAACTAGTTCATCATTTCACTCTTGGTCTGGAGTGAATTCAAAACATAACCAGGATTGCCATGATAAGAGCATTGAAACCTCAGAATAAACTCGTCCAATAGTGGATTCGACAAGATTATATTGTTTCTGGATTGAGTGGAAAAGGGATATATGAAGGGAGTTTTGTATTCCCCATTAGAGGAGAATCCCACTGTGATCAACCATCTAGACTATTCAGATCTAAGTGTTGGCTAGGTAAGCGTCCTATAGTAAGAGGGTGGTTACCGGGTATGTAAGCCATGTATCCGGGAGGAACTTAATTAAAAGAAGGGGTTTTTTTTTTTTTTTTTAAGAAATACTTTATACCTCCTAGAAACTTTTCGAATTAAACTCTTATATGGACAACAAGCAACCAACCGGGATCATTCTCGAGTGCAATATTGGTAGGCTTCCTTCTTCCTACCCAGGCATTAGTGAATATTCCTTATTTTTTATTTATGTGTAAATACCTATGATTACCACTATTTATTGCAAGAAGGAGCAAGGGAACTGGATTCCTTACCCACTAATCCAAAAATCAAGATAGAAAGATTCTTGTTAGGACTGATAAGTAACTGAAAGTTGTTCCAAGGTGCTAAAAAAAGTGCAAATGGAACTTATGTTGTTCCGGGTGATAGTTACATTGAACTAGGCTTGGCTCTGCATTGCCTCTTCAAGCTTTGAGAACTAAGCCCTTAGGGCTTGTAAAGAACTTAAACGAGATAATGGTATGATTTTAAAATATGATATAAAGGAGATTAGCCAACATTATTTTTTTAGTAAAACAGTCAGGGGCCAATTAGATTTTTAATGGTTTCAAGAATGAAATCTTCTTGGAAGTGTCTATAACTTGCTTGAAAGCTGGAAATATTTCCGATGCACACCCTTCTCTATAAACAATTGTTTTTGGGATAAAGTACTCCCTTTAGTATTAGTATTCTTTTTTGGGGGTAAACTCTGAAAGATGGAAACAGGGCAAGGGAGTTGGCTGATAAACAAGTAACGAATTAAATGATCTCAAACTGCTAATTTATGATGACTACACCCAGGTAAGTATGAGTAAGCTGCAATTGATGAATCACTGACTCAAACCTATTGTCTAATCCTACTCATCAGAATCAGGAGGTACTTATGGCAGAACAAGCTTACGGTTGGCAGCTCCAGTCCGTGAGTTGGATTGAGTCCTCCAAAAATTTTGGTCTTGGATCTGAAGCTAAGGGTTGGACGACCTCCCGACACCTCTGATATCTAGAATGCTTCAAAGTAAGTTACTGCTTGGCTTACTATTTCTTACTTTTTCATCCTTCTTTTCTATTAGGGCCATTGCTATCTGAATAGGGAGATTGGTATTAAACCGAATTCCTAACTTCGACTTTCACTTTCAACCCGATTCACCACCTACGTGCCCTTTACGCCCAATCATTCCGAAGTAGAAGGCATTCTAAGAGGATTCTCGTATAAGAGGGTTAGCTGAACTAAGTTACTTTTTGATCGACAAGTTAGATATAGAATGTAGAAGAATCTCGCCATACCTATCTCAATAAAGTATATGATTGGTTTGAAGAGCGTCTCAACATCCTCCCGTTGACGAGGGAAAAGACTAGCTGCACCTTCCAGTATGATTACCTTGTTATGACTTCACTTTAGTTACTAGCCCTGACTTCGGTATCCCCCTCGGAGACACCCGATTGATTTGGATTCCAGTCGAGAAGACTAGTCGATGGTAGAGTATTTTGGGCTAATTCAGGCCTATTCAAAGTACCAGGTGCTAAAGCGCTGAAGTAACCCATGCCATACTTTCTCTAAGTGTTCCGGTTGGTGGAGTGACGTCGATTACTAGCTCCTATGATTCGAATACTAAGAGTTCACTTAGGTTCACGCTTAAAACTAGGACAAATATAATTAGAAATCAAATCGAAAAAATCAAAAAAGACAAACATATAGGGGAAAAAATAAGGAAAAATTTAATGAATCCCACAACCTTCTCGTCAATGTGAAATCTTGGGGAAGATCAGCCCCTTTGATCTAAGTATGAGCTCCTGTTTTCTTTGGTAAAAGGGAATAGATTATCCATTTTTAGACCACGCGTCACACATCCGCCGCCTACCTATCGTTTAGGTGGCACCAACGAGATCCTGCGTGTAGCGGTAGTAGCTTGTTCCACCCGTCGGATATTTTGCAACGTTGTGTTGTTTGAACACGGTTCGGGGAGAACGAATGAATGCTGGATAAGATGCTAGACGTTAAAATTGTATTAGTACTTGATGTGAAAAAATGCCTCAAAGAAGAGAGTTTGAGGTTCTTTAAAATTGGTTGATTAAAGTCGTTTTGTCGAAATCCATTAATGATAACCAATCGTGAAGCTACATGGCGTGCCAGAAGCAATCATCTATCCTATCTCGAGAGGTCTCTTGAAAACTTATAAAAAACACTTATAAAGGTGTACATTTCGACTTTACTTGATCATTGCGACTTTATTTGGAATCACTAGACTGAAAAACCAAATAAAAACTATTTGGTATGCCTGATATATGTCGTGTGAGACTAGTCTAGCAATAACAATGCTTTCGGATAACATGTAAGAGAAATCATGATATATGCCTGAAATACTACAATTTCGTAAAAACTGTGATTTGTTGAGTATATGGGAAATATTTACACTTATTTTTCAATGGAAAATATAATTGTGGTTTTATTGTTGCCCATATCACTCCAAGGAGAAATTGTTTTTGATGAGGTATAGGGTGTAAAAGAAGAGAAAATGGAGTAAATTTAAACAAGAAATAAAGAAAATAAAAATACATATTAGTCTGTCATATGCGCATGCTTCAAGCAAATACGAGCTGCCTTATCGTCTAGTCTTTTTCCCACCACCTGTAGTCTACTACCATTGTTTATGTTCATTAGGGTTTGCTATACTTAACTTCCCATCAAAGTATTCCTACACAATGAATTCCCCCCCCTTAGATTTTTCAACAATATATAACGAAACCCCATTTATGATTTTCAAATAATTTGAAGTTATTTATTAGGGTTATTTGCAGCTTGCTCCCTCTAATAAATAGCTAATACAAGGTAGCCCCAAAATAAATCGGTATTACCCTTTGCCCTAGGACTAGCAGTCAACGTGCATTGACTTTCAAGGCACGAGCTGGTTTCAAAATGGCCATATTTTAAGGACAAAAATGGCCTTGAATGGTCTAAGGGTTGAGATTAAAACTATCCAATAGTTGTTGAGAATCTGTGGGGAAGAGGGAATAGTCGTTAGCTTGAGCAAAGGTATTCAAAGCTTCCCATGAAAATCAAGTTCCTCACATATTATTTCACCGTAGATCAAAGATATTTGAAGTGGGAAAGCTTGAGCAAACCAAAGCCCAGGTAATTCAGATCATTCGAGGACCTGGCAAAGGCGTTCATCACCAGATTGTCAGAAGTTAACAAATCAGGAAGGGCCTCACTATCTGTTGAGCCTCAAACAAAAGCAAGGCAAGACCCTCAAGGAATACGTCACTCATTTCAATGATGAGCTTACCTTAATCACATCAAGCCCCCGAGGGGGCTAGTTTTACAACTACCTCACCTTGGAGTCCCTAATAAGCATGATGGGATTATTGAGGAGTATTAAAAAAATGCATCACCCTAAAAATAAATGTTATCTGCTAGGAAAGGAGGAAGTGAGCCAAAACACTCATATAGAGCTAAGGAAAGGGGTGAGATGGGGGACACCTCCAAGTGAAAACAGGGCGAGAACCAGGGCAGGCTCAACCAAGCAAAATTGTTCAGGCTCAGCAGCTCCATACACCCACTACACCCCACTCAATTCCGGTGTACCCTACATTTTGTCCACCATGGAAAAATTGGCAGACATCAAGTTGTCGTCAAAACTCAAAGGAGATCCTTCAGAGTATGACAAGAGTAAGCACTGCTCTTATCACAAGGACATGGGCCACGACACCAAAGATTGCAGGAGCCTTAGATATGAGATCCATTACTGGATCCAGAGAAAATGCTTGAAGAAGTTTATTGACCTTGGGGATGCACATCTTCAAGGTGAATGAGCAACACAAGACGCAGGTGACATGACTCGCGACATGGTATGTGTCCTCCACGGAACAAGCGAGGAAAGTTAGTACTCGAATCGCTCACTGGAAAAATCAGTTCGGGAGCTACGGCTCAAATTGCACTACCGACAATAGCTCGTACAACACGTATAAGAGGAGAAAAAGTCTTTGAGCGTAACATTCACAGAACAGGACATGAAGGGTGTCCGCTTCCAACATAACAACACCCTAGTCATCTCAGAAGGAATAGTGAACTGGGAAATGAGAAGATAACTGGAGGACAAAAGTATATTTGTCAACATACTATTCCTAGACGCATTCATGAAATTGAAACCGACAAGAGGAGATCCAACACCTTCAAATCAAGCCATGTTTAGTTTCAATGGGGAAAGCTTCTACCCGATTGATAAAATCACACTATCGATAGTCGCAGGATAGCCAGACCTACAAAGAATCCTGATGACAAAGTTCTCAATCGCAGATGCCTACTCCGCATATAACGTAATCTTGGGCCGATCTTGGTTACACCACATGGAGGTCGTCATCTCCACCCAACATCAGTGCTTCAAGTACTCCTCAGATGGCGAAGTTGGGACAATCAGAGGAGACAAGACTATCACTTTGGAATGTCACTACGCATCAGCCAGGTGGCCAGATAGCGGAGTACAAAGGCTTGAACAAAAAGATCTGGACGAGGAAACACCTAATCCAGTTGGAGATGACCCACCTCTACCTACGGACCTCGAACCTCCATCCACCCGAGGGGAAGGCTGAATGCTAGGCGACAACCAAAAAAGAAGTTGTGACAGCATACTTGGACAACCCAAGTAACACAAAGGCAATCCAGATAGGCTCTAACATCGACAGAGCACTGGCAAATTAGTTGGTCACGCTCTTAAAAGAGAAGCATGGACAATGAAAAACATGGTGGGGGATCAACCTCACAATAATTACACACAGACTGGCAGTCAATCCTGACTTGAAGCCAATCTGACAAAAAAAAAAGCTAGAGTCGCCTGAACACAACCAGGCCATCAATGAAGAATGCAAAAACTTCTAAACGGTGGTTTGATAAGGGAGTCTCGTTACCCGGAGTAGCTGGCGAATTCTGTCCTAGTGAAAAAGAAAACAAGAATTGGAGGGTCTGCGTGGACTACACCGACCTTAACAAAGCTTGTTTGAAAAACAACATTCCATTGCCCCAAATATAATAGATTGTGGATGTGACATTTGGGCATAGCCTACTTAGCTTCATGGACGCGTAATATGGCTACAATCAGATCAGTATGTATCAGCTGGATCAGGAAAAAACCTCCTTCATAAAGGAAAACAGCACATACTACTATCGAGTAATGCTCTTTGGATTGAAGAATGCAGAGGCAACATACCAGCACATGGTGAACCAAATGTTCAAAGGACAAATAGGAAAGACCTTCGAAGTTTACATCGATGACATGCTGGTAAAAGGATTTCACACTCCAGACCACTTGGCGAACCTCCAAGGAGAGTTCTCTCAACTCTGGAAGTACCAAATGAAGCTCAATTCGCAAAAAAAATGCACTTTTGGGGTGCAATCAAGGAAATTCCTGATTACATAGTCAACAAAAGGGGGATAAAGGCTAATCCAAAATAGATTCAGGCTCTTCTCGACATGAGACAACCCACAAAAATTAGAGAAGTTCAGAGCCTGACTGGGTGAGTGGAAGTCCTAAACAGGTTCATTTCTAAATCTTCAGACAAATGTCTCCCCTTTTTTAAAATCCTAAAAAGGGGAACAAAGAATTCCATGGGGAGAACAGTGTGAACATGCCTTACAAGACTTGAAGGGGTACATGGGAAGCATAGAGCTACTCTCAAAACCTGTTCTAGGTGAGACGCTCTGCCTATACCTCTCAGTCTCAGAGCATTCCATCATCTTAGCTCTGGTACAGGAAGAGAAAGGGAAACAAAATCTTGTCTACTACATCAGGAAAACGTTCGATAGGGTGGAGGCTAACTACCCTAATCTGGAAAAACTAGCCTTAGCGCAGGTGACTTTCTCAAGAAAGCTAAGATGTTACTTCCAAGCTTACTGGATAATAGTCATGCCCGAGTACCTACTTTGGTTGGTATTGCACATGCCAAAGGTGTCAGGAAGAATGGTCAGTAGAGCTGGGATAATTTGACTTACATTACTCTCCAAGAATAGCCATCAAAGCACAAGCACCGACATATTCATTGTCGAATTCACTGGAACATGAGATCCAAGATTGAAAGACCATCAATGAGACAAGAACCCCGAGCCGACCCCACATGACGGATCTTGCGATGTGACGAGTCATTCAACGCAAAGGGATGTAGAGTGAGGATCATCTTTTCCACCCCCGGAAGGGGTCACACTCAGAAACGCTATAAAATTCAGCTTTCGAGCTTCAAACAATAAAGCGGAGTACGAAGTCCTCATAGCCTGGCTAAAGCTAGCCAAAGGAATCAGAGTAAAAGAATTCACGATGTTCAACAACTCCCAACTGGTGGTCAATCAGGTAAATGGTGAGTCCAATGTCAAATAACCATGATTGATGGCTTACTGTGACAAAGCAATCAATGCCAAAAGGTGGCTCAAGTGGATACTACTCCACCGCTTCTTAAGGGCAAACAACAAGGAACTAGAAAGGCCTCGTCTACAAAGAACGACTTCGACACACTCATAGAGTTCCAGGAGAAGTCAGCCCTTGAAAAAGAAGGTATCCACAAAACTCTCTCCACTGATGTGGAGACCAACTGGATGAGCCCCCTGATCAGCTACAAAAAAAATGGAGGCCCGCAAGTTGAAAAACAGAATGGTACGATGCACTATTCTCAACGACTGGTTGTATAGGAGATCAATGACTTGCCCTCTACTCAGATGTCTAGCCCCCAAGAAGGCAAACCAAGTCCTCGAAATTCATTGAACCACCTCAACGGAAAGACACTGGCTTATAAAGCCCTTACACTAGGGTAAAAGGCAGAAGATTTGGTTGTAAGTGCGATAAGTGTAAGAGGTATAACCCATACACATATATGCCTGCACAGAACTTGGTTACAATGACCAGCCCATCGCCAAGTGGGGGATGGACATCGTGGGCCCATTCCTCACTTCAGAAAAAACAAAGTGTCTCCTTGTAGTAGTCGACTACTTCTCCAAATGGGTGGAAATAGAACCCGTTTCTAAGATAGGAGAGAATCGGATCAAGAACTTTCTGTGGAAGTCTATCGTTTGCATGTTCGCAATTCCAAAAATTCTAGTCAGCGATGGCAGGACCCAATTCGAGGGTGGAAAAGTAAAACAATTTTGCATCCAACTGGGCACTAGCCATCTCTTTTCTGTGCTGAATCACCCCAGGTTAATGGACAAGCAGAAGTCACCAACCGAACTATCCTGGAAGCTATCAAGAGGAAACTTGATGCAGCCATAGGGCTCTGGGTTTCTGAACTTCCAAGCATTCTCTGGGCATATAATACCACAAAGAGGACTCTAACTGGAGAGACACCATTCTCGTTGGCTTATGGGTCTGAGGCAATATTTCAAGTGGAACTAGCGACACCTACATTCAGAAAGGAGGAGTACAGGATGGAGGACAACAATGAAGCTCTCAGAGTCGTTTTAGAAGTACTCAAAGGCGGAGAGACGAAGCTTCCATCATAATTGCAGCCTATCAGCAAAAGTTGGTCCAGTACTACAACAAGAAGGTCAGACCTCGAGAATTCAAGATTGGCGATTGGGAAAGTCCCTATAAGGTGACTGCGATCAAAATGTCAGAAATCTACTAGTTGAAGAGGTTCAATAGAGAGCGTCTGTAAAGGTCGTAAATGTAGAGTACTATAAATGTACTCTCTTTAAAGATTTACATTTCATATAACTCCATCCCTAGGAACAAGCCTAGTCGGACTTTCGGAACACGATGGTAGCTACGCGAGCTGAACTTAGTCCATGAACAGTTTACCACAAATAGGTGAGTCCCATCCATGGATGGCTCACTGCTCCAAATATAGCTTACTCCACCTCAAGACCACAATGGCACGACTACAAAGCAGACCTAATCTATGGATGGTCCACCGCAAGGGGGCGAGCCCAGTCTCCAGGTGACTCACTACTCTCTATGGATATTGGTCTGAATACGGGGACCACCACGATGGCGCACAGGCGGCCAATCCTCGTCATTTTTAGGATGACGATGACTTGATGCATAAGTGACCTAGTCCACCTCAGAGGCATGGAACTCCAATGCAGACCGGACCCAGGAAATAGATAGTCCACCGTGAGCAGACAAGTAAAACTCACCACTCTCTATGGAACCTGATTTGAATACGGGGGCCACGATGGCGCATAGGCATCCAAGCCTATTCCTTTTTCAGGACGACGACGACTTGACGCATAAGTGACCTAGTCTGCCTCAAAGCCAATGAACTCTAGTGTGGACCAGACCAACTCTATAGATAGTCTACGACAAGTGGGAGAGTCCATTCTCCAGAAACTGACCGCTATCTATGGAACTTAATTTGAATACGAGGGCCACAATGACGCACAGGCGGCCAAACCTAGTCCTTTTTCATGACGATGATGACGATGCATAAGTAACCAAGTCTTCCTCCAAGCCAAGAAACTCCAGCGTGGACTGTACCCAGTCCATGGACAGTCTACTGCAAGCATAAGTGATGACAAGCATACGGAGGCCACGATGGCACTAGGGTGATGACAACTTGACGATGACTTGATGCATAAGTGTCCTTGTCCACTTCAGAGCCAAGAAACTCTAGTGTATGTTGAACCCAGTATGTATAGTTCACCACAAATGGATGAGTCTAGTCCATGGACGTCTCACTGCTCTAGAAATAGCTTAGTCCTCTTCAGGAACTAAGGCAACACACATGCTAATGACTACAGTTCTTAGACAACCCAACACATTCAATAGTTACAGTCCATACAGACCATGGCAATGCTCTGACCACCAAGACTCATTTAAACAATGAGTCAGAATATGGTCTACTCCATTGTGGCTCAAGTTTTCTACAAAGCTAAGCAGCAGTAGTTCAACATGCCAGTGCCTACTCAGGAAGCGGATAGCCCGCAAGACACGACCAGCCTACATGAAGATCACTCTTTAGTAACTTCACTACCATTAGCAAATCAGGCTATTTCGCCAAGTGAACTACACAAAATTAATCAGGACCACACGCGTCTCTTTCAGAAACATGTTAGCTTAGTCCCTATTCAAAATTAAAACCGTCTCATCTTTTTTAACAGTCCAAAAGATTTATTCGCACAAGTCAACATGATTCATAATCATTCAGAGCACCCAAGAAAAGCGAATTCATAAAAATAAACTTTATTGGTCATCGAAAAGTTGTTAGAAAGCTTGACCAATCGGCCAATACAAAGGTTCACACACTACAAGTATCTGAGCTTGGTGCAGAGCAAGGCGCGTGTCAGAATCCTCTGGAACACACATCGAGGTTTGATTCACCAATATTCCTTTAGAAAAGGATTTGGAAAAGAAAGCAAATGTACCCAAAATTGGCTGCTAAGGTAATCCATCAAAAGAAGGACGCCTGGGGTGATGCAAAGTTAGATCCCTAAGATCGCAGACCTTGCACACCAGAGCCCGGCTCCGCTAGTCTGCCATCCGACTGAGGCTAACGAGTGAAACCCAGGAAGGAGCAATTGGAACAGGCACCCAAAGTTGGTAGCGGGTATTATCTCCAAACTCGGTGCTAGAAGACGTCGTGGGAACACTAGAAGATGGAAGACAAATTTGGCCCCTAAGGGGAAATCCATACTTATCTTTTGCTACATTAGAAGGAATTCAGAGGTCCCATGGAACCACTAGAAGCTCACTCAAACCGAGTGTCTTTGCCTAATAGTAGGTCTTGTTAAGACTCGTCGCTGCAAATGTCAAAACATTCAGAGACTCCTCCTCCTTCATCCTCTAGACTGGTCAAAACACATCCTATGGAAGGGCACATTTGACGAACAAGCTCAACAACTCTCATGGCAATGCCTGACCCTATGAGAACCAACCTATTTATAGGCATGACGGTTCAAGAAGAAAGTCACCCAGCAGTCGTGTCGACATTAAATGCTACGCAGGGAATAAGGGGATGACGATTCCAAGTACAATTGAACCAGTCGACATTCATCAAATTAATGGAACTGCACACAGCCCCATTAACTGGGAGGATAGCTGATGAGTCATCAAACAATTACTCAATCATAGTCGTACACGTGGCATAGGCGAACCCTAGCACGTAAATGGCTTCAGCACAGTGCAAACCCGCGCGTAAGACTACTTTTCATCCTGTAAGTAAGGCGCCCAGGTCCAAGACAAGCTAGCCCCAGAGGCATGGATTTTAGGGTTTCGCTCAGGACATTAAGGCTCGAACAATGTATCTCAGAGTTGTCACAGGCCTAAGATCCACTTGCACGAAATCAGTTCTAGCCCAATCAAGAATTGGGTCTTAAACAGAGCCAAGTGCTAAAGTACTCAGTCATGCACATGTAAGATCTTATGTGAGATCTCCTCCCTCTATCACGCCCTAAATCGCAGGGACAATTGGAGAGGGAAAATTCCCTATAAGAGTTGGTGAAACGAGGAAGAAAAGTACGTACACGCACATATATATAAGTATAAACACTACAATTTTACATTCAGTCTTTACTCTCTCTTTAATCGATATCTGACTTAAGTATCGGAGTGCCTTCGGCCACCACGACGGTGGTCCTGGGCTTAACCGCTGCTGTTTTTATCAGTTAGATATCATTGGGACCAACAAGGATATATTTGAATGCATCATATATATTTGTTCCCTACCTCTCTCCCCCTCTCTTTCGATCTGCAATCTACAAAATGACCCATTCCTTTCCTTTAAACACCTAGATCAATGTTTGAAATAGGTTGGCAGCTAGAGCATAAGTCAAGGACTTGGCTTGTTGCAAGTACTCTAAAATAGATTCGGTTCTCTTACTGAGTGAGAGAAGTTGGAATCGGAGATGATGGGTTGTATTATCAAGTGATTGCTGGGAGAAATTTTATTCAAGTCACTGATGTATGGCACAAGAGATAGTCAGACCAACAACTTGAGAAAGAACCAATTCTGAAAGACTGATAAGGCTGATCAAGGTCTGATTCGTTTGAAACCAAGCTATGTAAGCAAGATTAACGGTTGGAGAAGAGGTGGTTGAAGAATTTGTAATAGAAGGCATATATTGAGCGGGCATGGGTTTTGTTGTATGTTGTTTTGTGTGGGGTGCAGTAGGTGGGAGTGTACAGTCGTTGTGAGTATGAGGAGGATGATGGTGATTGTGGAAGAGAAGAGAGAGAAGAGGCAAAAATGTAACTCTGTAACATACCTTTGTTCATCAACCCGGTGTCCTATTTATAATGAGAGTCTTTGTTCAACTAGGCCTTAGATGGCGTAGTTTAGGGAAAGATATCTTGCTGGAAATTCTTTCCTTATTAGGAGTCGTCCATGTAAGAGAGTTTCCCTACACGAGCTCGAGACTTCAAACTCCCTGTTTATTTTGTTGTTGCTGGGAACTCAAGATCGCCTGCTACTCCCTCCACTTCTCATCCCGTTTTGACTGCACTCGGGGATTTCTTTTGGCCTTCCGAGATTGATGTGCAAGACATCGCTCACAACCTCATTGGCAGTTGTCATGGGCAGTTGGCTAATAGGGCTCTTATGCCCGTATTCCCACCACGTCGTCATATTGATGAGGGCCTCCAACAACTTATGGAAGGGATGACTCAACTTACTTATGCGACCATGATGGGGTCGGACTGTAAGGTTGTTCGTGATCATGGCGCTTATTGAGAGAAAGCTGGCAGGACATATCCAGGTCCTTTCTCATATTCTCCGCCAATTTGATTCATTCAAGGCGCAGTGCATATAGTATGCAAGGGCTGTAGATTTTGCATAGACGTCGACAAGGGAACTCAAGGCCATTTCGCCACAAGTTTGCTTCCGATCTCTAAATGTCTAAAGTTGAATTGGGTAAGTTGTGGTCCCGTTTGGATCCAGCTGAGTAAGAGTTGTCCGATCAAAAGGCAGAACGTGACGAGGCCATTCATTTTACTGAAGAATGTTCTGCCAGTCTTAAGGCTTTTGTAACTCGGATCGCTCAGCTGAATTCCAAGTTTGTCATGACCAAGTCTACGATTTCTGCTAGACTCCTAGTCGTTGATAACGAATTAGCATCGACCCGAGCCGAGATATCAAAGAATGGTCGATGGTTGCCATGATTTCTTGGATTTTCTGGAGACGCAAGGTTTAGACATGTTCGAATATCGTTGCTTTGCTGAGCAAGAATTCGATGATGTCAAAGAAGTCGTTTTAGATTCACTAAGTTATCTTCCTGTCAGAGAACCTTCTCAAAACTTGTCTGAGCCCATACCACTTAGAGATGTTGTTGATGTCGATGTCCTTTCTTAATTGTTTCTTTTAATTCTCTTGTAATCTTCTTTTTTCGATGATCAATGGAGATTTTATATTTCACATTTATTGTGTCCAGTATGTCAAGCTTATTAGCTTTTTACTTACGACATTCCTGGCAAATTTTTGACTCGTTCGTCCAGATTTTGTATGAATGGCTTCGATGTTTGACATTCTAGTTGTGTAGAAGCTCTTTTTATAGAATCTGATTCTATATATGGATTACGAAGTCGTACATTATAGTCGACGAGGAAAAGTCCGGCTCTTACATCTTGGCACTTTATTACTTTGTGTTTGATCAAGCTAGAAGTTTTTGTTTTTATGGTTGACTCGTTCTTCTGGTACATATATTTGTTTTTGTTCGATACTCTAACCGTGCTAAGTATTTTCACGAATTGGGCTTTTAATATGAAATCGTTGTCCTGACTGAATTCTTGTTTTTTGGGTTCGAGATGGAAGATTGATGAATAATTTCATTGATGATATCTTTTCAAGTGCTCTACATTCCATGGTCGAGGTAGCTTTTAGCCCTCCTTGTTTTCCAACCAGTATGTTCGTGATCTGTTGATCTTTATTACTATGTATGGTCCTTCCCAATTCTGGTTTAGCTTGCCCACACCAGGTTCCTTTGTGTTGAGTTGGACTTTAGTACTAGTCGCCAATGTTAAAAGTGCGGATTCACACCCTCTTGTTTTAATATCCGACCATACGCTGTTTTGATATATGCTGCTTCTCATTTTTCCTCGAGGAGGTCCAACCTGAATCTCAGTGCTTCGATGTTGTCTGCATAGTGTACTTTTTCGGTTTGAAATGTTGGCATACGGATATCCATGGGTATCATTGCTTCAGGTCTGTATGCGAGGGCAAAATGTGTTTTTCCCGTTGGATTTCATTTTGTTGTTCTGTATGCCCAAGGTAACTCAATGTCCACAATCTTTTTGTTGCCTCGAGCCTTATTTTGATTGCTTTCAAAATTGTCCTGTTGGTGAACTCGGCTTGTCTGTTTGCCTGTGGATGGGCTGGCACAGAGAAGTGTTGCTGGATATTCAAGTTTTCACATAGCTCCTTAACCTTATTGCCTTCGAATTGTTTCTCATTGTCTGTGACAATTACAATTGAGATCCCGAATCTGCGTATTATGTATTTCCAAATAAATTTCTCAACTTGGGTTTCTCCTATCTTCGTGAGAGGCTCTACTTCTACCACTTAGTGATGTAGTCACTACACCACACATTCTCATTGATAGCATTTCCCAATAGCACTTTTGACAACTTTGCTATGAAAAATTAAATTTTATGGCGTTAAAAATGAAAAAACACTGTTTAATTTGGCGGGCTATTTGGCGCCCCCAAAAATTTGTTTTCACTCGACTTTATTTTTCCTCTCCCCCAAATTTCACTCTAGCTAAACCTAAACCATGAGACTCCCCTGCAAAGCTCAAGCTCAAGCTCTCCCCTGAAGCTCTTGCCTCTCTTCCTTAGATAAGGGAGGCCAACGTTGACGCCCTGCTCTTTCTCTCCCTCTCATTTTTCCCGCCTCTCTTCGATTATAAGAAATTTCTTCCTATCCCTTTTGGTCGTTGATCTTCCTCTCACTCTTGCGAGCAGCTCGCCGTGTTGCTCGCCTATCTGTGGCCCTTTTTGCTCGAACTCATTTCTAGGTAAGGGTTACCTGATCATCAGTTTTTGTGTCCTTTCTCATGATCTGTAGAAGGTTTTCTCCTGACTTGTGTTTTCTCATTTCTAGGTAAGGTTTTAACATCCAAGGTTTACAGGAGAAAACTTGGAAAAGAACAAGTTGAAAACCCTAGAAATCGAAGGTAAGGTTTAAACCCTAGTTTGCCTTGTGAAAAATCAAGATGTTGTAGTAATTTTTTGTTCAATTTTTTTATAGATCTGAGCTATAAACAAAGAACATGGATTATCATCTGAATTCTCCATCTTGATTCTTGAATGCAGCCAAATCGAGCTGAAATGAAATTTCAGTTCGTACTGAAACCTATCTTTGGGAGGGGAGGGGGAAGAGAACCCATGTCTTCGTTTGTGAGATGGAATGTGTTCAAACATAGAATTGTTTGGTTCATATTGAAACCTATCTATGGAGAAAGTGAGATGAAATTTTAGTTTTTTGTGGATGTTTGATCAGGTTCGAAAAAAAAACTCAAGCTTTTTGGGGATAGAATAAAACACATGTCTTTGTTTGTGAGGTGAAATGTACATAAAGAACTTAGAATTGTTTGATTCGTACTGGAAGTTAAGTTTGTTATAATTGTTCCATGTCATATGATTTGTTTAGAGATCTTATTTCCCCTTGTTTCCACTATGGCCTCTTTGTTCATTAATCTGCTATTGTCTTGGTTAAGTAATTAGCTTCATTCCTTTGTCTCGACTGTTCTAATCTGTCCAGTTGAGACTGTTATTGCACCTCTTGAGGTTGAAATCAAAATGTATAAGAACAATAATAACATCTTTAATGCTTGTGCGGAACATGATCAAGTGTTTGGGAATTTATTTCTTTTTTTTCTTTTAGATTGCAGCTCTACAAGACGATAAGAAAGCTTTGGATTGTCTCAAGCCCATAATTTGTGGTGTTCAGTTCTTATCAATATTCTTCTTCCTTTGGATGTGGATCCCTTCTTTATAATATTCTTTGCAGTTCACTTTCCCCATAATTGTTTTTAGTTGTATAACATGGTTTTTCTTGAAGATGTTTATATCTTTAGAGGCTAGCAATCTATAATGTGAAGCTTTCAGTTCTTATCAATGAGATACTCCTACTTAGTAAAGTTTTTCCTGTGTAGTTGTGTGTATTTTTTTTTCACAAGCATGCAATTTGTTTCCATTTGGATGTAAAAAAAAAGTATTAGGATTTGGGTGTTTCAAATGGATGTAGACGTTTTACATAAACAAATTTATTGAAAGCTTAATGAGCCATTAAATTTTTGCTTTTCATGTAGGTATTTACGCAGATAATGTTGGCCCGAAGTTTGAGTTTTGGTCATCTTTGGCTCCACTTCCTCTTGAAGTAGTGTTGGCTGTTGGACAAAAAACTAAAGAAAACTCATCAGGTAAGGCTTAAGTTAATGGTGTTAATTGTTTCAATACATGGTGAATTACCATGTCTGGACAAGATTATATGCTTCTGCAAATTACCATTCAATTACCATGTCTAGACTTGTTTCTTGATCTAATCTAGAAATAAGAGATGGGAATAACTCTGTGAGGACAAGCAATAGCTACAACAACTGATCAGACCAAGAAACAGGGAATGGTTATTACTGTTTCTTTCATATCTTACTGTTTGGTTGCACTTGTATACATCTGAAGTTTAAATGAGTACTCTTGTTGGGAATGATTGATTTCTATGAATCATTTCATGTCAATTTTCTATGACAATCAATTTTCACTGTGGTGATTACTTGGTAATAGCTTCCATCTTCATGGAAATGGTTTAGGAAGAAGAAAAATAGAAGAAATAGTATGTAGCACATAAAGTCCTTTTGAAAAAACTAAAAGGAAATCATTAAAATGTTAAAAAAAAACCTGAAAATGAAAAAAAAAAAAAAGGTGTAAAAGAGGTTGATAAAATGAATTTTTGCCCTTCCTCTACAGCTCTACTCACTCTTGTATTGGTAAGTTTTTCTTATTTAATTATCTTGATTACATATTGGTTTCCTTTCCCATACAGAAGGGTGTAACCTCAATTGTTCCTTACAACTTCTGTATATTATTTCAAGATACATTCAGAATTAGACAGATACCTAGTGGCTTCACATATAAGAGAGTAAGCAATTGAAAGGATTAATGATCACGACTTTAAGTAATAACCATTCTCATGTTACCTTTGTTGGCAGCTACATCATTCAGCAGCTTGCGGCTGCAACCTTTTGTCTACTTATTAGAAATTACACCTCAAAATCTCCATGTTGGTGTTCCTTCTATCATGAGTCTTCTGACAGGTTTGATACCCCCACTCCGGTACTTCAGGGGTTTTGTTTCAGTCGTGTCTTGATTTCAATCAGTGTGGTTTTAGTTTTCATAAATTATAAGAACACGAGAAAGAAATTTCCCTGTTATAGACCATGTGCTTCTCCTTACAATTATGGTATGTGCATGGGAGGAGGTAGAGCATGTTGAAGCTTCTTTCTCACATTTATTGGCACAAAGCGCTGTGGGAGTTGCCGTTGCTGCAGCAGTGGTAGTGGGAGAAGTCCTGACTGAGTAGCTAAAAGTTTGCCAGGGAATCAGTTTTGGGAGAGGATATTGCTGCTTTTTACTGCTCCAAATCGAAGATACAAGTATGTTTTCATCAATGTTTTTAAATATTTTGTTTTACATTCTTAGTGGTTTGATAGTTATCTTCTCATTGCTGTTAGTGATTTCTAAAATATCAAGTAAGTCCATCCCCACTTTCCCTGTATTCTCTGTCATCCTATTCCTCCAGTTATACCACAGCATGCTCTGTGTTACCCGGTCCAAATGTTTCTTGGATTTTTATAAGTAACAATTCATTTCCTACCCCACTTCCACTAAACCTGAAATTTTAGTAGACAAGATCTGACATTGAATATGCATCCCACAGAACTTTATACCTCTTAGTGAAGTTCTATGGTTCAACACATTTTCCTTTCAAATACTTCAAATCTATGTCAATGTTAACATTAAGGATTTGTTCATGAGGGCGATTGGAATATATTTACTATATGATTATTAGATAGTAATCATTAGAAGAAGTTACTACATAGTTGAATCTCCTCTTTAGGCTGAAAAAGATGTGAACCATAGTACAAGATAATATAGCAGTATCCACAAAGGAGAGGATTTGCTTGGCTTTTTCTTTTTTACTGTATGGTTCAAGTATTTGCTCTTTACTGTTTTCTTTTTTCTTTTTTCTTTTCTTCTAATGTCGTCTACCACCAACAGAGAAGATTCTTCTGGTTGCTTTTTTGTTTGATAAATTACAATAACAAGTTGTGAACTTGTGGTAATTGCATATTCATGTTGTATGTTACTTTATTCTATACCACTCTAATTATTTTCTGAACTAATTGAACTCTTATGTCAGGCTAGTTCACATATGGAGTTTCAGCAATTGAGGCATCGTGTAGTGTTATTGGACAATCAGTTGAAGGGCTCTTCCAGAGTGTGTGATGATGAAATGTCAGGCCACCAACTTGAAGCTCAAACTGCAAAGAAAGATAAGGGTAAGGGTACGTAAGGCTGTGCAAGAAGAAGAAGACCAAACTAGATGTTGATGTTAGAGTTTAGTTCAACAATATTTTCCATGTAACGATGGACGGTGGGTTTTCCCAAATTGGGGTTGCAGACATGCGGTCTAGTGTAAATCTTGTAAAATTTCGCTGGAACTTGTAAAATCTTGTACAATTTCTCTTGAACTTGTTCAAATTGTTTAGCTTCTATGGTTAAAGAAATTAGTGTTATAATAGTGTTTCTGAAATTTCAAATTGATAGCAAATGGAAAAAAAAAAATTGCTATGTATACCTACCATAGCGTTTTTAAAACGCTATGGTAGACTCTATCATAGCGTTTCAGAAACGCTATAAAAGGATCTACCATAGCGTTTTTAAAACGCTATAACAGGGTAACTTTCTATAGCGGTTTTAAACCGCTATAATAGACCCAGGGTCTATTATAGCGCCGGCAAACATAGCGTTTACTAAAACGCTATGGTATCCTACCATAGCGTTTTTGAACCGCTATTAAAGGGCTTTTTTTTGTAGTGAGTCTACTGCTATGAGAAAAAAATTCTTCTTGTCAGACATGGGGAGTGGTCCTACGATGTCCATTCCCCATTGCGCGAATGGCCAAAGGCTACTCATCGGGATCAGGTTTAGTCCAAACATGTGAGTGTACGGGGCAAATCTTTGGCATTTTTCACATGTGCGAATGAGATTTTGAACATCTGCTCGCATCGTTGGCCAGTAATAACTTAGCGTGAGTGCTTTATATGCTAGCGTTCTTCCCCTGGGTGATTTTCGCATGTACCGTGGTGGAGCTCTTGCAGAGCATATTCAACATCTTCTTGTGAAAGGCACCTTAGCAATGGGCTCGTGGCAGACCTTTTGTAGAGTCTGTCATTGATCATTGTGTATCGTGCCGCCTGATTTCGTAATTTTTGAGCTTCCATCTTATTCCTTGAGAGTTCTCCGTTTGATATATACGCCAGGATTGGAGTTGTCTAGTTGTTTTTTTGGTTCGTGGCACATGATTCTTCCACTTGGTTTTCAAGTATGGAGTTTCCTTGCATCATGACGAGTGGATTATCATTTTCCTTAGTTGTTGATGCCACCTTTGCTAGTTCGTCGGCTCTTTTGTTCTTCATCCTTGTGCATCGTTGAATGATCGCATTCCGGAAGCCTTCTATTAGTTCTCTAGTTTTTTGGTGGTAGTCCTTTATTCGGGTATCTTTGACTTGAAACTCGCCATTTAGTTGATTGACCACCAGCTTGAATCAGTAAAGAAACCGATGTCTTTTAGTCCCAAGTGTTTTGCTAATTGTAGCCCGACTATCACAGCTTCGTATTTGGCTTCGTTGTTTGAGGCTTTAAAGCTGAATTTATTGCTTTCTCCATTATGATGCCTTCCGAGTTGTACATGACTAATCCAGCTCCGCTTCCCTCCTCGTTGGATGTTCCATCACAGTGGAAGATTCTTCCATCGATGATTGGTTTGGATTGTTCTCCTTCGCTCTTGTTTTTTGTCTATTGGTTGTTGCTTCCTGTGAATTCGGCGATAAAATCTGCTAATACCTGAGCTTTGATAGCGGTTCTGGGGGCATAGCTGATATCGAATTGCCCAAGTTCTATTGCCCATTTCACCATTCTCCCCGATAGATTTGGGTTGTACAATACCAACTGAAGTGGTTGTTCGGTCATAACCGTGATTGGGTGTGCTTGGAAGTACGATCATAGTTTTCTTGACGATACGATCAGGGCAAGCACCAATTTCTCTAGGGTTGGATAATTGATTTATGCATCCACAAGTGTTTTGCTAATGTAGTCTACTGGTTTTTGCATGCCTTTTTCTTCCCGTACTAGTGCTAAGCTTATTGCGTGGTTCGACACAAATAGATATAGATATAGTGCTTCCCCCATGTTCGGCTTTGTTAGTAGCTTTGTGCCCTCATATTTTAGGTTTTGAAAAGCTTATTTGCACTCTGTATTCCACTTGAATGTTTTGTTTTCTTTCAAAAATTTGAAGAAAGCCAGACATTTGTCCGATGATTTGGAGATGAATCTGTTAAGGGCTGTTATTATTCCATTAAGACTTTGTACACCTTTTATATTCGTTGGTGACTGCATGTTGAGAAGCGCCTGTATCAGCCTCAATTCCTCTTTGATTGATCATGTAACCTAGGAATTTTCCTGATTCTACTACAAATGTGCAAACTCCAGATTCAGTTTCATCTTATACTTTTGCATTTGGGAGAAGGCATGTTCGAGATTTGTGTCGTGGTCTACTCGGCGTGAGATTTTGAAAAGCATGTTGTTGATGTAAACCTCCATCATTTTTCTGATTTCATCTTTGAACATTTTGTTCACCAACCATTGGTACGTTGCTCTCAAATTCTTTAATTCGATGGGCATTACCCAATAACAGTATGTACCCCTTTCGTTATAAAAGATTTTTTCTTGGTCGAGAGGGTACATCTATATCTGATTATACCTGGAGTATGCATCCATGAAGCTTAGCAGCTCGTGCCTAGCGGTTGTATCAACTATCTAATCTATTTGTGGAAGTTGGAAATTGTATTTAGGGTAGGCTTTATTCAGATCTGTGTAGTTCACGCATACCCTCCATTTGTTGTTGTTCTTCTTTACTAGCATTGTGTCTGCCAATCAGTCCGGGTAGTGAGCTTCTCTTATCATCCCCACGTTAAGTAGGTGGTGCACTTCCTCGTTTAGTGTCTGATTACGTTCTAGAGCCACCAAATTTTTTTTGTTGGACCGGCTTTTTGTCTGGGTTCACTTGTAATCTGTCAGAGATGACAAATGGATTTATTCTTACCATGTCCTTCATTGTCTATGCAAAAACATCTTGGTTATCCTTCAGCAGTTGGATCAGTTCCTCGGTGAGTTCAGGAAGAATCTTTGTGCCTATCTGCACTGCTTTCTCGGCTTCATTTTCTAGCTAGGTTGATCTCGTGGGCTGGTTGGAGCCATATTATTGTCTGGAAAGTTCGAACTCGTCTGACCAATTTGCTATGAAATCTCTTCCGGTTGTTGCAGAAAGTGCTAATTGTGAAGAGTCTTTATTGTTGCAAAATGACACTTATGGGTTGCTGGTTGATCTCCTGATACCATTGTCGGTATGGTACTTTAAGCATTGGTGTCTAGTTGAGGAGACTACACCCATTTGTGTATCTAGGGTCTCCCGAGTAGCATGTTGTACACAGAAGGAGCATCAATGACAAGAAAGTTTGTCAATAATACTCGTTGTTTTCCTGGTTCTCCTGTTTCGATCGGTAGTTGAATCATCCCCAGTGGATGACATTTTTCCATGCTGAAACCCACCATTGGTTGATCGCTAGGTGAGAACATCTCATTAGTGAACCACATTCTTTGAAAAGATGTCAGGTATAGGAGGTTGGCCGAGCTACCCGTGTCGACCAACTCCCTCTTGATTTCCCACCTATCTATCATGACCTAGATTCCTAAGGCATCATTGTGTGAGAAATTAAACTCGTTTGCATCTTCGTTTGAGAAGGTCAGAGTCCTCTACATCATTTTTGCGCACTGTGCTGATGGTTCTTGGTATATGATCTTTGCTCTCAGGTCCTTGACTACTCACTTTCAGGATCGATTGGATTGTTCCTTTTCTCCAGCTGCACCATGGAAGACTTATATTGTCTCCTTTGGTCATTCCCCCGAGGTGATTGTTTTATCCTCGGGTTTGATGAATTTTCCTAGTTGTCCTTCTCTGACATGGCGCTCGATCTCGTCTCTCATGCTATGACAATCT
Organism: Berberis thunbergii; assembly: GCA_003290165.1. NCBI lineage: Eukaryota > Viridiplantae > Streptophyta > Magnoliopsida > Ranunculales > Berberidaceae > Berberis > Berberis thunbergii. Next base: position 302,868 of record QNQO01001011.1, read on the forward strand.
TCAGTATCATGGCCGTAGTCGTTGTGGAAGAGTCGGTGTTTGCTTTTATTTCATTTTTTCGGATATCCTTTCATTTTTATGGCCATTTGATGTCTTCCCTTCCTGCTATAGCTTTAAGGATCTCACTTCGACTCGCTATCAAGATCGTGAACGATTTCTCTACTTGTTTGCGTTTGGCTTCTTTGGTTGTAGTTTTCCAAACATTTTTTGGTTAAATTTGGAATTGTTATTGATCCGATGTCTCTTAAGCTGGGTGATTTCTTCTCGAAGTTTGTTGCCCTCTAGGTATCGGATGAGTCTATCCATCATTTCGATTATGTGGTTCATTTGAGCCATGAGCATTTCTACTCGAGGGTACGAGGGGATTCCAAAGATGTAAGAGTCGTCTGAATTGTTACCTACCGAAGCTCTCTTCTTTCTATCGCAATTGGTTTGACGGTTGTTGCTGGGTTGATATTAGGTGACATGTCGTATTGTTCATCACCAGATTGAGGATTTTTGAGCGCTCCATTTACTTTGATAATTTTTTGATCGTTAACCAAATTTTGGTGAATTTCTTCACAGTGAATTTTTTTTAAAAAGGAAACTCGTTGTTTCCCACGAACAACACCAATCTGATGCGTCCAAAAATTGTCTTCCTGTGAGTTTTACCTGCAAAACAAATGTTAGCCTGCCAAAGACCACCTTTTTGCTGGCCAAAGGCACTCTGATGCTTAAGTCAGCAACTCTGTTTGAAGAAGGAAGTAAATCTGGACAAAACTTAGTTAAAGTTGCATATCTATATCGAATGTTCCCTTTACCTTTTTAAAATGGTCGCGGTTAATTCTCTGCGTGAATTAGGCATGTGAGGTGTAACGGAAGGAGATGTTTCTCATAATAGTCTCCTTCTTGATGTAGATGCGTCCGTGGAGGCATAACTCCCTCCACAACTTTTTTTTGTGCAACGTTCCTCTTCTTTATAAGAAAACTGATGTTGGACCTGGATTTGGGATTTGATTTGTTCGGGCTTGGATTTGAGCTTTGTGTATATCTTCTTATAGTGGGCCTCGTCTAGGCCTCTATGGTCGGCTTTAACTTTCTTAGGCTTTACGAGCTGGCCAAATAGATGGGACGCAAGATCCTCTCAATGGATGTTTTCTGCTATGTGTGTGGCCATGATGTTGGTATATTTTTATGTATCATCAGCTGTAATCCTTAACATATGACTTATAGAAAGCTTGTTAAGTAATTTAATACTTGTTCTTTCTAGAGCTTTGCATTATTGTCATGCTATTGCGTCGGTCTTGATGCAGTTGATTTTTGCTCCCTACTTTGACCTTATCATGCTAACCTACTAACCTGCACAAGGAACGCACGTGAGCCATAGACCACTGCTATGGTGGCCGATGGCACTCCAATGCTAAAGTTAGACATGGATCTATGGAAGACATAATGATGTAAACATGGAATTTGTAGTGTACCTTAGCTTACCAATCTCATGTCTTATTTATAGTGTTGGAGTCCTACTTTGACCAGGCCATTGGTGGCATAGTTTAGGGAAGAAGATCTTCGTGGAGATCCTTCTCTAATTAGGAGTTGTGCTATAAAGGGAAGTTTCTTTGTTAGATTTTCGCTCCTAGATATGTGGGAAATAGGTCTCAATCAGAGTGTTGTCCATAGATAGAAGTTTCCATGTGAAACGCATACTCTGGTATTTGCTTCCTCGTTGGAAGCAAAATGTTGTTGTCTTGCATGTCCGAAGTTGATCCTCGAGATACATGTCTTAGTAGGGCATACGGGTATTGGGAATAGTTGTGAGACACGTGAGCTTAGCAGACTATAGTAATTTGGGTCATTCTGTCGGACTACATCATATAAGCTTGAAACCGCTTGGGCTGAATCAGTGGTGGACTGATGCTTGGGCCTGTTATTTCTCGAGTTCATCATGACACGTGTACGGTGTAAAAGAGAGGCCATTTTGGTGTATCATCAACACTCCCCCGAGTTAGAAGGCCATCGCATCGGTTCACTAAGTCACTTCTTGATAAGATACGCAGCTCATGATGATTGACTTTGAAATGTTGTTTGAGCCCCGCGCTTCATTAGTTAAGCGTGCATCGGTTTAGTGGAGAAGAGGCGGGAAACCAGTATCTATTTAGATCTTCCTTTCTGCAGATATTAACTCTTCCATTTATTTGCTTTTAGAGATTCAACTTTGTTCATTTTTTTATTGAAAGTTTGTTCACATTTTTCATGGCTCGCCAAAATGATCTTGATGATGAGTTTCTGGCTAAGGGCTTCCAATTCTTTGAAGATAGGTCAATTTCCGAATCCGGCCTTGCTGTAATCTGAAAGACGTCCGGGGTCCTTGAGGACCTGCCATTCTATATTGTAAATGATGATCAGACGCCGATGTTTCCTCCGAAAAGGTTCATCTGTTTGTACCGTGGGATACTTCAAACTGCATTCTATTTTTCATTTTTTAACAAGATTTGGGGCTTCTTGGATTTCCTTGGAATCACTCCTTCCCAAATGGTACCCAATGGGTACAAGATTATCTTTCTTATTTTTATCCGAGCAAAGGATGTTGGCATCCTAGTGACTCTGTGGGTGATCCAGCTGTTGACTTCTCCTTGGCTGAATGATCATGCCATTTGCAAGATGACGCTGCCAGCTTGCTTCGGGAAGTTGCCGGATGACTTCAAGTTCTGGCAGAAATATTATTTTTTGGCTCCTTCGGATTTGAAGTACTTCAAGTTTAAGGGTCGTCGGCTTGAGCGGGAGTTCAAGCCACTCCGTAAGTATCGTTTTACCCTTTGATTTCATTGCTATGATTGTATGTTGATCATGCGTGTGTTTCTTTGTAGGGAGGTTTCCCATTACTCCTCTTTCTCCAAAGGAATAAGACACTATGAAGGCATTCCACGACATGCCACAGATGGGTATGGAGGACATTATATGTCTTACTAACTTCAATCGCAGTGGGTCAACTAGCACGTGGTCCCCACTCTTTACCGAATGTTGAAGGTTAAGTATGAAGGTGGAGCCCCTTCCAGAAAGAGTAAGGCTACCAAAGTTAAGGCTTCTGCCTTGTCCGACATGGATAGGCTTTCTGAGACGCGTGCCTCCTTTGTAAGATCGAAGAGGTCTGGCGCTGGGGCCAAGTCGGCTCCCAAACAATCTGCTCCAGTGAGGGAGAAGCGTGAATCTGACCATCCTGTCAGAGCGGAGGCTGAAGTATCTGGCTGTGAGAAGGACCTCCAGCGACTGCGATAGCAGGGGTTGATGATGCGTCAAAGCGAACACTGAGCAGTCTGAAGCTTTGAGTGAGAAGTTGATGTTGGCTGCTATGGCAGCTTCTACAGGTGCTGACCACTCCAAAACCATTTTACTAGAAGGTTTTGATGAGGATTCGTTTGAGGTCCCAGAGTTCAATTGTTCTGGTAGTGGATCGTCCGATTGTGGCCTTAGTAGAGTGGGCCATCCCCTTTGGACAATTCGCTTCATTATCTTCCTTTGGATTTTGTAGAGCCGTCTCACAATAAAGGGTCGACTGCTGATGACAAAGGGAAGGCCGTGGATGAGGGCTTGGGTGCAGTGGCGACTACAAAGGGTGGTGCTGGCGTAATTTTGCATTCGGGAGACCTCCATCCAGATGCGCGGATAAGTTGTTTGCTACGGACGTAGTGAAGATGAGCAAGCAGGCCTAGCACCAGAAGGTTCACGTTGTCTATGCTTCGAGGAAGCACATAAGTAAGCGTTATGGATACACTAAAAAGGGCATATGGACCACACTCTGAAGTCCGAGAAGGATACACTAAAAAGGGCATATGGATAAGGGTTTGAAGCATCTTATGCTGGGGATGTCCCATTTAAGCCAGGCGGATGTCGCTAGGATGGAGGTGGAGGCGGCTCGAAAGAAGGTGTACACCATGGAACATGTTTTTTCGACTATGTAAAAGTTGTATTCTGATGCACTTTTCGAGATTGAGTTGCTAAGGAAGCAAATTGAGGAGAGGAGACTGGAATAGACAACTATTGTCGCAGAGACTCACATGGTTCTTCTGGAAGCCCTTGAGTCTGATTTAGTAGAGGCGGTGTCTGCGAGGGACAAATTCAGGCAAGAGTTGGATCTGGTCCGCCGTGATCTGGAAGTTGCGCAGCGATGCGCTCTGAGTTGTGATCTTTTGCTGAGGAGAACAACATGAAGGAGATGAATGGGTTGCCCAGAGACAGCAGTTAGAGGCCGATGTGGAATTCAATGCTCATGAAGCTAGGAAAGCTGGAGACCAACTTCGTCTGGAGGAACACGAGCTCAGATCATTTAAGAGTAGGCTGGCTTAGCCTAGAGACAACAGTTACAGGCCGAATTAGTCTCAGGTTGATGAGCTGACCGACAAGCTGGAGCTATTCGAGCGTTAACTTGCTGAAGCAAATGTGCTCGAAGAAGAACTTCTCAAGGTGCAAGGCAAGTGTGAAATTTGCAGGGTCATACACGGGAGATTAGAGCTACTAGCATTGATGAAGGAAGAGCATACAGAATGGGACCTTTCTTATTATAAGAAGATGTCTTACGCAAACTTTGGAGTGGTCTTTACATCATCAGAAGAATAGAGCGATTCGGATCATGGCGCTCATATTGAGGCGAGCACGGATGCAACTTCTGCTCCTTCCCTTGTTAAGCTTAGTTCTCTTGTATCTGTACCCTTTCCTGATGAGGAGTGGACTTTGTACACTTGCACTTTTTCATTTCAATTGTTAATAAAAACATGTTTATTTTGAGTATGCTTTGTACCTACATTATGTTCGGTCTCCTTGTTGTGCGCTATCCATTTTGCCTTGTTGTTCTACTTTGACACAAGTCTGGTTGGGTTAGCAGGAAGCCGATTGGTCTGTCTACTATTGAGAGTTTGACCATTTACATCGCGAATGATTCTGACATGTTATTTTGTGAGGTCAATAGTGGGTGTTCTGCAGATGGTTTGGCAGTGGGTTATGCTACCCAGGTCGTAGCTCATCCTTAAGGTAAGCCATTGGAGACTTAACTTGTGTATCTGATTATCGGTTGTTGTTTCTGGCATGAGTGAATTGTGGTAGTCGAGCACATGCGTTGCGTTCGAGCAAGAACGCTTGTCCCAAGTCAAGTTTCGTGAGCTCGGGGTTACACTTCGTGTAACATTCGTCCAAGTGTCAGTGGATTGATCTTTGAGTTGGCTCAAGTGGCCACTGCTGACAATAGAATGTCAGCATGTGTGAGTTTAAAGACGTTGCTTGAGCTGTAATTTATTTCGGCAACCGCTGTTTTGAGATGGAGTGGTGGTCGCATGGTGAGCAGTTGACATTAGTCGGGGCTGACTGGGCTCCCACCTTCTGAACCATCTATACCCCCCGCGGAGCGGATTACAGGTTTGGGATGCGAGAATCCGGCGATCATGGTCTCATGGTGAGCAATTGACATCAGTCGGGACTGACTAAACTCCCACCTTTCAAACCATCTACACCCGCGCTGAATGGACTACAAGTTTGGGACAAGGAGATTCGGCGACCATGGTGTGTAGAAGAGCAGTGGTCCCGTGGCAAGCCGTCGGCATCAGTTTAAGATTGACTAGGCTCCCATCTTCCAAATCATCTACACCCGTGCGCATCGAGCTACAAATTGGGAGTTTTTAAAGACAGTGGTTTGTATAAGAACAATGGTCTCGTGGCAAGCTATCGAGGTCAATTCAGGACTGACTAGGCTCCCACCTTCCAAACCATCTATATCCGTGCGGAGCGAGCTACAAGTCTGAGAGTTGGTAATTTGGTGACCATGGTCTATAGAAAAGCGGTGGCCCCGGGGCGAACCATCGACATCAGTCAGAACTAACTAGACTCCCACCTTCCAAACCATCTACACCCACGCATAGTGGGCTAGAGGTCTGGGCTTTGACTAGAAGTTGTCATTGTCAGTCGTTACTGGCTAGGCTTACCTAATTGGGTTGGGCGACCGTTGTCTGCGAAGGGGACCACGGTCCCTAACAAGTCATTGTCACCATGCGTAAGAGCGCTAATTAGACTCCCACTTCTTAAGTCATCGACACCCGCACGAGGTGAACTAGGCGTCAAGATCAACTAGAAGTCGTCGTCATCACTAAACTTGCCTGGTTAGGTTGGGGCTTAGCCTGTTACGGGTGTGCGAGCTATTTCCACAAGCATAGTGCACCGTGCTGATTAGTTTCCTTTTTAAGAGAAATGAGTTCCTTAAATCAGCTGGTGATATGCAGGTGTGATTAATGTGTCAGAAGTGACTAGGGTTTCTACTGCTCGTGTCAAGCACGTGCTAGAATACCGCTTGAATAGTGGGTTGAGCCCATGGGCTTGTAGAAAAACAGCCAGAGCATGGCATAGGATCGGGCACTACATGTACAACGTAGATTGCATAGTGACACGCGTACAACGTAGATCACTAGACGGTTGAGTATCGGTTACTACCCCCAATTAATGAAGTTGTGTGCAACATCATTATTTGGATGAACGTGGTCCTCTGCAGTTTCATTGGGAACCATCGTCGCCTCGTTTCCATATAGTATTAATTACTGATAGTTAATGTTGAAGCGCATGTTTGGTGAACCACTATGTCTATAAAATGGTGTTCCTTCATCGTTGTAGGCATTATCATCTACATAGTGCACCTTTTCAGATGCTCTTACTCAAATAATATGCTTTGTGTTTTCCAAAGGCTGAAGGGAGATCTCCAACATTGGAGTCTATGAATGTTCTGACATTTGCGTCGATGAGTCATGGTAAGACTTTTTGTTATGCGTGGTCACCTGCTCTGGGTGAGCACCCAATTGGTTCGTTGAAACCTTGTAATTTCTTTTCGTATTGCAAAGAAGAGTTACAAACTTCCTCCCAAGGGATGAATCTGTCATTTATTCACCAATGTTTTGGTGTTACCTTGTGCCATTCTGTCTGTCGGGAGACACTTCCTGCGGCTAGCTTATGGTTGATCGAAGTGTTGGCAGATATGTCGCTACTTCCGGGGGTAGTATCTCTGAGTCACCCCGAGTATCGAGCAAGGGAGAAGTGTCATAGCTTGAGAGCACTGTGAGACCTTAACCGTTTCATCACTTGCAGTCATATTTGTTTGTCCTCTTCTACCTCCTTTTGAAAGCCGGATGTCGGACGCCAGATCGAAGATGTCTACAGCTCGTTGCAAGGTTCATATTGTCGTTTGTGGGCCATTTTTCGGGGTGATTTGGTGGAGCAATTAGCTACGCTTGTCCTTTCAGCCGTTTTTTGCACATTTGCTCTTGTTCGTGGGACATCTTCTTTGGAGAAGTCGCTGGGCGGAGTCTATTTTGGGTACCTTTGGTGTTGCTTCCGAGTCTTCTTCATGAGTTGGAATGTTTAAGCGAGTCTTTACTATATGTCGTATCGGATTCAAATGCTTGTAGTTTGTAGTCTTTTGTACCCGCATTTGAGCGATCGTTGTTTCATCTTTCCAAAAATCAGTAGAGTGTGCTCGCGTAATTCTTTTTTATTTCTTAAATGATTGCAAATCACATAACTCCTAAGAATTAAAACTCTACATTGACTATGGAAAGAAAACTAAACAACTGAATAAACTTATTGTTGGCAGAGAAAGGTTGACCCGCCTTAAAATGAATTCGCATGGCCCTTGCTTGGATCTTAGCACCTTTAGCGAACTTCTAAGTTTCGCTAATGCAGTTGAGGTTACTGAAAAGTAAACCTTGAGTGGGAGGCTCCTTTTGCATCCACAACCTCTCCGCTTTGTAGGGTTGAAGAACAGATTGCTTCTGTAATGCTTGATTGTTCTCTTCCACTAAGTTGAGCCACCATTGTTGGGATTTTGTCTCTGTGTTTCCTTGTTGGTGGATTTACTTTTCCACAGTTACTGGGTCTGACTTCTGTTCAACTTTCCTTGTGGGTTCTAGTTGGATTTGGGAACATTCTACCTGCTTTAGTGCAGCATAATGGCAACCCCGTGCCGTTGGTTGGTCTCCGTTAATTGTCCCCTCCGAGTGGTTAGCGGTATACTTGACACATTGTTGAAGGGTGGAGACTACTGTTTCCATCTGGTGAAGCCACGGTCTTCCCAGGATGAGGTTATAGGTAGACGGAGCGTCTACCACCATGAAGTCAAGAACATGACCTTTCTTAATCACGACTCTCCTACCACCACTGCTAATCCGATATTTCCGATCGAAAAACATTTCTCTCTGCGGAATCCAATCAGCGGGTAATCGGAGGATGTCAGGTTCTCCTCCTTGAGGTCCATACTACGGAACACGTTGTAAAATAAGACATTTAAATAGCTTCACGTGTCTATTAGGGTCGTCTTCATTTCCCACCTTGCGATAGAGAACAAAATGACAATAGAGACATTGTACGATGCGCAAAGGCCATCGAGTTTATTGTCTGTGAAGGTCAAGTTGGGAATGAGGTTATGCACCCTCGAGTAGGATACACGTCTGTCCTCATTCGCGGGTTGTGTCTGCATATCCAGTAGAGTCCGCTTACGGGACCTGTTCGACTGGTTTTCTTCCACTTTGACTCCGTGAAGGACATTTATTATGCCCAAAGTCTCATTTTCAATCTCTTTGTGGTATGAGCAATAATTGCTATTGTCACGTTTGGAGGGGTTTTCGATCTACTTTGGGGGCCAATTTAGATCTTCCCAATTTTCATGAAGTTAAGGATGCCCAATAAGCTAGAAGTGAGAAGGGTCATGGATCTGCATCCAACATAGTTGGAAGCTTTCTCTGACCTGGCTCAGCCAGGGTCCAACTTGTTGTTATTACGCTTTCACTTGTTCCTTCATTCGTTTTCTCTCCTTCCTGTCCTTGGAAATGGAGGGTTTCTTCTCTACGCCAGTTTCCTTCTTTGTTGTTCTCATCTCTTCCAGGGTGACGTACTTATGGGCACCCTTTAAGAGTTTTTCCATATCCAGGGGGTTCCGAGGTGAGGAAGTCATAAAACTTTCTCTCTCTTAGGCCCATGGTAAAAGTCATCATGGTTGTGTCATCGCTGCAGCCGTCAATGAGCGTCAGCTTGTCATTGAAGCGCGTGACATAGTCTCTTAGCATTTTGTTAGACTTCTGCCTCAGAGAGAGTATGTAGTGTGGGTCTTTCCTGATCCGTTGGATTCCGACAAAGGGCGTCAAAAATTCTTTGGCCAGTGTCTTAAATGAGTCAATCGACTTTGGCGGGAAGCTGTGGAACCAAGTCAGTGCTGACTTCTTTAGGCTAGTAGGAAACGTTCTGCACATCGCCAACTCGAAACCTTCCTTGAGCGCCATTACATGCTGGTAATGGCGCAAGTGATCGAACGGGTTGGTTGTCCCATCATAGAAATCAAGCTTTGGAGGTGTGAACTTCTTTAGAAAAGTCTCAATCATGATGCGGTCCACGAGTGGTGGAACAAATAGGCGGTATAGCACGTCTGGGTCATAAGCCCCTCGGCGGAAAGGGTTCTGTAGGGCAAGCCTGTCTACCCTGAAAGTCGGGTGCACGCTAATTGCGTCACCTCTTCTAGTCCAATGAGAGCTAGCAGGAACTCGACTTTCCTGTGCTTGCTCTTTGTTGTTTTCTGGAGATTGGGGCATGTGCTGCTCTTGATCTCAGTTGGCAGGTAGAGAGTTCTGTTCTATGAGAGCCTCCGCTGCTTTAGCGATCTGCTATATTTGTGTCGACAAAAAATCTATCCTGGGATCTGTTGTTGTTGGCCTCAGGGTGTGAGCCTGCTGCCCGTGTGTCAACCGCACCACTGAGAGTGATGGTATAGCGTCAGTCTAAGCGTTTGACATGTCCCTTATTTTCCATTGTTGCGTGATCTGGTGGTCATCATCTTCTTGTATTCTGAAGAGAGATGATGCTAGTGAATAGTTAGGAACTTTGTCGTCCCCACAGATGGCACCAAACTGATGCAGACGATTTTTGCTCCCTGCTTTTACCTTGACTTGCTAAACAGTTGACCTTCACAAGGAGCGCATGTGAGCCACAGACCACCGTTTTGGTGGTTGATGGCACTCTGATGCTAAAGTCAGACAAGGATCTGAGGAAGGCGTAATGCTATAAACAGGGAATTTGTAGTGTCCCTTAGCTTACCAACCTCATTTCTTATTTATAGTGATGAAGTCCATGTTCGACCAGGCTATCCGTGGCGTAGTTTAGGGAAGAAGATCTTCGTGGAGATCCTTATCTAATTAGGAGTTATTTTGTGAAGGGAAGTTTCCCTATTAGACTTGTGCTCCTAGATACGCGGGAGACAGTTCCCAACCAGAGTGTTGTCCATAGATAGAAGTTTCCATGTGCGACGTATATGCTGGTATTCACTTCCTAGTTTGAAGCAAAGTGTTGTTGTCTTTCCTGTCCAAAGCTGATCCCCGAGATACTTGCCTTAGTAGGGCTTACGGGTATCGGGAATAATTGTGAGACGTGTGGGCTTAGCAAGTTGTAGTAACTTGGTCCGTTGGGACTGCATTTGCGGTCTCGAAATCGCTTGAGCCTGATCAGTGCTGGGCTGATGCTTGGGCCTGTTATTTATAGAGATCATCATGACACATGTACGGTGTAAAAAAGAGGTCGTTTTGGTGTATCATCATGTCTCCTAGACGTGTGATTCGCATAGTAGATTCTAAAGTCGTTATGTTTTAGATTTCTTATACCACATTAATCTGCTTACTGGCGGACTGGACTGTAGGTCAGACCAAAAGCTATCATCATCAGCTGGAATTGACTAAGCTTTGGTGGGGTCGTGATCACTATCTATGGAAGGACAATAATCCCTGGCAATTCATCCTCATCAGGCTCAACGAGCTATTACTAGGCGTTAGAGCTGACCAAAAGCCATCGTCATCAGTTGAAACTGACTAAGCTTTTATCAGGTTCGAAAATCACTGGGTGGAAGGGCAATGATCCCTTGCAATCCATCGTCATCAGGCTCGATGAGTACTGACTAGACTCCCACTTTCTAACCCATCGTCATCTGCGCTTGACGGTTTAGGCGTTAGAGCAGACCAGAAGCCATCGTCATCAGTCAGAACTGACTAAGCTTTAGTCACATTCGATAAGTCCGACTTGAGTGTCCTGACATATGTAATTCACTGAGTGGCCTGTCATGGGGACCGGTTCAGCGGATCCAATATTGGAATCAAATAGTAATTGATTGGTTGGATGTCTAGCTAGATTGGATGAACAATAGTGGAAGTTTTGTAATAACAAATACCCATTTTATTATATTTTTAAGGTGTTCTATGTTCCATGGCCACTTAATGCTTTTACCGTACATGTCTTCCAACCAATACTTCCCTAGCCCATTGGCCTTGGTCACTTTATATGGCCATTCCCAATTTGGATTTAGCTTGCCTGCGCCTGGTTCTTTATTGTTTTGTTGAGTTTTTTTAAGTACCCAATCTCCCACTTTAAACTCCTGTGGCTTGACTTTCCTATTGTAGTACTGAGCCATTCATTGTAGGTAGGCAACTATCTTGGCGGAAGCCTGATCTTTCCTTTCTTTGAAGAAGTCTAACCCGAATTCGTCTGTTTGCAAGGTTGAAATTTCTAGCTCCACTGGGATCATTGCTTCTGACCCGTAAGCTAGGGGAAAAGCTGTCTCTTCAGTTAGGGTTCTTTTGGGGGTTTGGTATGCCCAAAATATTCCTAGTAGCGTTGAAACCTATTTTCCTTTGGCTGCGTCAAGTTTTCTTTTGAGCGCTTCCAAGATTGTCATGTTGGTAACATCTGCTTGGCAGTTGGCTTGCGGATGCCCTAAGGAGGAGAAGTGGTGGTTGATGCCAAGATCTTTGCATAGCTTTTCAACCTTTCTACCATCGAATTGGGTTCCGTTGTCTCTGACCGGTGTCATTGGAATGCCGAATAAAATGAAGGCCCATATGAACTTCTAAATTAGGTTTTGGCCTATCTAAGATAGGGCTCGACTTCAACCATTTTGGTGAAGTAATCCACAGCTACAAGGAAGAACTTCGTATTGGCTAAGAGCATGAGTGGTCAGATGATGTCCATCCCCTATTGCGTGAACAACCATGGGCTGGTCATCGGAGTCAAGGGCTGAGTGGGCATGTGTGTATACAGTGCAAACCTTTGACATATGTCGCATTTGCGGACGGTATCCTTGGCGTCCTGTTGCATCTTCAACCAATAGTACCCTAAGGTTAGGGCTTTGTGGGTCAAAGTTATCCCGCCTGGGTGGTTCCCGCATATTCCATCATAAATCTCTCTAAGAACTTGGTTCGCCTATGAGGAAGTTAGGCATCTGAGATGGGGTCCCGTGGTTGACCTTCTATATAGCTTGTCATTTAGGATAGTGTATTGCGCTGCTCTGTTTTTCAGTTTTCTAGCCACTGTCTTCTCAGCTTGGAGGACTCCGTTCTTGACATACTCAATAATGGGATTCATCCAGCTTGTCTCTACATTTGTCACTTAGACCTTATTGGACACTTTTACTTCCAGACTCAATTGCTCTTGAAATTCAGTGAGTTCATAAAAAATCTCAGCCGTAGCTGAGGCATGCTTGACTAGTGTGTCGGCTCTTTCATTGTCATCTTCGGGACACTATAGGAGTTCAAACCTTTTCAATCCGCTCATGGCATTGATTACCTTATCGCGGTAAGACATTATTATGGGATATTTGATGTTGAACTCCCCCATGACATGGATGACTACCAGGCATGAGTCATTGATTTCAAAGGATCTTCGTTGTTCCCCACGGACGACACCAAATTGATGTGGTCGAATCCAGTTCTCTTTGACCTTGATCTTGACCTTGACCTGCATAGGGAACACACGTGAGCCAAATAACACCGTTGTGGCGGTTGATGACACTCTGATGCTAAAGTAAAACAAGGCTTGAGAAAGGCTTAAAGTTGTATATTGAGTTTAGGAGTGCACCTTTGTTCATCAACTTTGTGTTCTACTTATAATGCGAGAGTTCTCATTCGACTAGGCCTTAGGTGGCGTAATTTAGGGAAAAATATCTTGCTGGAGGTCCTGTCCTAGTTAGGAGTCGTCCATGTATAAGAGTTTCCCTACACGACTTGTGCTCCTAGATCTACGGGAGAAAATTCCATTTTGGAGTGTTGTCTATGCAAGGGAGTTTCAATGCTCGACTTATGGTCTGGTATTTGCTTCCTAGTTGAAACCAATGTATTGCTGGCCCGCCCATCCTAAGTTGATCCCACAGATACTTGCCAGATTAGAACTTACAGGTATTGGGCTTGACCATGTCACGTGTGGGCTTAGCAGAGCACTGCAATTTGGTCCAACCTTCTGGATCCTGCCAAGATGGGCTTAGTTTTGTCTGGGCTTTGCCAGATTGGGTGGGCAACCAGGCTCGCTTTGCTTTGTCGACGAGATTATCATGACACGTGTACGACGCAGATTAAAGGACAGTTTGGTGTATCATTAGTTGTTCCCCCTGAGTTAGTGGGCCATCATGTTGATCCACTAAGTCACTTCAATTGGAACTGTACAGCCGTGATGATTGAGCCAGAAACATCGTCCCGAGCGGCACACATCATTAAATGAGTATGTGACTACTCAAAAAAGGGGGCACGAATCCTTGGCTCTATATAAGTTGCCACTTGTGTAGATGAGAGTTTCTTTACTTCTGTAATCTTTTTGAAACTCCTTCTTGCTTTCTTGCTTCTGCGTTCTCGCTTCTAGCTTCGCAAGTGCATTCAAAAGTTCACATTTTCTTTCATGGCGGACAATGCCGAACTCACTCCTGAACAGGAGTTGTCCTATGTTTGCCTTGAGTTTTTTGGGATAAGAAGGTTGGTGAATCCGATTTGGTTAAGCTTCGGAATGAATATCGGATTCCTTGAGACTAAGAAATTACCCTTTTAGGCACTAAACGTTAATGCTTCTGCAACAGTTCATGGCCTTGCATAAAGGCATGTTTCAAGTCGAGCTCCGCTTTCCAGTTCTGAAAGATATTTGACGTTTCTTGGTGTATCTTCGCATTCCTCCCACTCAGATGGTACCTGATGCAGTCAATTTTCACTCCCTGCTTGACCTTGACCTGCTGACTTGCACAAGGAAAGTACGCGAGCCACAAACCACCGTTGTGGTGGCCGATGGAACTCCGATGCTAAAGTTAGACTAGGATCTGAGGAAGGTTTTATGTTGTAAATAGGAAATTTTTAGCGTACATTATCTTACCAACCTCATGTCTTATTTATAGCGCTAGAAACATGGTTCGAACAAGCCATTGGTGGCGTAGTTTAGGGAAGGAAATCTTCTTGGAGATCCTTATCTAATTAAGAGTTGTGTTGTGGAGGGAAGTTTCCTTCTTAGAATCATGCTCCTAGATAGGCAATAGATAGTTTCCAATTGGAGTGTTGTCCATAGATGAAAGTTTTCATGTACAACGTATACTCTGGTATTTGCTTCCTAGTTGGAAACAAGGCATTGTTGGCTTGCCTATCCAAAACAGATCCCCGAAATACTTGCCTTAATATGTCTTACGGGTATTGGGGATGGTTGTGAGACGTGTGGGTTTAGCAGGCTGTAGTAATTTGGCTTCGTTTGGCGAACTGCGCTGTTCGGGCTTGACACAGCTTGGGCCGGATTAGTGCTGGGCTGACACTTGGGCCTATTATCCCTTGAGATCATCATAACACGTGTACGGTGTAGGAGATAGGACGTTTTGGTGTATAATCAGTACCGGACAGGTTCAAAACTTTGATTGTTGTTTTTATCAGGGGGAAGGATGTTGGCCTTAGGTTAACCCTGTGAGTGGTTTATCTGTTGACTTCCCCTTAGCTGAATTCTAATGAGGTCTGTTAGCTGAGCACGTCGGCTTGCTTGGTCCACTTTTGAATGACTTCAAGTCCTGATAAAAGTATTGTTTTCTACCTTCTTTGGGTTCTTCATACTATAAGCTGAAGGGGTGTTCGTTTGTCAGATACTTCCAATTTGATCGCAGTAAGCATAATGTTCCCTTCCATTTTCTTGTCCAATCCTTGTGGATATTGAATCGTCATTTTATTATTTTTTGCAAGGAAATTTGTGGCTCGACTCTCACTAAAAAGGAGTCGATAAAGAAAATGTTCAATGAGCTTTCTTTTATGACCATCAAAGAGGTTATGGTTTCGAGCAACATTGTGCGGAGCGGGTTGTTCGAGAACCTCCATGTAGCTCCTACTTTGTTCAGGTCATTGCCGAAAAAGGCAGACAACAGTCGTTCAAAGAAGAAAAAGGTGACGATGCCTAGCCCATACGAGGCAGACATAGTTGAAGGCGGCTTTGCCACCCATTAGTTGACCCAAGAGGAAGTGACCATCGCAGAGCCTGGACTTTATCAATCTGCCCTAGAGATGGTTTTGGGAGTGTAGGGTGTTGTGCTTGAACCTCTTGCTTCCATCGTCAACCTAGAAGGGGATCATTCGGAGATGGCGGGCTTTGGCAATGTCGAAGCTTTGCATCTTGTTGGGTCCTTGGATATGGATCCTTCCATCGAATCTGCTGATACCATTCTACTGAAGTTGTCACCCAGGAATGTGGATCTTCTCCCTCTCTCCCACCCTCAGACCTCGATGTTGGGAATCGAGCAGAGCCTCGAGTTGAAAAGGCCTCAGCTGCGGAGGTGACATCTTTGAAGGGTCCCCTCAGGATAGTATCGGCGTCTAGGGGTGAAGCGAGAGTGTCATTGGATCGAAGCGAGCTGCAATCCGACACCTGCAATAGAGTACATGCTTTGGAGAAGGCTTATGTTAAGCTGCAGAAGTCATATTCTGACACACTCTATCAAATAGATTCTTTAAACAAGTAGTTGGAAAAGTCTGGTGCTGGGACTGACTCCGAATTGGTGCGGACCACTGAGGCAGATCTTGAGGCCAAACTAGAGACCTCAAAGGTTGCATTGACTTTGACCAAGGATGGCTTGGCGTCTGCTAAAATGGAGTTGGGGCGAACTTGAGAGGAGTTGAAGTGCATGGAAGAAGAAGCGAACAAAGAGTAGACTGGTCTGCAAGTCGAAACTGTTGAAAATGAGCTAACTGAGTCTGAATGGACTGCCTTGCATCAAAAGCTTGAGTCTGAAGTTGCTGACGGGTGTTGTCGTATATGTGAAGAGGAGGATCGAGTTGTTTTTATGTTGGTTGATCTAAGTGTGCCAAGGCAGCAACTAGCAGATAAGCAATCCCATGTGGTCGCGCTTGCAGACAGGTTGAAAAAGGTGAAAAAGAGTCTAGCCGGGTCTGAAGCTTAGGAATAGAAGCGGCATGCAACTTTGGAATTTGCTGAGATTGTCCGGGGCAAGTTGGATATGCTAAGGCTGATCGAAGAAGAGAACTTTGACCTTGTGCTTGAATTGAACACTACAAAAGGCTACTTATTGGAAGATTGACGAGGAAGAAGCTTTTGATCTAGCGCTCTTGACTTGCAACTTGGGATAGGCCTCAGATGATGTTGTTTTATCCCATGTAGTCCCTTCTGATGTAACTGGCCCTTCGTCTTCTCGAGTAGATTCTCCACAATAGATGTAATCCTTAAGATATGATTTAAAGAAAACTTGTTAAACAATATTTCATACTTGTACTTTCTAGAGATTAGCTATATTGTCATGTTGTTGTGTTGGTCTCCTAGACGTGTGATTCATATAATAGATTCTGAAGTCGTGCTTCAGATTTCTTAGACCATCTTAATCTGCCTAATGGCGAACTAGATTGTAGGTCGGACCAAAAGCTATCATCAGTCGAAACTGACTAAGCTTTGGTCGGGTTCGGCGATCACTATCTGTAGAAGGACAAAGATCCTTGACAATCCATCGTCATTAGGCTTGATGAGCTCTGACTAGACTCTCACTTTCAAACCCATCGGCATCCGTGATAGACGGACTAGGCATTAGAGCGAACTAAAAGCCATCGTCATTAGTCAAAACTGTCTAACCTTTGATTAGGTTCGGTGATCACTGTGTGGAAGGGCAATGATCCCTAGCAATCAATTGTTATCAGGCTTGATGACTACTGACTAGACTCCCACTTTCTAACCCATCGTCATCCATGCTAGACCGACTAGGTGTTAGAGCGGACCAGAAGCCATCATCATTAGTCGAAACTTACTAAGCTTTGGGCAGGTTTGACGATCACTATGTGTGGAAGGGCAATGATCCACGACAAGCCAAAATCATCAGACTCGATGAGCACTTACTAGACTCCAACTTCCTAACCCATCATCATCTATTCTAAACGGACTAGGCGTTAAAGCGGACAAGAAGCCATCATCATCAATCGAAACTGACTAAGCTTTTGTCATGTTCGACGATCACGGTCTATGGAATGACAATGATCTCTGGCAAGCCATCGTCATCAAGCTCGATAAGTGCTGACTAGACTCTCACTTTCTAACCCATCGTCATCTGCACTAGACGGGCTAGGCGTTAGAGTTGACCAGAAGCCATTGTCATCAATCAGAACTGACTAATTCAAGTTCGATGATCACTGTCTATGGAAGGATAATGATCCCTGGTAAGCCATCGTCATCAGGCTCGATAAGTGCTGACTAGACTCCCACTTTCTAACTGATCCTCATTTGTGCTCGACGATCTAGGCGTTAGAAAAGACCAGAAACCATCGTTATCAATCAGAATAGACTAAGCTTTTGTCAGGTTCAGCAATCAGTGTCTGTGAAAGGACAATGATCCCTGGCAAGCCATTGTAATCAGGCACGATGAACGCTTACCAAACTACCACTTTCTAATACATCGTAATTCATGCTCGACGGACTAGAGGCTAGAGCGAAACATAAGCCATCGTCATCATTTTGAACCGACTAAGCTTTGGTCAAGTTCGGTAAGTCCGACTTTGGTGTCATGGCTTATGTAATTCACTGAGTGGTTTGTCATGGTGACCGGTTCAATGGATCAATTATGGGAATCGAACAGTAATAGATTGGTTTGATGTTCAGCTAGATTGGATGAACAACAATGGAAGTTTTGTAACAGCTAATACCCTTTTTTTATTATATTTTTTAAGGTGTTCTATACTCCATGGCCACTTAAGCCTTTCACCGTTCATGTCTTCCAATCAATACGTCCCTGACCTGCTGGCTTTGGTAACTTTATAGGGTCATTCCCAATTCGAGTTTAGCTTGCCTGTGCCTGGTTCTTTAGTGTTTTGTTGAGTTTTTCTAAGTACCCAGTCTCCCACTTTTAACTCTCGTGGCTTGACTTTCATGTTGTAGTACTAAGCCATTCGTTGTTAGTAGGCAACTATCTTAACGGAAGCCTGATCTCTCATTTCTTCGAGATGGTCTAACCCGACGCGCAAAGCTTCATCATTGTCTTTCGGCCCGAATTCCATTGTTGGGAAGGTCGGCATTTCTAGTTCCACTTGGACCATTGCTTCTGACTTGTAAGCTAGGGCAAAAGGTGTCTCCCTAGTTGGGGTTCTTTCTGTGGTCCGGTATGCCCAGAGTATTCTTGGTAGCATCGAAACCCATTTTCCTTTGGTCGCGTCAAGTTTTCTTTTGCGCGATTCCAAGATTGTCCTGTTGGTAACTTCTGCTTAGTCGTTGGCTTGCGGATGCCTTTGCGAGGAGAACTGGTGGCTGATGCCATGATCTTTGCATAGCTTTTCAAACTTTCTGCCTTCGAATTGGGTTCCATTGTCACTGACTAGTGTCCTTGGAATGCCGAATCTGCAGATGATAGTGGCCCATATGAACTTCTCAATTTGGTTTTGGCCTATCTTGGACAGGGGCTCGACCTCGACCCATTTGGTGAAGTAATCCATAACTACAAGGAGGAACTTCTTATTTGCTAAGTCTGGGAGTGGTCCAACGATGTCCATCCCTCATTACGCGAATGACCATGGGCTGGTCATCAGAGTCAAGGGCTGAGCGAGCATGTGTATATACAACGCAAACCTTAGACATTTGTTGCATCTGCAGACGGTATCCTTGGCGTCTTGCTGCATCTTCAACCAACAGTATCCTAAAATTAAGGCTTTGTGGGCCATACTTCCCCCGCCTAGGTGGTTCCCACAGATTCCATCATGAATCTCTCTAAGAACATTGTTTGCCTATGAGGGAGCTAAGCATCTGAGAAGGGGTCCCGTGGCTGACCTTCTATATATCATGTCATTTTGGATAGTGTATCACGCTACTCTATTTTCAGCTTTTTATCTTTTGTCTTCTCAGCTGGGAGGACTCCGTTCTTGACATACTTCAATAATGGGTCATCCAGCTTGTCTCTCCATTTCTTGTGCAGACCTCGTTTGACTCTTCTTCTTGCATACTCAATTGCTCTTGGAATTCAGTGATCTCATAAAAAAATCTCAGCCGTAGCTGAAGCCTGCTTGGCCAGTGCCTCGGCTATTTCGTTATCGTCTCGAGGAAACTATAAGAGTTTGAACCTTTAGACCACCTTCTCGCGGTAAGCCATCTTCTTGGGATCTTTGCTATTGAACTCCCCCATGACCTGGTTGACTACCAGGCATGAGTCATTGATTTCAAAGGAAGTTCGTCGTTCCCCACAGACAGCGCCAAACTGATGCAGTCGAATCCTGTTCTCCTTGAACTTGATCTTAACCTTGATCTGCACAGGGAACACACGTGAACAAAACACCACTGTTGTGGCGGCCGATAACACTCCGATGCGATAGTAAGTAAGGCTTGAGAAAGGCTTAAAGCTGTAAATTAGGTTTTTTAGCATACCTTTGTTCATCATCCCTGTGTCCTATTTATAACGTGACAGTCTTTGTTCTGCTAGGCCTCAGGTGGTGTAGTTTAGGGAAAAATATCTTGCTGGAGATCCTTTCCTAGTTAGTAGTCGTCCATGTGGGAGAGTTTCCCTACACGACTTGTGCTCCTAGATATGCGGGAGAAACTTCCCTTTTGGAATGTTGTCCTTGCAAGGAAGTTTCTATGCATGACTTATACTCCCGTGTTTGTTTCCTAGTCGGAACCAATGTATTGCTGGCATGCTTGTCTTTGGTCGATCCCCCAGATACTTACCTGACTAGACCTTACGGGTATTGGGCTTGACCATGTGATGTGTGGGCTTCTTAAGCCGCTGCAATTTGTTCCAACCTCCTGCATCCCGCCAAGATGGGCTTAGTATTGTCTAGACTTTGCCATATTAGCTGGGCAACCAGGCCCGTTTTGCTATGCCGACAAGATTATCATGACATGTGTATGGCATAAAATAAAGGGCGATTTGGTGTATCATCAGCTGCTCCCCCAGAAGTGGACTATCACGTCGGTCCACTAATTAACTTCAATAGGAGTTGTACAGTCGTGATGATTGAGCTCAAAATTTCATTTCAACCAGCGAACATCATTAAATGAGTATGTGACTACTTGAAAAAGGGGGCGCGAATCTCAGGATCTATATAAGTTGTCATTTCTGCAGAGGAGAGTTTCTTTGCTTCTGTAATATTTCTGAAACTCCTTATTGCTTTCTTGTTTCTACGTTCTTGCTTCTAGTTTCGCAAGTGCATTCAAAAGTTCACACTTTCTTTCATGGCAGACAATTTCGAACTCACTTCGGATTAGGAGTTGTCCTATGTTTGCCTTGATTTTTTCCGGGATAAGAAGGCCGGTGAATCCGATTTGGATATGCTCTAGAATGAATATCGGATTCCTAAAGACTTGGAACTTACCCCCATTGGTACTGAACGAATCTCGTTAACGCCTACACAAGGGTTTATCGCCTTGCTTAAAGGCATGTTTCAAGCCGAGCTCCACTTTACAGTTTCAGAAGATATTTGGCGCTTTTTGGCGTATCTTCCCATTCCTCCATCGCAGATGGTACCGAACGAGTTCAAGACTTTGATTGTTGTCTTTATGAAGGCGAATGATGCATGCATTTGGTTAACCCCGTGGGTGGTCCATTTGTTGACTTCCCCTAAATGCTCACGGGGTCTGTCAGCTAAGCACGTTGGCTTGCTTGGGTCCACTTTCGGACGATTTCAAGTCCTAGCAGAAGTATTGTTTTCTAGCTTCTTCGTACTTTAAGATGAGGGGTGTCCGCTTGAAAGATAATTTCAATTTGATCGTAGTAAGCATAATGTTCCCCTTCCCTTTTCTTGTCCAATCAATATGGATATGGAATCATTGTTAAATTATTTTTTGCAAGGAAATTTGTGGCTCCGACTCTCACTAAGGAGGAGTTGATAAATAAAACGTTTGAAGATCTTTTATTATCATAAAAGATGTTATGGTTTCGAGCAACATTGTGCAGAGTGGGTTGTTCGAGAACTTCCACGTAGCTCCTACTTTCTTTCAGGTAGTTGCCAAAAAAAGCCGACAATAGTCGTTCAAAGAAGCGAAAGCTGATGATGCCTAGCCCAACAAGGCAAGCTGAGTTGGAGGTGGCTTTGCCACCCATTAGTTTATCTAAGAGGAAGCGAGTCGGTCGCAAGACTGTTTTCTCTTCTGATCCACTGATTCCGCTGGAGAATGAGGTGACCATCACAGAGCCTGAACTTAACCAGTTTGGCCCAAAAATGGTTTTGGGATTGCAGGGTGTTGTGCTTGAGTTTCCTGCTTCCTTCGTAAACCTGGAGGGGGATTGCTTAGAGATGGCAAGCCTTGGCGAGGTCGAGTTTGGTGATCACTGTCTATGGAAGGACAATGATCCCTAGCAAGCCATTGTCATCAAGCTCGATGAGCTCTGACTAGATTCCAACTTTCTAACCCATCGTCATCCATGCTAGATGGACAAGGTGTTAAAGCGACCAGAAGCCATCATCACCAGTCAGAACTTACTAAGATTTGGTAAGGTTCGGCGATCACTATCTGTGGAAGGGCAATGATCCGTGGCAAGACATCGTCATTAGGCTCGATGAACACTGACTAGACTCCCACTTTCTAACCCATCGTCATCCATGCTCGATGAACTAGGCATTAAAGCGGACCAGAAGCCATTGTTATTAGTCAAAAGTAACTAAGCTTTGGTTAGGTTCGACGATCACTGTCTGTGGAAAGGCAATGATCCTTGGCAAATCATCATTATCAGGCTCGACACGCACTGACTAGACTCCCACTTTCTAACCCAACGTCATTCGCGCTTCACAGACTAAGCGTTAGAGCGAACCATAAGCCACATCATCATTAGTCATAGCTGACTAAGCCTTGGTCAAGTTCGACAATCACTGTCTGTGGAAGGACAATGATTCCTGGCAAGCCATCATCATCAGGCTCGATGAGCACTGACTAGACTCCCACTTTCTAACACATTGTCGTCCGCGTTCGACAGTCTAAGCGATAGAACGGACCAGAAGTCATCGTCATCAATCAGATCTAACTAAGCTTTGGCCAGGTTCAGAGATCACTGTATGTGGAAGGACAATGATCTCTAGCAATCCATCTCATCAGGCTCGATGAGCGCTGACTAAACTCCCACTTTCTATCCCATCCTCATCCATGCTCGATGGACTAGGCGTTATAGCGGACCAAAATCCAACGTCATCAGTCGAAACTCACTAAGCTTTGGTAAGTCTGACTCGAGTGTATTGACTTTTGTAATTCACTGAGTGGTCTGTCATGGGGACTGGTTCAGCTGATCCAATATGGGAATCATACATAATAAATTGATTGGATGAACCACAATGGAAGTTTTGTAACAACAAATACCATTTTCTTAATATATTTTTTAAGGTGCTTTACATTCCAAGACCGCTTAAGGCTTTCACTGCTCTTGTCTTCCAACCAATACGTCTCTGGTCTGTTGACCTTGGTCACTGTATAGTGCCTTTCCCAATTCGAGTTTATCTTACCTGCGCCTGGGTTTTTAGTGTTTTGCTGAGTTTTTCTAATTATCCAGTCTCCCATTTTGAACTCTCGTGGTTTGACTTTCTTGTTGTAGTACTGAGCCATTCGTTGTTGGTAGGCGGCTATCATGGCGGAAGTCTGATTTCTTCTTTATTTGAGGAAATATAACTCAACGCGCAAAGCTTCGTCGTCGTATTTCGACCTGAATTCTTTTGTTTATAAGGTCAACATTTCTAGCTCGACTGGGACCATTTCTTCTGACTTGTAAGCTAGGGCAAAAGGTTTCTCTTTAGTTGTGGTTCTTTTGGAAGTTCGGTATGCCCAAAGTATTCTTGGTAGCGTTGAAACCCATTTTCCTTTGGCAGCGTCAAGTTTTCTTTTAAGTGCTTCCAAGATTGTCCTGTTAGTAACTTCTGCCTTGTCGTTGGCTTGCGGATGCCCTGGCGAAGAAAAGTGGTGGCTGATGTCACGATCTTTGCATAGATTTTCAACATTTCTTCCTTCGAAATGGGTTCCATTGTTACTAACTAGTGTCCTTGGAATGCCAAATCTGCAGAGGATGGAGGCCCATATGAACTTCTCAATTTGGTTTTTGCCTATCTTGGACAAGGGCTTGACTTTGACCCATTTGGTTAAGTAATATACAACTACAAGGAGACACTTCTTATTGGCTGAGGCTAGGAGTGGTCTGACGATGTCCATCCCCTGTTGCGCAAACGACCATGGGCTGGTCATCAGAGTCAAGGGCTGAGTGAGCATGTGTGTATACGGCGCAAACCTTTTGAAATTTGTGGCATCTGCGGACAATATTTTGGCGTTCGACTACATCTTCAACCAATAGTACCCTAAGGTTAAGGCTTTGCGGGCTAGAGTTCTCCCACCTGGGTGGTTCCCGCAAATGCCATCATGAATCACTCAAGAAACATGGCTCGCCTATGAGGGAGTTAGGCATCTGAGAAGGGGTCTCGTGGTTGACCTTCTATATAGCTTGTCATTTAGTAGAGTGTACCGCGCTGCTCTGTTTTTCAACTTTCTGGCCTCTGTCTTCTCAACTAGAAGGACTCCGTTCTTAACATACTCAATGATGGGATTCATCCAGCTTGTCTCTAGATCTATTGCGTAAACCTCATTGGACACTTCATCTTCCAGACTCGATTTCTCTTAGAATTCAGTGAGCCCATTAGAAATCTCAGCTGTAGCTGAGGCCTGCTTGGCCAGTGTGTCGACTCTTTTGTTGTCATTTCAAGGACACTATAGGAGTTCAAACCTTTTGAATCCGCTCATGGCATTGGCTACCTACTCTCGGTAAGCCATCATCCTGGGATCTTTGCTGTTGAACTCCCCTTTGACCTAGTTGACTACCATGCGTGAGTCACTATTTTCAAAAAAACTTCGTCGTTCCCCACGGACAACGCCAAACTGATGTAGTCAAATCGTTTTCTCCTTGACCTTGATTTGTACAGAGAACACACGTGAGTCAATGACCACCGTTGTGGCAACCGATGACACTCTGATGCTAAAGTCAGACAAGGCTTGAGAAAGGCTTAAAGCTGTAAATTAGGTTCTGTAGCGTACATTTGTTCATCAACCCTGTGTCCTACTTATAATGTGAGAGTCCTTGTTTGGGTAGGCCTTAGGTGGCATAGTTTAGGGAAATATATCTTGTTGGAGATCATTTCTTTGTTAGGAGTCGTCAATGTAGGAGAGTTTCCCTACACGACTTGTGATCCTAGATCTGCGGGAGAAACTTCCATTTTGGAGTATTGTCCGTGCAAGGGAGTTTCCATGCACGACTTATATTTCGGTATTTGTTTCCTAGTCGGAGCCAATGTATTACTGACATGCCCGTCTTAGGTCGAGACCTCAGATACTTACCTGATTAGGCCTTATGGGTATTGGGCTTGACCATGTAACGTGTGGGCTTAGTTGGGCGCTGCAATTTGGTCCAACCTCTTGGATCCTACCAAGATGAGCTTAGTGTTGTCTGGACTTTCCTAGATTGGGTGGGCGACTAGGCCCACTTTTCTCTGTCGACGAGATCATCATGACACGTATACGATGCATATTATAAGGCAGTTTAATGTATTATGAATTGTGTGGAATGTTTTTTTTAATATTTTTATTGGTGGTGTGGAAAATAAAAGTGGCGTGGGAGAGTAGAAAATGTTGCGATAAAAAATCATTGCATTTGTTTAATCATCATAAAAGTTTCTTCGGGTAGGTCCTAGTCCTGGAGTGGCCCAACCCCCTCGATTTCTTCCCTCACTAAACCTTCTTCTACACACTTGTTGATTCAAAATCCAAGGGTCATATCGAGCTCAACCTCATCTCATCTCACCTCACAAATAAATTCATAATGATCCAGCAGCCAGTCTAGAGAGCCAAGCCTCTGGTGCCCGAGCGCCATGACAACGCCAGGGAGGCTCTCTGCACGTTTTTAGGAGAGAGGGAAGAGACATAAAGAGGTGGTTGACACAGTTTCCTAAAAAAATGATAAACCCTCTCTGGTTTAAATCGAACACCAAAAATTTCTCTTATAGAGATTGTCACTCGTCTATATTGGAATTCAACATTTAGACAAACCCCAAACTTTAATTCAAAGCCAAAAATCAGTCCATCAATTTCATTTTTCCAAACCCAATTCAACAACACGAACCCCAATACCTCCATGATTCAATTTTATGAATTCTAACCATAGAAAAGTTCTTCTCATTGGTTGGGTTGGATAATTCTAACAAACAACATAAAAATTACTCCATTTAAGAGGAGGCATCACGGTTGCAAGGTCTCAAAGTATACGAGTAAAAGCAATTAATTTTTTTGTCGATTGTGATGATTATTCGAGAAATTTTACAATAGCTAGTGATGGAGAGGAAGGGTTGACGATGAAAAATGTGAGAGAGGCTATGGGGAGAGGTGTTGAAGTTGATCTCATAAAGGATGATAATGGAGGAGGACTATTGCTGGCTTCTCCTTGCCATGATCAACAAGAGAGCAAATAGATGCAGAAAAGAAGAAAAGATGGGAAATAGATGGTCAACTTCATTCTCTTTATCTCTCCTCTTTCTTTCCTAAAAACGTGCCAAAGAGCCTTCCCTGGCGCTAGGGGCCTGACTCTCTAGAATTTTTCATGATCTAGTAGATGATGAAATGATTTATAATTATTTCATTAGGGGTGGGGTGATGAGCCAACCATGCCCACGTGCATGATCTTGATTTTTTTTTTGTTAATCCGCAATCACATATTAAACCAAACCAAAAACAAGGGAACATACATAGCTATCGTCCTACCGACATAGCTAAATTGTGCGCATTCGAGTTAAGTTCTCGATTAATGAAGTTACAATACCATAAGTGCTGAATAGAAAGCAAGTGACTAATATTACTGATAATAGGACGCCACACCCATTGTGTGACCAAAAGAAAATGTTGAAGATCTTGTTTCAAAATAGAGTTCAGTACGCCTGAATCTCCTAGAAGAAGTCCAGATCTCCATTTTTTTGCCTGTATCAACAAAA
This sequence comes from Berberis thunbergii, assembly GCA_003290165.1. Lineage (NCBI taxonomy): Eukaryota > Viridiplantae > Streptophyta > Magnoliopsida > Ranunculales > Berberidaceae > Berberis > Berberis thunbergii. Next base: position 329,105 of record QNQO01001011.1, read on the forward strand.
GTGTCGCCTTCGCCACAAGACACTCAGCCATTGTATTGTCTAGAATCTTTCCAACAATCGGACTAACAACTGATGCCAAAACATCCCCCTATAAGTTGACCGCGAATGTGCCCATAAAACCCTGCTACGAATCAGGAAAGTAACTTGCATCATAAGAAACTATAATCATATCTGGATGTAAGGGCTAGGGAAGGATAAGGTGGGATGATTTATACAATTGATAGGATGAGTTCTAGCACAAATAAGTTGTTCTTGAATGAGACCAACTTGGGTAGTTCCTTCCTTGATTAGAGATCCATAAAGGGGTGGATTGACAATGTCAGTTTGAGAGTGGGGATGAGTAATAGCCAAGGCATTATGAAAGTGGGTAATTACCTGAAGTGAGATCGACTTACAAGAATACCACTGACAATACGAGATATTCCAGGAATGGTGGAAATATCCTAAGAATTTATTCGGTCAGAATTTTTTATTCTTAAAGATACACTCATTTTGGGTACACCAAATGGTTTGCATGATCAGGGTAAATTGGGATAACATTTGATCTTTGTTGATCAATCTTTCTCTAACCGTCTTTCACATAAAAGTGAGGAAAGTGGCGGGTGTGGGGTGGTGTAAATTTGGAGCCAGCCAGTCTATGGGAAGTGGTGAGATGCGCTACAATCCGTGAGTAACCGGACACTGGAAGAAAAGATGTGGGATGTTTTCCGTATGGTTTTCATAGAAGGGACAGATATCATTGACTGGAGCATGCAGTCTAACCAGATTAGATCTAGTCGGGATGATATTTCTGGCTATTTTCTAGAGTACGAGAAAGGCCAGGGCGAGGGGGGGCTTGACTCGCCAGAGCTCTCTGAAAATTTTTGTGGTACAACATCTGTGGTTTGTTGTTAGACGAGGAGGCAATTGAACTCTCACCTGGAAAACAAATTGTAGCACTTTTAAGAGTGAAAATGTTGTTTTTTTTCTCTTTAGGAATCCAGATCAAGGAATCTGACAAATCAGTGTTTTGGAGAGTGATGTTTAGAATATCATTTCCCACCAAAAGATTATGGACCCAAGTAGTATCCCCAGTAGAATTATGATTAGTTGTGTAATGCCAGAGGTCCTGGATAGAAACCAAGAGGTTTGGCCTAAGTTGGTAAAAAATGCAGTCTTTGAGGGGTAGATTTGGTTTAACCCAACAATCCTTCCAGACGTCCATGTTATTGCCCGATCTAATATGCCAGATCATTAGATTTTTTATTTTTTGAAGAACTGTGACATTTCCTAGCCAAGCAAAGGAGGCAATGGAGGGAGCTTTAAGAACCTTAGAAATACTCCTATTCCTGAAGTAGAGAGATTTGAGTTGAATAAATCTGTTGGTTAGAGGAAAAACTATGATATTCCACATGCTTTTAGCTATGAAAACTAAGTTTTTGTTCTTAATAACAGGAATATTGAGACTGCCAGCCGAGAAAGCGCGGTTGGAATATGATATCATAGGTACACATGTGTTTGGATTTTCCATCACCCGTACCATTCCACCAGAAATTACGAGCCAATTGGTCAATTTTTGTGGTTGTGGAGCAAGGCAGAAAAAATGTTTGCATATTGTAAACATGGATCAAATTGATGACCGCTTTGATCATGATCGTTCTACCTATCAGGGATAGAACCTTGGATTTCCAATTAGAGAGTTTGGCATTGACATTTTCAATGATAAATTGGAAATCCATACTGTTATTGTTGGACATCAAAATAGGCGAGCTGAGGTATTTATCTTTGGGGTTGTAAAGTTTGGATCCCCGAATTCTATTTATCATTTTGGCATGTTGCTGATGAACATTTGAGCTGTAGAAAACTGAGGATTTGTCAAAATTGATACCTTGTCCTGAGGCTTGACAGTACTGAGTAAGCAAATCCTTAACATTATGAGCTTCAGGCAGGGATGCTATACAGAACAATATAAGGTCGTTTGCATAAAGAAGATGGCTGATGGACAGGGACAAACGTCAAATTTTAATACCTCTTATAAGATCATTTGACTCTGTCCATTAAAGGATACGAGAGAGCGCTTCTGCAACTAGAATTAAAAGATAAGGGGAAAGAGGGTCCCCTTGTATAAGTCCTCTATATGGGGTGATGGGGGCAAGAGGGATACCATTCAAGAAAACACTGAGAGTAGTTGTAGAGATACATTGTTGTATCATCTGAACCCCACATTCCGAAAAACCTAATTTCCTAAGAATTTGGAGGATAAAAGTCCATTCAACTATGTCGCAGGCTTTTGCCATATCAATCTTTATACTCATCCAACCCTATTTTTTTTACGGAAGTGTTTCATCTGAAATAAAGTCTCATGGGCGAGACTAACATTATCCGTAATAGACCGCCCTTTAAGGAATGCTCCTTGATTGGGAGAGATAATGTCTACCAGTAAGGGTTTAAGACGATTGGCCAAAATTTTAGAAATAATTTTGTAAATGACACTGCAGAGGCCTATGGATTTGAACTTGTCCGGAGAGACAGGTTTCCAATTTTAGAGATGAGAGCAATACAAGTTTTATTGAGTTTAGGATTCATCTACTTAGTAGTAAAAAAAATGAGTGATGACCTGTAAGACATCCTCTTTGACAATGTCCCAGTAATGTTTGAAGAAAAAAACATGAAAGCCATCTGAGCCGGGAGCTTTGTGACTCCCGAACGCAAAAACGATTTCCTTGATCTCCTCTTCAGTAGGGACAAGAAGGCATTAACTTCATCTAAGTTGACCGGGGAAAACGTAGAAAAATTATCCATATTAGGGATAGGATTTGAGGACTGATAATTGTTGTGGAAATAGTCATTAAGCACTTTCCCTACCGATTCATGATTGTTATGCTAAACATTTGTGTCAACTTTCAGGCGAAGATTACAGTTTTTTTTACTACGGAGAATTGCCAACAAATGGAAAAACGGAGAATTGCCAACAAATGGAAAAACTTTGTATTTCTATCACAATCCCAATGCTAGGATTGATCCGATTTGTTTTTCCAAAACAATTCCTCTTTGAGCATGAGCTCTTCGAGTCGATCCTCCAATACCCCTATCTCAATCAAATTTTTTGTGGAGGGTAATTCGTCTTGGAAATTAGCAAGTGCTTCCTGGGTATCTTTAAGGCAAGTGTAAATATTCTTAAAATTTAACTTATTCCAATTGACAAGTTTCTGACTCAAGTGCTTGGTCTTGAGATGGAAATTCTTGTCCGGAAGAATGTGTTGTTGAGTAGACCAAGTGGAGACTACCATAGGGCGACAGGGAGGATCGCGGGTCCACATATGAAAAAATCTAAATAGTTTTGGACCTTTGGGCGCGATGTTCAAGACCAACCGAAGCGAAATGGCTCAGTGGTCGAACGTAGAAGTATGAATAGAACGACCAATAGGTATAGGAAATTTTTTAAGCCACTCAGTGGAAACCAGGACTATTTAGTTTTGCGTTGACCCCATTCCTATCATTTCTTTTATTATTTCATGTCAATTAGGCATCAGTCAAGGGAGTCCATGAGTTTTGTGTGATCAAGGTACGATGTAAGATGTTGAAAAGTAGAGATGCTAGGTTGAGTTCCTCCCAATTTGTCTCCAGGATTAAGTATGACATTCAAATCTCCTATGATAAGCTTTAGGAGTTGCCCCCCCCCCCACAAAATTGAATTATGACTCTCGGTCGATGTTGCAGTTACGAGCATCGCATTGCATCTCAAGAAGATAATCCATTTCGAGTTCTGACCGGAAAATCCGACCGTTGGAATGTAACTCCGCTGTCTTGTCTTGTCTTGTGTACATGGGTCAAGGGAGTAGCGTCTACCTCATCTCTTTCCCTCTCTGCTGGACTCTACGGTTCGTAAAATCCAACGGTGTGAGAGAGATAGAGAGTTCAAACAGTCATCCTCTCGAGGAGAAGGTGGGGATGAGGGCACCTCTCTTTAATAACAACACTTTTAGGGTAGCCAACAAGACCCCCACCCACGGACCGAGGGGGGCTCCTGCGCGGGGTGTGCTGGAGCGCGTCCTGCGCATTGTTGTCAACCGTTGGATTTCATCCAACGGCTGATATCGAAGGAATCAAAATCACATTTAAAGAAAAAGTGTTGGCAGATTTTTAATAAATTACAGCCGTTGGATCTGATCCGACGGCTGAGATTATGCCTTTGAATGTAACTTTTGAAAACAGAGATTTTGCTTGGAAAATGCATTTGCAAACAGAGTCAGAGATTGAAAAAAAAAAAAAAGGAAGAGGAAGAGGAAGAGATTTTGAATGAGATTATGCCTTTGAATGAGATTTTGAAAAGAGAGAGAGAGAGAGTCGTTTTTAAGGCTGTTGTAGAGGAAGAGGAAGAGAAGGGAGGAAGTCGTTTTTGTTCCTCTGTTTCTGCCATTCGATGAGTCGTGGAAATGGTTTGAGTACCTCAACAAGGAGATTCCATGGACTAGGCCTTCGATTCACGTCTTTGGTCACTCTTGTGTTCAGGTTGGGTTTCTCTGCAACCCATTTTGTCATTGAGTTTCTTGATGAAAATGAAAGGGATGCTGTAAAGTTTTGATTTTTAGGGTTTTTAGTGTAATTTGTAGTTCATTTGGTTGAATTTAGTTGATTTGATTGGTTGGGGTTGGATTTGTTGATTGGATATTGTAAAGTTTCGATTTTCAAGTTTTTTTTTATGTAATTCATGGTTCATTTTGTTGAATTTAATTGATTTGAATGGTTGGATTTGTAGATTTAATTGAAAGTCGTCTTTTAAAGTTTTCATCTTTAGGGTTTCCTTAGAGTAATTTAGGGTTCATTTGATTGATTTGTATGGTTGGGGTTGGGGTTGGAGTTGTAGATGAAAGTGAATTGGGTATTTGTAAAGTTTTCATTTTTAGAGTTTTTAGTGTAATTTTGTGGTTTCATTTGGTTGAATTTTATTGATTTGAATGGTTGGATTTGTATATTAAATTGAAAGAGATGTTTTAAACTTTCTATTATTACGGTTTTTTTAAGAGCAATTTATGGTTCTCAGGATGCTTGATGCCATACATGCTACTGCCAGAGAAGGAGAAAGAGATAACTTGCTCAAATATTTAGACAGTGGGGTTTCAGTGAATCTAAAAGGTTACTCTTTTCACAATCTACCTATGCTAGATCTCTGTTACTATATTAGTTTCTCTTTACTACTTTATTTGATTATGTAATTTCTAATCTCAATTTTATGAGAATATTTTCAATTGGTAATTGTAGTGTTGTTTGTTTCCTATAAGAAAAGAGGACAACAGTGTGGCTATTGTGTGGAGGGATGAACATTTGGATGATTCTCCGGTTAAGAGTTTGACATTGAAGGGAATCCGTGACGAAGTGATGTACACATCTATTTTACCCAATTCTGTTTCTTATAGTTATGTTTAAAATGTTTATGGAGGATAAGAAAATGTGGTCGATGTGTTCGTATGATATGGTCTGCAGGGTGGTGGCGAATGCTCTGTATACGATATTCTCCAAGGGTGATGCTATTGCAATTGACATGCCAATGACTGCCAATGCAGTTATTGTTTACTTAGCAATTGTACTTGCAGGGTGTGTTTTTGTGTCGATGGCTGATAGCTTTGCTCCCAAGGGAAGGAAGAGCTTTGGAAATGGTTGATGAAGAAATTAGAAAATCCAAATTCCCTCCAATTGAAACTGTCAAAGACTGCCTGGAAGTTCAATTTTGTAGTTTTATTTTGTAACTTACATGAACAGTTGTTGTAATGAATTTTTATTATGTAATGGAATTTGTATTTGTAGTTTCATCTCTTTTAGCCTGGTCTTTTCTCTCTTTGCAATTTCAGGATTTGCCAATGTAGCTCCTGTCTAAGAAAAACTAGTCAGTAACTCATAATAGCAATATGATGCAAATTTTCCATTCCAAAACATTATAACACCATAATAGACAGTAACCCAGAGCCAACAATTGTAAGATATAGAACCCAGTAGATCAAATCCATGTTCACTCCTACTTCTTAATAACAAGAATTATATTTATCATTAACTAAATGTGTTATATTCCGCAAAATCCAGAGTAAGCAGCAAAAACCAATATACCCAGAGGGTTTACAAGATTTACATATTTATTTCACAAAAAACTGAAAAACATCAAAGTAGTTCTTAATCACACAATTATTGTCCAAACAGCTAACATAAAGAGGTCACCAGTGCTAGCTTATAACTCGAAAACCAGTAAACAACATTTATATATCATTTCTTTCTTTTATTGGCTCCACAAAAACACAATAACAAAACTCAAAACCACACAGTTTAGCTATAATTAAAGGTGAAGTGCGTTGGATCATCAGGAGGATGATTAGATGGTCATGGATTGTCTCCGCTCCTTCGGTTACCATTGCTACCAACTCTGGTCCTTGGGTCATGTTTACGGTTTGCTGAAGCATTGCCATAATCATTTGTCATTTCTTTCAGAGACCTTCCTGATCCTACCACCATATAGGAACCTGCAAGAGTTAAAATTTTCATTTAGAATTGTAGCCAATCCCTAGTTAAAATTTTCATATTAATTACTATCGAAAACGGGATGGCAATAGGTTGCAATTTTTTCTGTTAGGAATTGCTAATTGATTCAAGCATGAAGATTATAGAAACTGGAGCCACAATAACTGAAATAATGGGGATGAGACATATTCTACTGTAAGAAAGAGACAATGAATATAAAAATATATATATAAAAAAATTTGATGCTATATGCAGTGTCACGGCCTTACGGGTGAAGTTGAAGAAGACTCAAGTTCATTCCACCCATTGGCAGTCGGATTATGTCGTTTGAGTTTATACAGAATCATTCGAGAACAATATTCTTCTATCATGCAAGCATTTGAGATGATGTACTTTCTATGGAATATGATTCTATAATTGAATACTTCACACCAGCAAGCATTGACCCGAAGCAAAACTGAATATAACAAACTGGACTACATAATAAAATAACAGAAATTGTAAAAGACATTAAAACTCAATGAATCAAAAACATGTAAGAAGTAAGATACAGTGATCACCTCGAAGAGCTTAAACCCCAGAGACTTGTAATAAGATACAATGACTCTTTAAGTGCAGATTTAAAATATAGTTTTCAAATGCTTTGGTTTTTAAATACATACATCCCCTGCCTGTCCTACTGCATGGATGTCTAAACATATGAAAAATGTGATATGTACTGATAAGCACACACAACAAGCATGCAAGTATGCAACCATCATGAATGTAATAGCTTTCACCATGCTCTTGTAACCCAAAAAAGTACAGTGGCAACAACTGGCTTATCATGTTCTCAATTAGGAGCTAACATACAGACCTCAACTCTACTAAGTTTCCATTTTTCAAGTCACCTCCCGTAAGCTGATCTATCATTACTGCAACAGAGGTGCAATTACTAAAAAGAAGTGGGGAAAAAAAGGATTCTCTCTGGATAGCGATTGATTGGTTCTTATAGAACAAAAAGTTCGAACCAGATTTTAACAACTAGTGCTTATCATACCACAGGAAGTTCACCAGATTCAAGAATCACCACCTTCTCATACCACAGGAAGTTAACAACTGGTTTCCAAATCACTCTAGCCAGTCAAAAATGGTTTCTATTTGAGAGGAAATCACAAAAAGAAGTACCAAATACCCAAAATTTATAGCATTTTTCACTAACGTAATGTGGTTTTAATCACACTTGTATCAAAATTAGTTGATGATTTCATCAAAGTTCCAACTTCTAATACCATTGCCACTCAATATCCTTGAAAACCCTTAAAAAAATAAAATAAAAGAGCTTTACCAAATGAGAGTAAAATCAACAAGTTCTGATTATCAAGATCCAATTTTTATCCAAACCCACTTGAAGAAATGCAAAGTAAAGTAGAAATGTTGAGAGAACCACCCTCACCTTGAACAAATTCGAAGACTTGTTCTTCAAATCTCCACTTCCACCATCACCACCGCTGTTATGAACTCCTCTACTTCTTTTTCTTCCTCTCGAGCGAACCCTCAGATCCCCTTTCTTCTTCTTCTTCTTCCTCTCGAGCGAACCCTCAGATGTCCTTTCCTCTTCCTCTCCCTCTCCCTCAGATCCCCTTTCTCTTCCTCTTCCTTTCCCTCAGATCTAGATCGAGAACTGGTTTTTTTTTTTTTTTTTTTGAAAACGCAAACCCTCTCTCTCTTTGCAAATGGATTTTCCTAAGTTATAAATCTCAGTGATCCGACGGTTGTAATAGATTTAAAATCTGCCAACATTTTAATTAATAGACGGTTTTGAATTCCATCGCTACGAGCCGTCGAATTTCATCCAACGGTTCACAATGGTGCACAGGACGCGCTCCAGCACACCCCGCGCAGGAGCCCCCCTCGATCCCCCACCCATACCCTCTCTCTTTCTACTACCAAGTACCGAGTTTACCAACTCAACACTCTCTCTCTCTGGCACACAGTAATCTCTAACTCTCTCTGTTTCGTCGGTTTTCCCTCTGTTCCCTCACTTTCTCTCTCTCTTCTCCATCGAAATCGAAATGGAAAGGTAAAATCACCCAAAACTCTCACTCTCAATGAACCCTCCCCCCCCCCCCACACACACACACGAGAGTTTACATGGCTTCATTTATCAAGTGCTCTCTTCCTCTGTTTTTGCTCTACATTTCTCTCTTTTGGGCTCTCGCTTCTGCCGGAGATCCTTTTGTCTTCTACAACTGGGAAGTCTCTTACATTACTGCCTCTCATTTGGGGGTCCAACAGCAGGTTTGCTTTCTCTCCCTCACTCTCTCTCTACTTCATTGTGCTCTCCAACTTTTTTTACTAAATGGGTTTTGCTCAACCCTACCCAGTTCATGTGTTGGATCCCTAACTTACTTGTTTATTCAATTGATTACTAGGCAGAGGACCGGTTTCATATGCCTTTTTTGCTTAGGCTATTATGATGCCCTTGTTTACTTTATCCATCTGGGTTTCACCTAACTTACAATTGGGGTGGGAGGAGGAGGGGACGGGGTATCTGCATAATGTACTTCACAACAGACTATCTATCTAGTTTTCATCATTTTTAAATATTTTTTTATTTTTTAATTTTTTAATTTTAATTTTTATTTTTTTATTAATCTGAGTTCTGGGGTTTACTCGTTGTTCCCCCCTTTAGTATCCCAATCACAGTTTAGGTTTTCATTTGTTAGGGTATCCTATCCACATTTTATACCAACCAAAAAAAACCTTTTACACTTTTTGTTGAATCTAACAACATTTACTCAGAGGATACAGGTTGTAGCAATTAACAAACAATTTCCAGGTCCTATCGTCAATGTGACTACCAATAACAATGTGGTAGTCAATGTCCAGAACAACTTTGATGAGAATCTCCTCATTACATGGTATGCTACTACCTACCGTTCATAACAATATTTCTGTGTTTTTGATGAAAATTTCTAATTGTCGAGGGAAATGGCGAGGAAAACGGGGGGGGGGGGGGGGGGGGGGTATGTTGACGGTCCCCCCCTACACCACCACCACCACCCCCCTTGTGGGGTCTCTCGCTGTTTTCCTCGACACTTAGACGGGTTAGGGATTTTTTTAATTAATTAATTAATTAATTAACTTATTTTTATAATTTTAAAATTTTTAATAATGTATCCCTTGGCAGGAATGGCATCCAACACCGTCGTAATTCATGGCAAGATGGTGTTCTTGGCACAAATTGCCCAATTCCTCTCGGTTGGAATTGGACTTACCAGTCTCAAGTTAAAGATCAAATTGGTAGTTACTTTTACTTCCCATCAATCAATTTTCAGAAAGCATCTGGTGGATTTGGTGCGATTATTGTATATTTACAATAATCGCGAGGTTATTGCCGTTCCTTTTCCACCACCCGATGGCGATATCACCATCCTTATTGGTGACTGGTACAAAAGGAACCACACGGTTAGTTTTCATACTCTTATAACAGTATCATTTTCTACATTTTCCTTGGAAACGGAAACTAAATTAGAGTTTGGGTTCTACATTTCTCTACTCCTGTGATTTGTAGGCATTGAGGAAGACCCTCAACGATGAGAATGATCTTGGTATGCCAGATGGTGTTCTGATCAATGGAAATGGTCCCTACCAGTACAATTCAACACTTGTCCATGATGTCTATGATTTCACAACGTTTGATGTCCATCCAGGTAATTCCTTTTAGGGTTAGAATGCGATCATAATGATTTATTGTTAGATTCCACTGTGAATAAATAAGAACAGGATCAAATGATTTTATCTATGATGCACGGACTCGGATACGCGTGTCGTGTCGGGCACGGATACGACACGGCGACTCGGCAATTTTCAAAAAAATAGGAATCGACGACTCGGCAACACGGTCAAACTTATTTTTTTAATATATATATTTTTTGTAACTCATAGGAGCTTCTCAAATAGGAAACCCAATGACAAGGTAGGAGCAAATTACACTTGAAGCAATAGAGCAAGCCCACGTGAGCTGGATAGCACTGCATACAATGATGCACCGACTCTTCGAAAACCCCCCGAATCACGCGTCAAATATGTGTCGGACACGGATTCGCGTACGACACGCGCTGGACACGTATTGGACACGGGGTCAACTGTCAAAATTCGTTGACTGATCTGGACACAGCCTGGACACGGTCCAGACTCGATCAGACACGGTCCAGACTCGGTCAGACACGGTCCGGAGGTAGTCAAAATTTGTTGACTACGAAAATGTTAATTTCGCACGATTCTTCATCCCACACAGACCGAGTCAGAGCAGAGAAAAAAAAAACCCCGAAACCCTAACTCAGAAACCCTTTCGCAGCCATCAATCGATCGATCGATCGTCAAGACTGATAGAGACGGAGGAGAAGAGATCGACAGACGGAGCGGAGGAGAAGAGATCATGGCGTCCTCATCGACACCAGGACCAGGTACGTTCGATCGATTCGATCGATCGATTTTTTTTTTCCTGAGATGTAGAGATCAATCGATCGATCGTTCCTGTTATGTGAGTCGACCCATTTCATCGATCGATTTCATCGATTCATCGATTTCTGTTTTTTTTATTTATTTATTTTTTTCCTGAGATGTAGAGATCGATCGATCGATCGTTTCTGTTATGTGAGTCGACCCATTTCATCGATCGATTTCTGTTTTTTTTTTCCTGAGATGTAGAGATCGATCGATCGATCGTTCCTGTTATGTGAATCGACCCATTTCATCGATTTCTGTTTTTTTCTCTGCTAGTATTCTCTGAATCTCTGCAAGTGGGTATGTTTTTTTTTGAAATTTCAGCGATTTCAACAATCGATTCGATTCATTCGATTTTTTTTTCCTGCAACTGCAAGTGTATGAAACTTTCTGCGATTCATTTTTTCTTGCAAGTGTATGTTTTTTCTTGAAGTGTATGAATCTCTGGAAGTGTATGAATCTCTGAATCTCTGCAAGTGTATGTTTTTTCTTGAAATTTTCTTTCCTGCAAGTGCATGTTTTCCTTCCTTGCACCTATTTGATAGAAAGTGAAAAGTGAAAACTAAATAAGAAATTAAAATTGGTTTTAGCAGGCCAAGGAACTGGGGATGATCTTTGGAAGCATGTGACAAGATTAGGAAAACCAAATGAAGGTGGGGGAAACCTTAGATGGAAGTGTAACTATTGTCAGAAAGAATATACAGGCTCTCTTACTAGATTGAAGCACCACTTGTTGAAGATAAGTGGTCATGGGATAGCTATTTGTGCCAAAATCTCCCCCATACAACTTAGAGAGGTGCAAAAATTTATTGATGAAACTGCATTGAAAGCAGAAAGTTCAAGGATACGAAGTGTTCCTTTACCTCCTTAAGTGGGATCAAGTAGTCACCCTCACCTGAGTTCAAGTAGTGGGGGGGGGGGGTTTGGCCCTTCAGTTCCACTTTCATACAATGAACAGAGGAAGAGGAGAGCCGTTACTAATCCTATTGCACATGCGTTCAATATGAGTGAGCGACAAGAGTTGGATGCTTTGATTGCAAGGGCGTTCTACTCAGCTGCCTTGCCATTCAACCTTGCAAGGAATCCATATTTTCAGGAGGCTTTTACCTTTGCAACGAATAAAGCAAAGTCTATTAGTGGTTACAAGATTCCTGGGTATAATGCATTGAGGACGACATTGCTTCAAAATGAAAGGAGCAACATTGAGAGGTTGTTGGAGGGAACAAAGTCCACATGAGTTACTAAAGGGGCAACAATTGTTTGTGATGGGTGGACTGATTCTCAAAGGAGGCCTCTCATTAATTTCATAGTGATTAATGAGGGTGGTCCAATGTTCTTAAAGGCTGTGAACTGTGAAGGGGAATACAAAGACAAGTTCTTCATTGCTAATTTGATCAAGGAAGTTATACGTGAGGTTGGGCCAAGGAGTGTCATTCAAGTTATAACCGACAATGCTCCAGTTTGTAGGGTTGCAGGTTTACTTGTTGAGAGCGAGTATCCTGATGTTTTTTGGATACCTTGTGTAGTCCACACTCTCAACCTTGCCTTGAAGAATATATGCGCTCCAAAGAACACGCCTGCAAATGAAAAGGCCTACAGTTTGTGTAGTTGGATTATTGATGTTGTTGGGGATGGGGTGATGATCAAGAACTTTGTCATGAACCATTCCATGAGGTTGCACATGTTTAATGAGCATTCGAGATTGAAGTTGCTTTCCATAGCTGAGACACGCTTTGCTTCAAGCATAATTATGCTGAAGAGTTTGAAAGACATTAAAATAGCATATTCCTTACTCTGCTGATGATGCTCTTTGCTCTCATCCCTACTTTCCATTGAGCAAACCAGCTACAGCAAAAGTTATCTCACTATAGTTGTTGTGGGATCATGGCTTTCCTAAGTGAGCATTTTCTTGTTAGATGTAATGTTAAGTGTAGTTTTGTTGATAAGAATTTTTCTTGGTGATTATTTTAGATACACATTTTGGAGTCCAGTGCTTTCCCTTGCGCCTTCTGAGTATGGGTTATTGGGGATTTATCATTCTTTCTATCAATTTATGTTCAGATGATGATTCACCCATCTTCAATACACCATTTGACTCTTGATACTTGATTCTTCCAATTTATTTTTTCGATGAAGATAGTAAAATCTTGTTTATTGTATTCATTTGCTTGTGTAGTGAGATTTCAGATTATTTTTTGAGTTCATTCTGAGTTACCAGAGATGTTACTGTGGAGACAGATAGACCTTGGCCTCTGTAGTGGCAAATGGGCGTTGTGGATTGAAAGTAAACCTTTTCCACGTGATGGTGAGATGTGATGAGTTGTTTGTGGTTCATGATTTTGTCTGGGTAGCTGTTTATTTGCTGGCCTTTGATTAAAAAAGAAAAGTTGTTGTTGTTTTTTTTTTTTTTTTTTTTTTTTTGCCTTCTGTTTCTCCATCTGTCTAGAAAAATTTTTGTCTGCCCCAGATGAATAAGAAAATGTCCTTTCTTCTAACAAGTGTTTTGGTTCTTGACCGCAATATTCTAGTTTAAGTCTTGTCTAGTTCAAATAAGGTTCAACTTGAGAGGCTTTTTATTACTTATTTAAAAAATGCTAGGAAATCAGGTTTTTGCAATCATGTTTTGTAATCAGGATAACATGTCATGATCTGGAAAGAATGATGAAATCTCCAAAGATTTTATGTGTATTTTGAGGTTGTAAAAAACTTTTTTAATGATGCCACATCATTATGGTTGCAAAACATATTTAGAAAACCTGATTTCCTATCCTCACTCAACTTATTTTGGATCCTTTCCTTGATTCATGTCTATTTGATCTTGTTGAAATCCTTGAATATGCTGTTATGAGCCATCTCTAAAATAGTAAAATGGCTCGAGCCATGTGGGTGGGTCGTTGGTTACTGTGTGTTTATGTTTTTTTATGAAGAAAGGTGAGTCAAACTTGAGTGGATAGACAATGAGTGCAGAAGTTATGTTTCATATAACTGCCTGACATGGTGTCGGGAGGTGAACTGCCCTAAAATCCTCCCCACCCCACATATTGCATGTCTTTATTTATTAAATGTTTTTTCATAAGCTAACACAACATTTTTATTTGAGCGGAGTTGCAGACAATAAGAGTCACAAAAGGAGATTTAAGTTAAACATTAGAAATATTAAATATTTCTGATAGTACCTTAACGGCTTAACCATAGATGTCTTGGTTAATGTATCTGAAGTTCATCAGTTGTCAGAAACAGCAAAATGGTTGTTGCTTGCACTTTCACGCGCTAAACACCCTTCTTTATAGACTTACATTATCTAAAGTAGAGAAAGTTCTTCAGAAGATTGAGAGAATATGAAGTACCAGTTGGAGTCTGGGATGTTTGATGAAGTTCTTGTTCATTCCTTGCGTACATATATGATATATCTGAGTCAATTAATAACCAGGCATTGTATTAACTGATTAGCCAAGCGAAGGCAGTGGTGGATCATTGCTATAAACTCAGCTATATTAGTTGTGATCAGAGGGGGATCCATGTGTACCAAGACCCCTGTACAGCTCGGGGTATTTTTTTTTGTTTGAAAACATTACTATGTATTAGTTTAAGGACTATTTTTTTTGTTCAATGGTAAAACTTTAAGGCCTCCTACATTTTAGCCCGGGTTCGATTCAGCCCTTTAATAAAATTTTATTTTTTATTTTTTATTTTTGTTTATTTATCCGCCTCTTGTTGTGTTGTTGCCGATGTGATTAAAACCTTTAACAAGAGACCCCAAAGAATATTTCATGAAAACAACCACCCTGATGGGGAGAGGGTTTCAATGTTTTAGAGCCATTTATATCAAGAGCATTCCAGCTGCGTGGAGGGTAAGGCTATAAAGAACGATGATGGATTTGATGTAGTAAAGTTTTTGATGACGCCTGGCGTTGAACATAGATGTTATTACTGTTTCAAATCTGAAATCCACGAGTGAACGCAGTCAGAGAATACTGTGATAAGGGATGAAATAGTAAACTACTGCAAGTGAACTTATTTCCGTATTTGTTGAGCCTTCAAACGATATGCTAGAGGTCTTCAAAATTGTTGTTGCACTGACCAGTGCGGCACCAAGGATTATCTGTGCAATTTTTCAGCTAAAGCATGAAATTAGTAGGAATTTTATATCAAGGATAAAGCCAAATGAAAATTTTAATTGAGGGAGTTTTAAAAAAGTAGGGAGTTGAGGATCAAAGAGCACATGGCGTCCGATTCGAAAGGAAGGGATGAGGTGATCATAAAGGCTCTTTGACACCACCATATGAAATATTTTTGCATTTTTTAGACATACTATTTGCCACTACAAATAAAAGAGGAAAACCCTTTATTTTTCTTTCTTTCTCTCCTATTTTCTTCTCTTTTTCTACCTATCCGATAAACATCAAGAACAACAACAAGAAACCATCAAGAGCAAGACAACAACAACAAGGTGCCTCGCCGTCGCTTGTCATTGCCATGCACCACCTCTGTTTCTCTCCTCCTTGTCCTATTCTTTTTTTCTCTCTTTTCAACTCAAGAACAACAACAAGAAATTGATCGAGTTCTATAAATAATATAAGAAACATAAAATAAATTTACTAAATAAAAGCAACTGATGTAGTCGATTTCCGCTCCCTGCTTGACCTTGACTTGCTGACCTGCACAAGGAACGCACATGAGCCACGTAGCACTATTGTGGTGGCCGATGACACTTTGATGCTAAAGTCAGACAGGGATCTGAGGAAGGCTTAAAAATGTAAACATGAAATTTGTAGCGTAACTTTGTTCACCAACCTCCTCTTATATATAATGTTGTAGTCCTGGTTCAGCTAGGCTATCGGTGCGTAGTTTAGGAAAAAAGATTTTCCTGGAGATCCTTATCTAATTATGAGTCGTCTTGTGGAGGGAGGTTTCATCGTTAGATCTGTGCTCCTAGATACGCAGGAGATACTACCCATTGGAGTGTTGTCCATATGTGGAAGTTTCCTCATACGACGTATATGTTATATATACTTCCTAGTTGAAGACAAAGTATTGTTGGCTTGCCCATCCGAAGCTGATTCCTGAGATACTTGCCTTACTAGGTCTTATGGGTATTGGGGATGGTTGTGAGACGTGTGGGCTTAGTAAGCTATAGTTCGGGTTCGTCTGGTGAACTGCACTGCGCGGGCTTGATGTCGTTTGGGTCGGATCAGTGCTAGACTGATGTTTGGGTCTGTTATTTCTAGAGATCATCATGACACATGTACAGTGTAGAAGAGACGACATTTTGGTGTATCATTAGTTGTTCCCCCTGTGTTAATGGGCAATCTTATTGGTCCGTTAAATCACTTCTTAAAAAGATATGTCGTTCATGATGATTGAGTCTGAACCGTTACTTGAGCGGCGTGCTTCATTAATTAAGCGTGTGCCAGTTCAGCGAAAAAGAAAAGGCGGGAAATCAATATCTATTTAGATCTCCCTTTCTACAGAGTTTGACTCTTTCACTTCTTCGTTTTTAGAGACTCCGCTTTGTTAAGCTTTTAATTGAAAGCTTGTTCACTTTTTCCATGGCTCGCCAAAATCAACTTGACGATGAGCTTATCGCTAGGGGCTTCCAGTTCTTTGAACATAGGTTGGCTTCCGAATCGAGTCTGGTTGAGATTCAGAAGACATATGGGGTCCCTGAAGACTTGCAATTCTACACATTGAGTGTTGATCAGACGCCAATGTTTCCTTTAGAAGGATTTGTCTATTTGCATCGTGGCATGCTCCAAACAGGTTTCTGTTTTCCTATGATTGATGAGATCTAGAGCTTTCTGAAATTCCTTTGTATCCTTCCTGCCCAGTTGGTACCGAATGGGTACAAGATTGTTCTCCTCATATTGATCAAGGCAAAGGTTGCTGGTGTCCAAGTTACTCCCAGGGTGATTTAATTATTAACTTATCCTCAACAAAACGATCACGTCGCGTGTAAGATGAAGTCGTCGGCTTCAGAAAACTATTGGATGACTTCAAGTTCTGACAGAAACCCTACTTCATGGCTTCTTCAGACTCGAAGTATTTTGTGTTCAACGGTTGCTCGCTTGAGCGGGAGTTCAGACCACTTCGTAAGTATAATTTTGTTATTTGATCCCATTGTGTAGATTGTATGATGATTGTTGCATGTGTTCTTTGTAGGGAGGTTCCCCACTACTATTGTTTCCTCGGGGAAGAAGCAGCTGTGAAGGCATTTCATGGCATGCCTCGTATGAGAGTGGAGGATGTTATATGCACTTTCAATTTTAGTTGTAGCGAGTTATGGGCCCATATTCTGCTCAGTGTCAAAGGTTCAGTCTTAAGGTGGAAGTCCTTCCAAGAAGATGAAGGTCTCTAAACTTAAGGTTCCTATCCCGTTGGACACAGAGGGGCTTTCTGAGACGCTTACTTCCTTCATAGTCTCGAAGAAGTCTCACATTGGGGCTGAGCCTGCTTCCAAATGGTTCGCTCCATTGATGGAGGAACGTGATTCTGACCTGTCCGCCGAGGAGGAGGTTGTAGTAAATGATTAGAAAAGGATCACCTACGGTTATCATGGGTTGATGATGCGTTGAAGCTGAGTATAGAGTAGGCAGAAGCTTTGAATAAAAAGCTGATGCTGGCTGCTGTGGCGGCTTTTACTAATACCAACCAATCCGGGCCTGTTGTACTGAAAGATTTTGATAAAGATTTACCTGTGGTCCCCGAGGTCTCTCATTTTCCCGGTGGATCATCTGACAATGACCATTGCAACGTTGATCCTCCTACTTGCAGTCCGCATTGCACTCCATCTCACTCCAGGCGATATATCGAGATAACAGAGGGTCCGATAGACAATTCACTTCCTTTTTTCCCTTCGAATTGTACTGAGCTGGCTCACAACAGAGGGTCGGTTGTTGGTGACAAGGGAAAGGTGGTGGATGAGGGCCCAGGTGCTGTGAAGATTGTAAATGGCGGTGCTGGTGTAATTCTTCATCAGGGAGAGCTTCATCCAAACGCGCGGATGAGTCTGTTTGCTTCGAATGTAGTAAAAATGAGCAACCAGGCTTGACACCCCTAGAAAGGTATATCCACTCTACTAATTCCATTAGTATATCCCTAGAGAGGAATGAGTCTCTTATGGGGTATGCCATACCTGGTATTCAGAAAATTATAATTGTTAAATTCATGACAAAAATCATAATCGTTAACTTCATGACATTGCTACTGTGACAGGGATATCCTTATTTCATCAACTATGGAACTTTAAAGAACGTTTAACTTGAAAAAAAAAACAGAAGGCTGACTTTCTCACCGAAGACATTCAAATGCCACATTCTTTTTGCCTTTAGTAATCTGTCATTACAACTTTTTTTTTGCCATAACTTTTCAAGTATTTTAATGAATCGAAGCTATTTGAATTTTGAAACTAAACATATAATAGATTTATCAAACTTACGAGAGACCCCAATTCATGTTGGAAACTTTCCCATGGATGACTAGATAACAATGAGCCATGCATACATGTTGCAGTGTAAAAAAAAATACAACCAATGTATATGATAGTACCCATATCAGAGTTTCAAACCAAATACAAATCCATCTATTATGGATAAGCAGGTACCTAATGATACTTAATTATAGATATGGGGTGCTGACAAACAGGCAATAACATCTTTGGCCTTTGAAATACCATCCCTTTTTTTCCAAAAAGATTCTACCAAGTATTGCTTTTGAGACTTACAAACTCTCAAGTCTATTCCACATAGACTCGTGTCTGCCATAAAATTCTTATATCCAAACTTCCATGCCTACTTTAGCTACAGAAGTAGTCAATGAATGGAACCAAGTCTTGGTGGGTTCAAATAAAAATAAAGAAATAAATAGTTATCTATGGCTCATTCTAATCAATTCAACGCCAGTGTGAATGCTATAAAGCACAACTTCTAACCAAGTGAAATTTACATACTAGGATCAGAAACACTAAATAACCAAAAATGTACCTACATTGGCATTTGTATTACACTATTAGTGTCAGAGTCAAAGAACAACACCTACCCTCAAATCGATGAATAACATCGCTACATCATCAATAGTATTCAATTTCTTCAAACGAATACTACATTACACATGACACTAAATTGAACACATTAAAGTAGAAAAAATAACTTTCTTCATCCAAACACCGACAAACAAACAAATCCATACAACGAAAAACCCAACTCAAAATTGAATAAACCAACACATAATTCCGCAGTTTCGAAAAAAACCATGAAGAAACAATAACACAAACAAACTTCAAATAAAAGAACAATCTTAAGAGGATAAGAAAATGAACTCACTGATTTGATTCCCACACCACAAAAATTCACAACCACAAATCAACTCGCGACGCAGAAAGCACGGCCTTTCGCCTGTGATTTCCCATACCATTGATCGCCCGCAAGTTAGCCTCAATCGGCTGCGCCATCTTGGCAGTAATCTATCTCTGTCTTGCAGTGATGAAATGAAATGGGAAGGAGAGGGACGAGACAGGAAGGAGAAAGGAAAAAGTCTGGGGCGGTGGGATCGACTGCGAAGCTCGATCAGAGAGCAAGCTCGCCGCCAATGAACAGAAAAATAACACATAGAAGAGAAAAAATGAAGAAGAAAAAGGGTTTTCTCTTATGATTAGGTGGCTAATTTCCCCCATTAGAATTTTGAGGGCACCCACCCTTTAACTTCACAAAATAAAACCCCAAAATGTTGAAATTTAAATTCAATTAAATGTAAATCTATTTTATTTAATTCAAAATAAAATAAATTAACTTTATGAAATTTAGGGGTGTTACATTATACACACGTTAAATGGAATCTCATCCCGAGATTTGGAAGGTAAGAAAGTTAACTGAATTTCGAAAAATACGACTTGCCAAACGAAAGAAGATTTTAAAATACAAATTTTCAATTGAATTTTAGGTGCATAAATTTTTATTGTCATTGAAAAAGTAGGGGTGTTACAATATATAAAACTCGAAAGGAATCTCGTCCCGAGATTCAGTAAAAGGGCTAATTGAAAACTATGGATATCAAAACCACTAAAAAGAAAACAATACAGAATAATGTCACGCAAAAGTTAACATAAAAATAAGATTACTCGCGTTGGCTCAAGTAAAAGGAATCTCATTACCAGATTCCTGGAGAAAAAAAAATTCGTAGCAAAGTTTCACGATTCACCCTTGTTACTTTATCTCAAGACTTCTACATTCATACTCACTCGTATCCACATTCCGAGGATCTCTTAGACTCAACCCCAGCCTAGGCTAACCAAAAGCTATGATACCAAACTGTCATGCCCGATTTTTCGAAGAAAACGGAAGTCCAAAATTTCACGTAGGATTATCCGTTTCCCCAAAACTTAGGACGTGAAATTCAATAACAACAAACACATTTAGCAGCAACGACTAAAACATAGTTTAGAAGGTAGAAACAAACTAAAAATAATAATAAAACTCTAACCAGGAAACTCTTACGTTGCTAGCCCCACTGACGGAACTCCAGTAACGCTGCTAAAAAATCCCTAAACCTGAAAGGCTAATCGGCTACATTCCCAAAAGAATGTACCCAAGAAGCAAAAGCTCACTTGGGTCAGTAATAAAACTTGTGTGAGTAATCTTCATTCCAAAAATCAACACATCAGCAAGTGATAACATAAAATTAAACACAAAAATTAACAACCACACAAACCGGTAGTTCCTCAATGAGGCAAATGTGTCATGCAAGAAAAACACAGTTCAAAGAATTTAGTTCCTCAACGTGGCAATCCTGTCATCATCCTAATAAGTAAATATGAATTTACTTGTACTTACATTGTAGAAGTTGACTATGGGAAGTCTGACCTGTAGAAATATTAGTGGACTTTCCATCCTACTTGAAAAGGGTTAGAAACAATGTAAACGTAATTTCATAATTAAATAGTTGTCTTCGTACAATATTTGACTTATGCATATTATTCATTTTTATGAGATTGATCACTTAGACGATACCACATATAAACGTAATTTCATAATTAAATAGTTTGTCTTCATACAATATTTGACTTATGCATATTATTCATTTTTATGGGATTGATCACTTAGACGATACCACATTCGCACCACCTCCGTGCCGAACATACATGCCCGTTTGCCTCTCTCATATAAAGGAGGGCTTCTCCATCATCCATGCCCAAGTGGGGACACATCATATACAGACATGCATCACCGGATACTCCTAACTATATGAGTAACAAAAGTCATTCTTGGGCTATCAATGCGCATAAAGTCACGTCACATTTTTGACGGATAAATATCAAGCCTATTTTAGGCATTCCAAAATCACCATCTTTCCGCAAGACTAACCCGAAAGTTATTTTAGTTTTTCTATAAGAAAGGGGTGCCCCACATCGGCAATACAACCTGCAGGTTATTTAGTTTCTTTATAAGAAATGAGAAATAACAAACAAAAAGAGGTGTGGTAGTTATAAGTGATACAATTCCATGTGATTAACGTTTAACAATTCCAAGTGTTCCATATCACTTATTGATATACATCAAAATTTATTTAAAAATGACATTTTTTCAATTAAAATTCACCCATATTTTTTTAGGGAAATTTGACACTTTCATAAACTTTCTCACTAACAAAACGGCCATCAAGCCCATTCAATATAGGAATTTATATTTCGTAACAAGTCAATATGCATACCCATCATTTATATACAAGCCTCATAAATCAAAGGTATAAAGTTCACACGTTTCTTACATAAACCATCACAAAGACAGAAACCTAAATATCAGACCCTTAACTCCTCATTAACCTTTTCTACCGACTCACACCAACCCATAGGTATAACATAAAAGGAAACGAACTCAACCAACACCTAGAATGAACTGGGAGCTTATATAATTTATAGTTTTTTTTAATATAACCACTCTACTCATTCCTTTAGTATATCCCTAGAGAGGTATAAGTCTCTTATGGGGTATGCCACACCTGGTATTCAGAAAATCATAATTGTTAAATTCATGACATAATCATAATCGTTAACTTCGTGACATTGTTCCTGTGACAGGGATATCCTTATTTCATCAACTATGGAACTTTAAAGAACGTTCAACTTGAAAAAAAAATAGAACACTGACATTCTCACTGAAGATATTCAAATGCCACATTTTTTTTCCTTTAGTAATCTACCAGAGGAAGTTTATTTTTGCCATAACTTTTCAAGTATTTTAATGAATCGAAGCTATTTGAATTTCGAAACTAAACATATAATATATTTATCAAACTTACGAGAGATCCCAATTCATGTTGGAAACTTTCCCATGGATGACTAGATAACCATGAGCCATGCATACATGTTCCAGTGTAAAGAAAATAAATACAACCAATGTATATGATCAACTGTTAGTATCCATATCAGAGAGTCAAACCGAATACAAATCCATCTATTATGGGTAAGAAGGTACCTAATGATACTTACTTATAGATATGGGGTGATTACAAGAGGCAATAACATCTTTGGCCTTTCAAATACCATCCCTTGTTTTTTTTTTCCCAAAAAAATTCTACCAAGGATTGCTTTTTAGACTTACAACCTAAAACAAATACTACAATCCTCAAGTCTATCCCACATAGACACGTGTCGGCCATAAAATTCTTATATGCAAACTTCCATGCCTACCTTAGCCACAAAAGTAGTCAATGAATGGAACCAAGTCTTGGTGGGTTCAAATAAAAATAAAGAAATAAATAGTTTTCTACGACTCATTCTAATCGATCCAGTGCCAGTGTGAATGTTATAAAGCACAACTTCTAACAAAGTGAAATTTACATGCTAGGATCAGGAACACTAAATAATCAAAAATGAACCTACATTGGCATTAGTATTACACTATTAGTAATAGAGTCAAAGAACAACACCTACCCTCAAATCAATGAATAACATTGCTACTTCATCCATAGTATTCAATTTCTTCAAACTTATACTACATTATAGAGACAAAATTGAACACATTAAAGTAGAAAAAAAAACTTATTTCATCCAAACACCGACTAACAAACAAATCAATACAATGAAAACCAAACCCAACTCAAAATTGAATAAACCAACACATAATTTCGTAGTTTTGAAGAAAGCCATGGAGAAACAATAACACAAACAAACTTCAACTAAAAGAACAATCTTAAGAGGAGATGAAAATGAACACACTGATTTGATTGCCACACCACGCAAACTAGCAACTGCAAATCAACCTGTGGCGCAGAAAACACGACCTCTTGCCTGTGATCTCCCATACCATCGATCGCTTGCAAGGTAGCCCCAATCGGCTGCGCCATCTTAGCAGTCATATATTTCTGTCTTCCAGCGATGAAATCAAACGGGAAGGAGAGGGACGAGAGAGGAAAAAGAAATGAAGAAGTCTGGGGCGGTGGGATCGGTTGAGAGCTCGATCAAAGAGTGTGCCCACTGCCAATGAACAGAAAAATAATGCATAAAAGAGAAAAAGGAAGAAGAAAAATGGTTTTCTCTTATGATTGGGTGGCTTATTGCCCCCATTAGAATTTTGAGGGCACCCACCCTTAACTTCACAAAATAAAATCCCAAAATTTGAAATTTAAATTAAATTAAATGTAACTCTATTTTATTTAATTTAAAATAAAATAAGTTAACTTCATGAAATTTAGGGGTGTTACAACGAGTCTGTCGCTTATGTGTTGGCATCCTGTCGATGCTTTGAACCACATAATTTATGAGACAACACCAGCAACTAACTTTGGAGTGGTTGTTTTCCTCCCTCCTCAGCTAGCCTTGACACATTGTGCTGCACTAGAACTTGGAGTTGTAGGGCGGAGTGAAGTTGGACATGGCCTGTCGGAGTGGGCCATTGACTCCTCGACGCCTTTCTCATTCCTCAACGGGAGGGTGCACTCGATCCGTTTCAATCTGATACTTGTCCTTAGTTCAGCTGATTTGGTGGATCGACCATGTGAGTTGGCTGATTTTTTACCACCTCAAGTCATCCTTGCGAGGTGGTTATGACGAAGTATTGAATTGTGTGCGCTCTTTCCTACTTCTTTTTGTACATTTACTTTTGTTCGCAACTCATCTTCTCCAGAGAAATCGCAGAATGAAACTCTTAGAGGGCAACATAGTTTACCATGGGTACCTTTGCTTTCACTTCTGAGCCCTTTTCTGAAGTCGGATTGTTTAAGCGAATCTTTACTATACATCGCATCGGATTTGTATGCTTGTAGTTTGTAATCTTTTGTACCTGCCATCTGGGCAAACGTTGTAACACCTTTCAAGTAATCAATAGAGTGTGTTTGCGTAATTCTCTTTTATTTCTCAAATGAGCGCAAATCACATAAGTTTCTCTAAACTGACTACTGAAAGAAAGCTAAACAACTAGATAGATTGATTATTGGCGGAGAGAAATTGATCCGGCCTTGAAGTAAATTTGCATAGCCCGTGTTTGGATTGTAAGTACCTTCGGCCAATTGTCAAGTTTCGCCAATGCCGTTGTGGTTAGTGAAAGGTAAACCTTGCGTGGGAGGATCTTTTCGCACCCGTTGACAGTTGTGGGATTGTGTTCCCGTTTGTGATGACTTCTCCGCTTGGCTAGACGTCCCGTTGGGCTAGAGGGCGGACCGCTCCTATAATGCTGGAATGTGCTCCGTCGCTAAATTGGACCACTGCTGCTGGGTCTTTGTCCCCATCTAAGAGGAGCAACTCCTCTTCAGTTTTTGCGTCTAGGTTCTACTCAATTTTTTTGGGGGGCTCCAACTGTATCTAAAAACATTCTATCTGCTTTAACGCGACATAGTGGCAGCCCCGTGCCGTTGGTTGGTCCTCGCAAATTGTTCCCTCTGAGTGGTTGGCGGTATACTTGACACACTCATAAAGGGTGGAGATCACTGCTTCCATCTGGTGAAGCCAGGGTCTCCCCAAGATGAGGTTATAGGTAGACGGTGTGTCTACCACCATGAAGTCCAAGAACAAGACCTTCCTCAAGTTGTGTCTCTCCTGCCACCACTGCTAGCTTTATATTTCAGATCAGAAAGCATTTTTCTTCACTAAACTAAATCAGTGGGTAGCCAGAAGGTGTAAGGTTCTCTTCCTTGAGGTCCATATTGTGGAATGTGTTGTAGAATAGGAAATTGAGGAAGATTCCTATGTTCGCCAGGGCCCTATTTACTTTCCACCTTGCAATAGAGACCGAAATGATAAGAGCGTCATTGTGCGGTTTGAGGACGACTTCGAGGTACTAATATGTGAAAGTCAAGGTCAGGATTGGGCTCTGTACTTTCGAGCAATACAAGCGCCGGTCTTTGGTGGTGGGCTGTGTCCGCATCTCAAGGAGTGTCCGCTTT
Organism: Berberis thunbergii; assembly: GCA_003290165.1. Classification (NCBI taxonomy): domain Eukaryota; kingdom Viridiplantae; phylum Streptophyta; class Magnoliopsida; order Ranunculales; family Berberidaceae; genus Berberis; species Berberis thunbergii. The sequence continues at coordinate 354,452 of QNQO01001011.1, forward strand.
CGAGACTTGTTTGACTATTTTTTTCTGATCCGACTCCGTGAAGAACATATATAATGCCCAAAGCCTTATTTTCAAATTTTTGACCGCCTTTCTTCTTTCCTTGGTCTGGTCTTGCCTTATCTGAGCCGAGGAACTCCTTCAGTTTTGCCCTTTCGAATCAATACCCGATCTCGTTCCTCAGATTCTTACACTCGTTGGTGTCATGACCACCCTCCTTGTGGTACGAGCAATACCTGCTGTTGTCGCATTTGTAGAGGTCTCCACGCTGCTGCTTCTGGGGCCACTTTAGATCCTTCTAATTCTTCATGGAACTGAGAATGTCTGTTAAGCTAGAGTTGAGGAGGGTTATGGTCTTGGATCTAACATAATTGGAAGATTTTTCTAGCTTGGCACGGCTAGAGTCTGACCTTCCATCTTTGCCCTTCCGTTTATTCCTATCTCCGTCTTCTTGTCTCTTTCCCTCCCTTCTATCTCTAGAACCAGAGGGTTTCTTTTCTGTTTCAGTTTCCTTCTTGGTCGTTCTCATTTCCTCCAAGATGATGTACCTCTAGGCGTTTTTCAAGAGTTCTGCCATATCCATAGGGGGTTCCAGGGTGAGAAATTCAAAACTTTCCTTCTCTTAGCTCCACAGTAAAAACCGTAATGGAGGTATCATCGCTACGGCCGTTAATGAGTGTCAGCTCGTCATTGAAGTGCGTGACACATTTCCTTAGCATTTCATTCAACTTCTGCCTCAGGAAGAGTATATAGTGCTAGCCCTTCTTGATCCGCTGGCTGCCAGTAAAGCATGTAAAGCATGCTTTGGCTAGTGTCTTGAATGAGTCGATTGACTTTTGCGGGAGGCTATGGAACCATGTTAGCTCTGACTTCTTCAGGCTTGTAGGGAACATTCTTAACATTACCAATTCAAAACCTTCTTTGAGCACCATCACATGCTGGTGATGATGCAAGAGATCAAGCAGGTCACCAGTCCGTCAAAGAACTCAAGCTTCGGTGGGTTGAACTTCTTTGGCAGAGTTTCGCTCATGATGTGGTCCACGAACCGGGAATTAGAAAGGTAGTACAACACATCTGGGTCTTCAGCCCCTCAGTGGAGGGGGTTATGCGTGGCGGGTCTGTCTGCCCTGAAAGTTGGATCTCCATTGACCGCGCCACCACCTCTAGTCTAGTGAGAACTGGCGGGGGCTTGACTCTCTTGCGCCTGCTCTCTGTTGTCGTTTGGAGATTGAGTTTGTGCTGCTACTAATCATATCAGCAGGTGGAGGGTTTTGTTGAGTGAGGATCTCCACCGCTTTAGCAATCTGGTATATCTGGGATGATAGCAGATCCATCCTGGGGTTCGTCGCTCTTGTTGCTGGCATGGGGGTGCGAGCATGCTCCCTTTATGTCACCAGTACCGCTGGAAGCGGTGGTATAGTACCAGCTTGAGTGTTCAACATGTCCCCCTGGTCTCCATTGTTTTGGGATCTTGTGGTTACCATTTCCTGAACTCTAAGAAGATATGATGTCAATGCTTTGCTAGGAACTATGTCATCCCCACGAACGACGCCAACTGATGCAGTAGATTTCCGCTCCATACTTGACCTTGACCTTCACAAGGACTGCACGTGAGCCACGAACCACCAATGTGATGGACGATGGCACTCCGATGCTAAAGTCAGACAAGGATCTGAGGAAGGCATAAAGTTGTAAACAGGAAATTTGTAGAGTACCTTTGTTCACCAACCTTCTGTTTTATTTATAGTGATGGAAACCTAGCTCAGCTCGACCATCGGTGGCATAGTTTAGGAAAAAAGTTCTTCTTGAAGATATTTTTCTAATTAGGAGTCGTCTTGTGAAGGGAAGTTTCCCAGTTAGACCCGTGCTCTTAGATATGTAGGAGATAGTTACCCATTGGAGTGTTGTCCATATGTCGAAGTTTCCTCATACGACTTATACTTTGATATTTACTTGTTAGTTGAAGACAAAGTACTACTGGCTTTCCCGTCCAAAGCTGATCCCCGAGATACTTGCCTTACTGGGTCTTACGAGTATTGGGGATGGTTGTGAGACAAATGGGCTGAGTAGGCTATAGTAATTCAGGTCTGTTTGGCGGACTGCAATGCACGGGTTTGATGTCGCCTGGGCTGGATCAGTGCTAGACTGATGCTTGGGCCTGTTATTCATAGAGATCATCATGACATGAGTACGATGTAGAAGAGAGGATGTTTCGGTGTATCATCAACAACCATATTAATTCTCTCTTCTTGCCATAAAAAAATCTCAAATGAGAGAGATTGGCAGACATGGGAGCTTATAGAAAGATTGAGTTCCTTCAATGTTTGCTCAAACACAACCCATGTTGTAATCTACCGTTAGGAGCCATCACAATTTTGTTTTAGTCAATGAAGTAGAGTGGGTTTTGGTTTGGCACTACACCAAAAACCCCCATTAGCAACGATTCTATACCGTAGGCGTAAGCCATTGTCACGGCTAAGAGCCGTGGGCTACAGATGTGTCGTAAAATTCCTTTTAACGGCTATAAATCGTTGCTAAACATTGTAGCAATGGTTTTATGCTTGAATGAGGGAGGTGATTTTCAGCATTTAGCCACGGTTCTAAACTGTTGCAAGAACAATAGCAACGGTTTTTAGCCGTGGCAAAAATAACCACAGTTTTAAGCCGTGACAAAGTGTAGATATTAGCATCGGTTATAAACGGTGTCTAACAAGGTAGCAACGGTTTGTAGCCGTGGCTAACCCTGGCCACGGTTTTAAGCCGTGGCTAAACAGTGAGAAATAAACCGTGGCAAATGTGATAGCAACGGTTTTTAGCCGTGGCTAACCTTGGCCACGGTTTTAAGCCGTAGCAACTTATGAAGAACGCCCACGGTTCCTAGCCGTGGCAAGCTGTAACCACGGTTGTAAGCCGTTGGAAATTAAAACAAAATTCAAAAAAAAAATCTGTTTTGTTGCAACGGTTTGAAACCGTTGCAAATTAATATAATCGAAAAAACATTTATATTTTTTTTGCTGCTGCAGCAAAATCACAGTCGTGGCACCTGCAAAATCAGTCCTTACACATAGTCCACACAAATGAGACAAAAGAATCTTGAATTGGATGAACTAATTCAGCCTGAATTAAACAAATTAATTATCAATAATAATTCAACATATTACAAGCAATTGGTCATCATGATTGCTCCAAACCTCCAACATGATCACTTAATCAAATACAAAATTATTCCTAATACAACTGGGTGATGTCCCTTTCAAAACACCTCCATGTTTGGCCAATCAGTTGCCTAGGTTACTAGATGCCAATAGATCCAACGGTTGTCGTTAACATCATGCAAAAAAGGTGGGTTCTACCAGTAACATTACCAGTAACACTGCGAAAATTAAAATCTGCTAGTCCTTTTCCAGATGAGTTCTGCCAGATAGCTTCTAAAGCTGGAACTATGGGAGCTACATCTGATCCACTAGCAAGAAAACCAAGTCTGGTGAAATCATTTGCCATCTCAGCATAGTCCTCATTTACAGCATGGACAACAGCATCAATCAAAATCTGTTCATTTTGCTGCAAATACAGAAGGATAAAGAGAGTGAGCACCATGTTGCAAATAGACCAGAAGGCAACCTGCTCCTGTGCATGTATATGTGTACCATATGGCACAGCACAACTTCTAAAATCTAAAAATAGTAGATTTAGGAATATCCAAAGAGATACCATATAACCATTCTATTCTGAATGAACACATATTTGACAAGGAAAAATTCGGATTCAAGCTGATGAGAAACAATACGCACCACTGTGCGACAATTCTGTTTTTCTTTTCCCTTTTGGTTTTTTCTCTTTTATATTTCATATTTCTTCCTATTCATAATCAAACTTTATTCGATATGTCACTTTACATGAAACTTAGCAAATAGTTAATGATATCAAGCTAATATTAGAATGTGAAAATTTTCATAACAATCATTATGACATAAATATTCAAGGAATAAAGAACAAAGAGGGGCGGTTTCAGGGCTTTTTGGTTTTTTTTTTCTTCTGTTTGCAGTAGTAGGTAATTGCTCTGTTTTCAGCAGCAGCCCTATCAGGTTCTGTTTCAGCAGCAACTTGTTTGGTTTTGTTTTTATCAGTGGTTACACGTCCGTTAGGTAATTGCTCTGAAGTATGTTTGTTGAATTGGGTGTTATTCTTAGGTGAAGTCACTTTTTGAGAAAATTATGGATATAGTTGAGATTTTTCAGTGACATGCCTAACATATCTATGCATTCCTTATGCTGGATTTTTCTACCAGAAAAAATGAAAAAACCAAACAAACTAAACAAATACGATCCAGTTAGTAGTTCTGATCAAGGAAACTGCTACAGTGACATTAGAAGATGTGCTTCTTCCTATGGGTTTCTTCTTTGTACTAGATTAGACTTGAGGATAGGCTAGCAAACTTGTTACGCTGCAATCCCATTACCGTTGAATGGATTCATGTGCAGTCCTCCCAAGTATAGAATGGTGTCAGATGTAACTTCCTGTAGGTAAGTTCAAAATGTTCTCTTAGGAGAACTTAAATGCATGAGTAGAAGAAGTCGAGTGTTGCTTGTTTCTTATTCAATTTACTTCCATAGTTCCATACCAACTTTAGCAATCCTCCTAATTTTCATAGATTTGAGTATATGCTTTACTTTCTTAGTCAGAAATTTATTCTCATGGTTGAATCTCATACTTCTATACCCAAAAAGTGTTCGAGAGGAACCAAACCCTTTGTATGGATATTCTTACATACCCCGGTAACAACTAAGTCACCGACATATACAACTAATGAAATAAAGCCCTAGAAATTGACAGAAGAATATTGCATGATCGTATTTACTGGTTTGATTCATGACATAAGAGCTAACTGAAGTATCCATTCTAATTGGTTACTCAATTCCATTCTTATTATGCTGAACAAAAAAAAAGTAAGAAGAAGAGGAAAAAAACACATTCTAGATAAAGCAATCAAACTTCAGTATCCACAGGGCATGTTTTACATGAGATAGCTGAAGTGAAGAAACTAAAAGGCTAGATTAATGCTCAAAATTTATCACTTCAACTAACCACATGATAGGTAGAATATTTGAAGAGAATGTAAAGGTACCTGATTCCGGTATGAATAGAAATCATTGGTAGACATTAAAGGCAAATTATTTGAATAATATGGTATTAGTCATTCTCACTTAGAGCTTGAGTCCTAAAGAATTAATGGTTGTTAGACATTGTAGATAAGAGTACTTGAGTGGAATAAGTAAATGGAACAAGAGTATTTCAATCAACAGAATTATATTTAAACAGGAAAATAATAATAATAATAATAATAATAATAATAATACAAGCAACTGTAGGAAATGTTAAGATTGATAAAGAAAATAGTTTCAAGAAATTTATATTTGGAAAGTGGCAAGTCAATTAATTCATACATAAACCACAAGAATGCAGAGTTACCTTCAATGCAACAGCTCCAAATGCAAACCAACCATCTGGAAACAAAGAGTTTATAGCCAATGCAGACTCCCTGAATTTCATTTTAAAGATAAATATATTAAGAAGAAAATCATAGGCCTAATGCAGATTGAGTGAAGCCAAACAATCTAAAGAAAACCAAGTGAAAAAAGAAAAAAAGAAAAAAACAGAGAGAGAGATCCAAGTACCGTACAAAAATTTTTGGATGTTTCATATTCCCCTCTGTTATATGCACTACGTGCAAGAGATCGCTGTCATGAAACTTTAATGAGAACAAAATCTTTATGGAAAGGCCCTAAAGTAGATTGCGCATACAGAAGTAAGATTACCTTAGCTCGTGCAGACTTATTATTCGAAACTTCCAATGCCTTCTCATAGTAGGAGTCAGTATTTGTTACGTCACCCAAAGAACACCTAAAAATAGAAAAATTAAGTAAAAGTTTCTAACCTCATAAAATGAGCTTTTCAAAGCAAAACCTGTTTGCAGTTCATCATCCATGCATTATAAAGTTACACAACTTTCAAGGAACCATGGTTTATGTAGAGACATGCTGTCTTCGTGAATCAAAATCTTTTATCTTGATTTTATGAATGCAAAATATGAAAAAAAACAGAATATGAAACCCCAAAACTTTTCATGTTAAAAATTTGGCTTTGGAAACCAAAAAAAGGAAACGAAAAGGTATACAACAATCTCAGCAACAGATATGAGCCATCAACATGGACCTGCAATTAACAAGAAATACATAACAGACCCATCCTCCAAACTTGCAATACCATCCTCAAATCTAACCTGAAAACACTGTCCTGGCAAACCAGAGTGCGCTCTGTTTCACTGCAGAGTACCCACTGTCCTGGCAGTTATGATAACTTTTCTGGCACAGGTCTTGTTAGAACTCGTAGCCCAATCTTGACCTATGCAATGTACTCACTGCCCTCTCTAAGTACATGAGTAACGATGGTTAAACCCTGCAAGGTCATTGAACTTCCATGTCAATCTTGTTAAGATCATTAAAACTTCAATAAGCACCACACACAAGACAGAGCAACACTCAGGGTGGAGATTTTTATTCCCAAGCAACATTTGTATCCAACAAAACACGAGCAAAAGACTATCACTCAATATTATACCTTGGTTATCATGCAAAAACAAACAAAAAAAACCCATTTTTCAAGGAGAATACCTATATCAACTATTATTCAGGATAAAGTCAAGTGGATGAATTTATTTGCTTTCCCCGATTGTCACCAAAAGCTTTAGAAGCAAGACCTTCTGTTTATTTATATTAGGTAAATGCAGAACAATAAAATATGAAGGAGACAAAAGTCACAAACATCCAATGGCACTATCAAGGTATTCCCTATGTATCAACTTTGTCAAAATTTATAACAGCAAAACCCAATCTGTGGAAGAATTAGTTGATGGAAAGTAACTAGATCAAGTATAGCAGAAACTCTAAACTTACTGCCAGTATAAGTTGCGAATGAACGAATTCATCCATATCATGTAGTCCAGTAACTGCAGCCAGAAAGATAACAAAGTGAAGTCACAAGCTATATAATATATAGTTGAAATTGGCTGAGAAGATAACATCCAAATCAAATTTCTTCTAACCATCTGGAGCACCATCACAGACAACCAGATCAGCTTTACACCCGTCAAAATGCTTGATGACCTGATAAGAGATTCAATACCATGATCATACATCTAACCATTGAGGGAAAAATATTTATTTCTTAATGTTTGCACTGGAAAGTCATAAGGAACAGAAAAAAGTAGTTCATCTAGAAAGCAAGCTTTCTATATGTCATTCTCAATTATTTTGGATAGCAGCCAACAGTAGTTACAACAGATTTAACACATGAAACAAAATAAATGAATCTGTGGATTGAAGTTAGACAACAAGAAGCTTGACAAATAAATAATTTTTTATGAAGTGGCTATGATCAATACAAATCTCATATGAACTCATCAGAAGCTTCAACTTTTCTATATTATATAAGTTATGAAATGGAGTCCATTGATTGGACAAAAACAAAAACAAAAACAAAAAAAAGAAAACATGAACCTATTTTGAGAACTTCCAGCAGAAGCCTGTGAGTTCCCTACATTATGTTATCCAGCCTTTTTGTATTTAAGAATAGATATCACAAAACTGATTCCAGACATAACATCAACCCATAAACATATTATGAGTGCATAGTTTACTGCAAGAAAAGTGAAAAGTACATGAGCATTTCACATTACCACTTCAGCAGTCCGAGCATTTGTAATATCACCCTGCACTTGAATAACACCTTCAATGGGAGCCATGGGCTGCAAATCAATGGCGACAATGAGAGGAAGATCACCATCTCTGAAATCCAAAGCAAAAGTAACACATAAGGTACTGAATGAACATAAAAGCATTTGTGCTTGTAGCCCAACCAATACTGCGAATTGTTAAAGGGAATTCAGGATAAATAATAGAAAAAATCTCCAATATGTTAGAAAACAATATAAGTGGGCTAGACGATATTAAGGCACACCAACATTTTAATAGAGATGTAACAACAACATCGATATGAAAGGCAAAGTCACATGATAAAATCCATCAAGTTGATGTTGTAGTTGTACAACATAAATAAAAGCACAATTGAAGAAAGTTGATGTATCAGTTCCTTGGTGGATATCATTTTGAAAGAAACAGAAACTTGATAATAAAACGGGACGCAACCTTCGTTTTGGTGAAAGCTTGGCAGGTAAATATAATTTTCTGCTAAGCACCTGCAGACAATACGAATTAATAGTCAATGAAAGACATCCTTAAATGAAGATCCCAAAGTCACTAAATTCAAGCTGAAGGCCATTTTTTTATTTCTTCCTGAATAGCAAATAGATCTGCTTGGTGCACCAAAAAAGTGCAAGATGAATTACTCAGAATTATATTGGTCTGAGGGTTGTTGTATCTCGGGATTTAACAAACAACCCTACTACAGATACAACAAGATGACGAATACTTGCAAAGATTATTTAATGTTTTTGGTTTATAGAATGTTCTCTCCACTACTAATGCTGTGAATCTGCAACAAAAACTAACAATCTAGTGTTTAAAGGTTTTCAATACACTAAGTGGAAGAAGTGCTACGACAAGAATTGATGCCATGGAAGAAGTGGTAGAAAATGTTCAGGGCCAAGTGGGATTGTTGGGGGGAGACTTTCAAGAATTGATGCAAAAAATGGAACATATGATGAAGATACATATGATTATATGGCGCGTGTGTCATTTCTACCAAACCAACAAAGTTATTTGTATATAAAACCATATTGTTCAGGGAAACCAAGTCAAGAATATATTCAAATCATACACATGGAGAAAGACTAGTTTAAGCTTGCAGTCAAATATGTCATCCGACAATCAGACTAGTTTACAAATTAACCTCTTTGAATAATAAAATGTTATCACAGAAATCTTGAATAGAAATCAACAAAGCAACACAAATGTTTGTTTTATTTTATTTTTTTGGTGGAAAATGTTGAAGGTTAGCTTATTTTATACGGGAGGAGTAACTCGGTGTTGGCGCTTTTTGATCCATATCATCACTCGCAAGCTTAACCAAAGGAAGTAGTAATGATTTTACCTCCTTCAAATGAGTGTTCAAGCTGTTCTACTAGGCCTTTGTCATAAAAGATTGAGAAGGAAGAGTATATAGCATTTGACAGTTCCCACCAAGTTTAGTGCTTCTTTATTAAGTGCCTCCAGTAGGTATTCAGAATGCTCCTCAAGATGGGTGAGGCCATGCTCCAGTTGCATGTTACCAAACAATTTACATTCTAGGTATTACCAATTGACTATGATGGCGAATATTTCGTCTAAGATGGGAGTGTCTAGATGAATTTATATATTAGGATGATCCAGTTTAAGGAGAGAAATTTCTCTCTTTTACATGTGCATGTGAGATCAAGAAAAAATGGGGTAAAGATAAGATGTCAGACCTTACGGGCATAGCCACCATAAGCCACGCCGTCAATTAAAGCCGATGGAGTAGTTAATTCAGCTGCAGATCTTTCTCCATTAAAATTCTCTATAAAATGCAATTAGCAAGAATCAACTATAGGCATTTCTTGTCATGTCCATCAGCCCAATGATTCAAAGCAAAGATAAATTCTCATTCTATTTCTAACAGTGGCATAAAAAATAACATACCATTAGGTCTGTCTGCTAACCGCGCACGCTGAAACCCGCTGCGGCCAGAAACAACACGTACAACAATAAACATTAAAAGAAAGACATCATAATAAAAAAGTAAACATAAATAAACATTAAAAAGTAAATATAGTCAGAAAATTCACCATTAGACTCTTGGTTTTTGGGTGTTTTTGTGTAGAAAATAGAACTCCTGTATAAAGAAAGACATCATAATCAATATCAAAAGCAATACACATAAATATGATAACAAAGCAAACTGTAGTATATGCACCATAGCAATCAAAGATGAATTAAGGTCATACCAATTGTTGCGAATGAGAATTCAAATAGAAGAAACAATGTTTCAAATGGGATGAGGCAAGCAATAGTCATTTTGTGGTTAAGTCTATAGATACTTGCACTTAAGCTTCAGCTAGTTACCTTAAAATGAACAATCACGTGCCTGTAGTGTATTTTACTCAGCTCATCTTTTGCTGCCACCATTACATTGCTTCCAACATAGTCGATGGCCTCAATCATCAAGTTCCACATGAGTTTTACACCATACGAAGAAATCACCAACGTCCAAATCCCCCATCATGTCTCCTTTTGGATCACTTTTGTAAAGTTTCACCCCACTCTTGTATTTGAAGCATAAGGAAAGTCTGATCTCTGTTGCGGGGTTCAATGATCCATGACAAGCGCAAGAGAATTGATGGTTTGGATCTACAACCTCTATTGCTATCGCAATGACATTCCTTTCCCAATCACAAACTTTGTAAGTCCTTGACACTGAAGGAACAGGATTGCTTGGAGAAGGAAACCTCGCAACACCTTGAGAAGATGATGGTAATGGAGATGGAGGTAATGGATTTTCTGGTTGCCTTGTCGATTATGCACGGGATGACGGTGTATCTTCATTTATTTGAACAACTCCTTGTATTCCCTCACTTGTTGATGGTCTTACATAAGTTCCACTTTCAAGTCTCTCTCGTATCCATCTAACATTTTCTTCCAATCTATCATATTTTTCTTCCCTTTTTTTTGCTTCCAATGTTTTTTCCAATAGCAATGAATGAGCGGGAAGTGCAGCATCATACTTCCTTTTAGAGACAATGGTTCCAACACGAGTACGTCCCCTCGCTTCTTGGCCAAACACTTGGCTTAGAGGATCATCATCAATAGTGAGGTCAGTGGTACCCTGAGTTGAAGATTCTTGCAAGACAACTTTTTTTGCTTTAACTTGTTCCTTCAAAAGAATGAAAAAATAAAATAAATCAGGACACAAATAATATTCAAACAACTACAATGTAAATTAAGAATTGGGTATAAAAGACATCATTGGGCACATACCATATATTGTTCAGAACCATGCGTTGGTTTTCCATCCTTTTCAGTGTGACATGCAATCCATATGTCAGTGCGTGTGACTGGTTCCCCATCAGGGTTCTTCTCAACCTATATACTTGAAAGATTAGTCTCAGCCTATATAGTTAAATGGTATATAATATTGTACTAGTAGCTAGAAACTCAATTACCATTTAATACTCTAGTTCTACAGCACTCTTTTGGCCACCCCCCCATACATACTTTGAAGCCTTTTTATTTTTTGCATTTTGGGCTTTAATTGCCTTCGCTTCATGGGTGCTCTCATAGCGAACAAACTCCTTCCAATCCTCATCTCTTACACCATTTGGAACATGCTTCTCTTGTTCCTCAATGGTAGGATACTTATCTAAATAATTCTTCCTAAGATCTGCCTTGAACCTTCTATAATATTCAGGCATTTTCAAATGCACACTCTTTTTCACATAATTTGGGATGTCGTATTCACGCTGCAAATAAGCCATTTAGATATAAGTTGAAAATAAAATAAGACATTATGAAAATCAATGATGTAAAAGCTCACCTTGAGGCCATTCCACACATCCTCTTTGTAGTTGACAGTAACATGGTGCCAACCCTTGAATTTGATGGGCACAAGGGTTTCAACAAGCTTTCAAATGTTTTTATTGAAATTTCTAGCACCAGGTCCAACTGCTAAACCGTGGATGTTGAACTGTATGGTCTGTTTAACTTCAATGTCATCATTTGTAGATCTAGTGACATCAATGGTGGAGAGATTGCCGCGAGTACTATCCATTTCTATAAATGACAGTATAGATATTAACAATTATCAAAAAAAAAGAAATAAGAATCAACTATATACACCACATTTATATATAATTTCCTTCCACAACATATCACCACAAATAGGGCTCTAATACGTTGCATGGCGAGTGTTATATAACTTAACTAGAATATTTCTCATCACTGAAATTTCAGTAGGAAAAGATGTTTAAAAAAATTACAAGGATAACATGAAATGAGTTCTTCCTGAGTGCTACATTGTGTTCTATTTAAATATGTGATTTCATCAAAAAAGTACTTATATTTCATATGTATCCAGAGCCCACCTACACTTGACACTCCCAACTTCGAGACAACTGAATCTGAAAAGAATGTTAAATATGTAGATCCTGGACTTTTAGATCTACAAACAAATGTGTTCTAAGAGCTCTCTCTCCTTTAGTTGGTAACTACTCTGATAGTTTATGCTGTTAAAGATGAAGTGTAAAAAACTAATTATTACTTTCTTCTTTTCTCTTCTTTTCTTTTCTTTTCTTTTCTTATCTTTTTTTTTCTGTTATTTTATTTCTTACTGCATTCCTGATTCTGCTCATCATCTCTCACAGATTCAAATATCTCAACCAATGGTCCTATTCCAAAAAAGAACGAAAGAGTGTTTCAGGACACCACAGTCTGAGAACATAAAGAACTCTGTTTCAGATTTTGGGTCAGATTTCTTTGCTGTTCGCAAGCGGCTTTCCTCCAAGATAAGGATGATTGCCAGGAAATAGAGAAATCTGACAACTTTCTTGTTTACCTGTTTGAAATGTGTGTGGCATGGTGTTTTTTATTCTACGTTATTTGTATCTTAAAGAAATAAATTATTTAATTTATTGAGATTATTTTCTTGTATGGTCTACGACTATACTATCCAGCAAACTTTGCTCCATACCTCCACTAAGAGGTACTTGCAGTTTTTCTATCAACCATACTGTCACCTAAAGGAATCGCGTGAACATTAAAAATGTTAAAATTGCTCTTAGGATCGGTGAATTGGTTAGCATAGACTGGGTAAATTCAAGGTGATCCTCGAAATGCAAATATTCCAAGTGATCTTCGAAATGAAAATATTCTAGGTGATCCTCATAATGTGGATAGGTGAGGAGTTTAGTTTCGGGTACTAATAAAGTCAAGGAGACGACTCTTGAACTTTTAGAGTAGTTTCTTTCTTTTGTTGAGGCTCAGGACGACATTCGTGTGTTCTAACAGTTATGCTTCCTAAATACCTTAATATTTGTGTACTTGTATTCTTGATTAGTTTTTGGGAGGTGTTGGAAATTATTATTAATTTATTCATGCCCTTATAGAAATATGTTGAAGTATATATGTAGTAGTTCGGTGCACACATAGCCCAGTAGCATAGTTCATGCATAGTTTGTTTTTTGGTTGAGGAGAATGCGTGGACTTTTCTTTTTATTCTGCAAAACAAACTATTGTATTGTATATATATATATGCAAAAAGAAAATGAGGCAACAATGTAAAACGACCACTGCCCCATCAAAAGGTGTACATCATGTGTCACTAGATAACACTATACATCCCAATTAAACATGCAGAAAAAGAATTAAATCTCTCTAAATCTATCCTAGTTACAATCCCATAGCTAGAGGGTGACCTTGGTATCTATCCACAGTGTATTTACAAAAATTTTTAAAGATCTTACTTTTCCTTTCTCTGCAAATAACCCAAACAATAGCATGGAATGATCCTTTCCCAAACACGTCTTCCAAACGAAGATAGGTAACAGGGATAGGTTAGATGGGGAGTTAGGTTACATTGCCCTTTCGATAGGGATAGGTTACATTGCCCTTTCAAATTTTTTATTTATTTTGTGTTTTGATTCATATAAATTTTTTCTACCACCAAACTTGAGGAATTAGGTATTCTACAAATGATATGCACCCGATTCAGAGTATATGCGTAAAAATAAAAGAAGAATGACACACGACCTTTGTTTTTTTTTATTAATCAACAAAGATTACAACACTTTCACAAGAACAAACTCGTTAAGATGCTATTTTCGAACCTACACACAATGACATTATATATAGACTAAAAAGTCCAAACCAAACAAGGAAAAAGCTACTCTTAATAGGAAAGTGTTTCCATATTACTTTCCTTGTCCCCCAAGGAGAACTTTCTTGTTTTAACCAAACAAGGAAAGACTACTCCTCATTGTCTAAAAAAACGTTGTGAGACTACGAGTTAAAACTCACCTATGTGCGAGGCTTATGGTCAACGAACTGAGGCTTATGCCTCATAGGTGTTTTAACAATTGATTAAATCAGTATCAATTGATTCAAATGATTTCACTTACACCTCATGCCTCAAGAAAGGGCCATGCCTTATTTCTCGATTAAAATTTTTCAAACCATGCTACTCCAACAGGAAAGTATTTTCATATTACTTCCTTGTCCCATAAAAAAAGAGAACTTTCTTATTATTACCAAACAAGAAAAGTTTACTCCTAAAAGGAAAGTATTTCCATATTACTTTCCTTTTCACATAAGAAAAATTTTCTTGATTTAACCAACAAGGAAACCTACTCCAAATAAGAAATTATTTCCATATTATTTTCCTTTTCTCATAACAGTTTCCGTATTTCCACTAGAAAAAGAAATTAGAAACCTTATTTTTCTTTTCCCACAAGGAGATTTTCTTGTTTTAACCAAACAAGGAATCTACTCCTAATAAGAAAGTATTTCCATATTACTTTTCTTTTTTCATAGGAAGAGTTTCCTATTTCCAATAGAAGACGAAATTAGGAACCTTCTAAATTCCGCCCCAAACCTCAAGTTCCCAATAAGGAATACTCCTATATACGCAGAAAAATAAAAAAAGATTGTCTTGTTTGTTTTAATTTATTTTTATTTTTATTTTAAATCTTTATTTTTATTTTAAATCTTTATTTTTAGGCATAAATTTTATTTTATGGGATTTAGGAGTAAGTGATTTTGGATTTGGGAAAAATTGATGGACATTTGAGACCTACGTGGTTTCAGGCACTAGGCAAGGCAATGACCTTGTCTTGGGCACCAAGCTCGCCTGGGCATTACCTAGCACCCTGGGCAAAAGGAAAGATGTCATGTTTAAATATATATTATATACATACAGTCGCTTTTTAATTATTTTTTTTAAATATTAGGTGTAGCCTAGGCTAAGCGACGCTGGTGGAAGTCTATGACCCCGTCTAGGCATTGCCCATTTCTCACTCTATTTGTGTAGTTAGTCTCCTCATTGAACAAGGATAAGGCAGGAAAATTTAAATTTTCTGCAAATGGTAATTCGTTGTAGACTAGTATGTTTGGTGAATTATTGCATTGACTTATATATGCCTAAAGTAATTATGATGGATGTTATATATTAGTTTATTATTAATATTAAATAAGTGGGTTGGAGCCAACATTAGTAGTTTAAGGCTTTGCTTTCGTATTTAGAATTAGGGATTTCAATTCAATTAGTTGTTAGGGATTCTATTTTGTTTAGGAAAATAGTTCTTTGCTTAGTAAACTTGGGTTAATTAAAATAGATGCCACATGCACTATGAGAGACAAGTTTTCAAAGTTTAAAGATTGAACAATCTCGTCAGTTCCGACCTAGGATCCGATGAATCTCTATCTCTGTTTTTTGTAAAGAGGGGGAAAGAAGCAAGTAGCCAAGGCTCGAGAAACGAGTGGAGTATAGAGCCTTGTGTCCCCTCCTACTGAGATGAGTCATTCCCTTGGCTTACGGGAGTGCTAGCTCTGTACTCTGTTCGGACCATAAGACTTGCTACATCTCCATTTCAATCTTTTGATTACAAACCTAATGGCTAAGAACCAACGATCTCTGGCTAACGAAGGACAAACTAACAAGTAAAATTAGATAAGGACGTAGTTTATTTGATTTTATTGTGTGATTAGGTCTCGCATACGAACCCTATAATTTGTGAGATTTAATGTTTTAGTTGTTGATTATTCCACTGCAAAATATACCTATCAAATTAGGTTAGGTCTTTGTTCTAGATGAGTAATTTTTTTTATAAAACCCTAGACAGTGTTTAACTCTTGTTTTGAAAAAAATCAAATTTTCATATTTTCATAAAGTTCACTACACTAACCAATTGGGTACCATAGTATCTGATTATTATTGGATACAATGACCTGACTAGTGGTATAAATACTCAAGAGGACGACAAGCCGGAGCATCCTACCTAACAGAAATGTTTATGGAGAATAAGCTTGACCTAATCTTGCGAACCTAGGCCTTATCTACTCTTATATCTTTCTAGTGTAATTATACTTGGAAAATCATTGGCTGTAGCTAAAACATAAGAAATGAACATTAGAACTTTCTTTATTCTTTATATTTATGAAGAAGTTAATGAACGGGTAAAGTGATGCATAAATATATCAGAACATATGTAACCAGAGTATCCTAAAAAAATATATACACTACCCATAAACTGAAGAGTAGGACATATTACATGCATTCAGGCATCAAGACTGAATTATAATTTTCAAGAAGAATTTAGAATAATTTTCAAAAAGAATTCAATTTTCAAACAAAATGCTCATTGTAAAAAAAAAAAACAATCATCGAACCCTAATTTCATCCTAAATAAAAGAGAACCCTGATGAACCCTAATTTCATCATAAATAAAAGAGAGAGTACCTGTTCGGTTGCAGTGGCTGATCGATTTTGAAGTCGAGGGAAGTTGATTGAAGTCGAGGGAAGTCGAGGGAAGTCGAGGGAGCAGGGAAGGAGGGGAGAAGGGAAGTCGAGGGAGGGAGCAGGGAAGGAGAAGAAGCAGGGAAGTCGAGTCGAGGGAGGGAGCAGGGAAGGAGACGATGTCGAGTGGAGGGTTTGTGGAGGGGAGCTTCGATTTTGTCGATGGAAGTCGAATGGAGGGAAGGTCGAGCGCCAAAAATAGCCCGCCCAATTTTTTTTTCAGCTTTTCATGTAGCCACGGTTTTGAGCCGTTGCTAGATCTAGCCAAGGTTTAGAACCGTTGCTAAATTTTTTTTTGCAACGGTTTTGAGCCGTTGCTAAATTTTTTTTTGCAACGGTTTTGAGCTGTGGCTATATCTAGCCACGGTTTAGAACCGTTGCTAAATTTTTTTGTTGCAACGGTTTTGAGCCATTGATAGATCTAGCCACGATTTAGAATCGTTGCTAAATTTTTTTGTTGCAACGGTTTTGAGCCGTTGCGAATAACGCCCACGGTCTGGAGCCATTGCTACTAATAGCCACGGTTTTTAGCCGTGCCAACTATACCAACGGTTTTAAACCGTGGCCAAGTTGTTTTTTACCCACGGTTTTAAGCCGTTGGTACTTATAGCTACGGTTTTTGGTCGTGGCAAATACACCAACGGTTTAGAACCGTGGCTAGCTCGGCGTAGCTAAACTGCTCTTTTGGTGTAGTGAATGATTAGGCTCTCACCTTCAAAAACATCTACACTCGTGCACATCAAACTAGAAATTTGGGGGTTTTTTGACGACCATGCTAAAGAACAGTGGTCCCATGGCAAGCTTCTAAACCATCTACACTTGTGCATTGTGGGCTACAAGTTCAGCGTTGGTAATTCGGCAGCTAGACTGAAAAGCAGTGGTCCCACAGTGAGCCGTCGAAATCAATTTGGGACTGACTTGGCTCCCGCCATCTACACCCGCGCAGTGGTGGCTAAAGTTCTAGGCTTTGATCTAACTTTTGTTGCTAGTCGTCACCGACACTTCATAGAACTTTCCTTCATAGAACTCCATGAAAAACTTTGGGTGCTTTTGGTGATCTAAAGTAATGTACTTTTTGGTGCTCTTGAGGAGTTCCTTCACGTCTAAAGGGGGTTCCAAAGTGAGGTCTTCATAGAGCTTTCCTTCCTTTAGGCCCACGGTAAAAGTTGTCACGACTGTGCCATCATTGCAACCGACAATGAGTGTCAACTCCTCGTTGAAGCGCATGACACACTCTCTGAGCGTCTAATGGGATCTCTGTTTAAGAGTGAGTATGTAGTGTGGACCTTTTCAGAAATGCTGACTTCTGACAAAACGCATCATGAACTCCTTCGCCATCATCTTGAAGGAGTCGATCGACCTTGGCAGGAAATTGTGGAACCACATTAGTGTTGTCTTCTTCAGGCTATTGGGGAAAGTTCGAAACATCATAGACTCGGATCCTTCCTTGAGGGCCATTACATGCCTGTAATGGCGCAGGTTGTCAAATGGGTCGGTGGTCCGGTAGTAGAAATCGAGCTTCGGAGGCGTGAACTTTTTTGGAAGGCCTCGTTCATGATACGGTCCACAAAAAGTGGGACTGAGAGATGGTATAGCACATCTAGGTCGTGTGCCCCTATGCGGAGGGGGTTCTGAGAGCCAAGCCTATCTGCCCTGGCATTCAATTATGTGTTAACTGCGCCACCTCTTCTGGTCTAGTGAGAACCAGTAGGGGCCTGACTCTCCTCTGCCTGCTCTCTATCGTCCTCGGGAGACAGCGGCCTGTGCTGCTTGTGATGTCCATTAGCGAGAGCCTCTACTGTTTTGGTGATTTGCTGTATTTGAGATGACAACATATCTATCCTGGGGTACATCATTGTTGTTGCTGGCGTGGGGGCATGAGTTTGTTACCGATGCATAACTGGCACAGTGGAAACCAGGGGTATAGTACCAGTCGGAGCATTTGACGCGTCCCCTTGTTTTCCGTTGTTGCAAAATCTATGGTAACCATCTCACTGAATTTCGAAGGGAGATGATGCTAGTAAAAGGTTAGGAACTTTGTCATCCCTACGGACGGCGCCAAACTGATGCAATCATTTTTTGCTCCTTATTCTAACCCAATCCTGCTGATCTACACATAGAATGCATGTGGGCCATGGACCACCATTGTGGTGGCTGATGACACTCCAATGCTAAACTCAGACTGGGATCTAAGGAAGGTTAATGCTCTAAATAAGGAATTTGTAGCGTACCTTAGCTTACCAACCTCATGTCTTAGTTATAGTATGGGAGTCCTGGTTCGACCAGGCCATCGATGGCGTAGTTTAAGCAAGAGATCTTTGTGGAGATCCTTTTCTAATTAGAAGTCGTGCTATAGAAGGGAATTTCCCTGTTAGCTGTGTGCTTCTAGATACACGGGAGATAGTTCCGAATCTCTGGGTAATCCGTAAGAGGAAGTTTCCCTGTGTGTTATGTACTATGTTATTTACTTCCTAGTTGGAAGTGGAAAGCTGCTGTAATTGTAGCTAATATCCTCGAGATACTTTCCGTAGCAGGGCTTACAGGTATTGAGGATAGTTGTAAAACGTGTGGGCTTAGTAGGCTGTAAGAGTTTGGGTCCGTTTGGTTGATCACGTTGGGCGAGCTTAGAACCAATTGAACCGGATCAGTGTTGGTCTGATGCTGGCACGTAATTCCTCGAGATAATGACGACACGTGTTTGGCTCAGGGATGTGACCTTTTTGGTGTATCATCAGTAATAATGAAACAAAAATATACACTTGAAACAACATTTAATTCCATAAACTAGAAAACATGACAATGAAATAAAGTACATTGAAGTAAACATGAATTGCTACATTACTTTTTCCACATAACTAAACATTTAAACAAAGCTAGATAAACATTTACGTTCCCTCCACTATTTCCATCACCACCACCAACACCACCACTAACTTCTCTCATTTTCCCCTGTTTTTTCTCCACACCCTGTTGTTGTTTTCCTCTGCCATGAAATATCCAGGAAGATTTTTTTACTGCCATGTCTTGTTGAGCTTGTTCTGCACTAATCTTTCAACTAGATGATGTCATTGACTTTCCATTTATTGAGTCAACACCACCACCGACCGAAGAAGACACAAGGTCCTTGCTTGTCTTTCCCATCCTAAACATTTGAAAAACAAAATTTTATTACTTAAAAGCAAACCATATAAAGTTTATTTAAAATAATGTTATGTCATCACGAAGATACTGATATTCTGTCCCAACTAGTATGAGATAAATCTTTATCAAACATGAAATTCACACAAATAAGTTGTATGCTAGAAAACCCATAACAAGAAATTCACCCAAACATTTTAATGTATGCTAGAAAATCCATCCATGAAGTGGGGTTTGCCCAATTCAAACATGAAGAATATCGAAATGCATAAATACCAAAACTTTAATGATGCGTCCAAATCCGTCCCTGTTGATTTTGACATGTAAGACGAAAATAGTGAATGAGACCATCGTTGTCGCGGACAAAGACACTCCAATGGTAAATAAGGCATTGAACAAGGATGAAGATAGACTGATAAAATTAGGGTTGCATATGTGTACCTTTCTCATTCGTTTTGTTCACCATATATAGTGAGTGTTTTACTCCTTTACTGACTCTACCGTTGAGGGCGTGACTTAGGGAGAAGATCTCGTTTAGAATCTTACCCGTCAATGACTGAGTCTCCTTTAGCACTTGGCTCTATTGAACCAAGAGTCGTGCAAATGGACCCTGGGCATGCTTTAGCCCAGAGATTTGTGCTCGGGCCTTATCATCCTAGGCCAAACTCTAAAATCATACCATATTAGGTAATTGATGCAAAAATCTGACATTAATGTCGTTGAATGATTTTCGACATCAATCAAAGAAATAACTATGTTTTTGTTTATATTTTCCTTCAACCTACAATACACTTCAACAATGCATAGTGGAAGTAGGGGTTATCGACTACTTCACTTGGATTAGAAGATAATATTTGAATTTTAATTTAAAGAATAAAAAGAAGAACAAAATAATGGATGGTGAGATGTTGAGAGATGATATGATTCTAAAACAAAATAATAACTTGTAACAAAAATGAATATAGAGAAATTTTAATGGTATGAGAATCACCCCATTCAAACATAATGATTGTACAATGTAATTAAAAATTTCTCCCAAAATACTCAAATCAAATGGTTTTTCAACCTACATGACTTGAGTTTTGGGATTAAAGAAGTATAAGTCTTTTTATTTTCCTCAAACTTTAACCAAATCCATTGTTTTATATCTAAAACATCATTGGATTTCGGTTATGTTTTTCATCGAAACAAATCCTAAAAAGAAATGAAAATAATTTATTCTATCGAATCAAAATCATTATCTATTTAACAAATGAAGCCTTCTTTCGAAGTACTTCTTACAATTCATTGTTGTACTTCACTTCCATAATAAAACACAATCTAACTATCATTATCTTCATGGGGCTCAATCTCTTCCCCTTGAGAGGGGAGATTAGCTCTCCATGAATAATGAGAATAAACTAAAAGTTAAAGGAGAAAGATAAACAATTGAGAAAGAGAAACAAAAATAAAACTTAGTTCAATTAAAATGTTGGAAAGTAGTACATGCACTTTTCTACCAAGCAAAAATCTAAAGCCAAGAACTACAACAAAAAAAACTCGCTAACACAAACTATCCATCCCTTATGAACTCGTATGGGGTTTTATAGGTAAAAAATGGTTTGAGGGAAATAAGGAAACATGGTTGAGTGAAACAAGGAAACATGGTTAGTAAAACAAGGAAACATGGTTGTGTGAAAGAAGGAAAAGTGTTGAAGTTGAATAAGTAAACATGTCTTGCAGAGAATTTTTTATGCTAAATTGGCCATGTGGACGTTCAAATATTCATGTTGATTTTCTCGAGATTCGTTGTTGTTGATGCTTTGTGGGCTTGACTTCATGGGTCTTGGTATTGAAATTCTTTAGTCATTATGAATTCATGTGAACTCCATTGGGCCTTCTAGTTGTTTAATTTTTGCCTTATTGTGCCACTTTGTGCATGATTTTAGATTTGTTGAATTCCTACAAAATGCACAAAATACACGTAATGAGATATTTTTATTGGATAATTGGACTTAGCAATTACATAAAACAAAATATTTTTATTCGTCCTAAACTTCTCAAAGAAATCAATTTCACTTTCACTAGTATGACTCGATTGTAATGATAATATGCAGCAACTCCTTGAACCTCTAGCATGACACTAAAGGAGGAGTTTTAGCCTCTTGAAAGTTATCCAGGATGACGCCCGCAAATTTGTTTTTTATTTGAAACAAAATTGATGTGTGCCCTATTTTTCTCAGAATATCCTTGTTATTCAACCACATAGAAGACAAGAGACATATGTAAGTAGTTACTAAAATGCACATTATAAGTGAAAAACTTTGGAACAAGGTGTGTGTGTGTGAATTACCAACAAATGCAACTTTTCGTGTCAAAGTGACGTACATCCTAATCCACCTTTGGAATAGCCGTCTTGACTTCAAACTCACCAGTTAATCTGTCTGAAATGATTACTCTGAGTTTGGGTAAAATATTTTCTCTCTTAAATGTGAGAAAAAGAGGAAATGCGAAAATTCAAACTTCTCACATGCTCATAAGAATAAATGGACATGAAAGAGAATAATAGTCTTATGGAAGGAATGTTGATCACTTGCAAGAATGTCGAGTTACCCACCATAGTGCATTCTTATCTTCTCTTCACTTTTTACCATATCTTACCATAGGGTTAATTATGACTCCTCTAAAATAAAAATGAATCTGACTTGATTTTTTTAATTTTTTTTTATATTTTTATTTTTTAATTTTTAATTTTTAATTTTTAATTTTTAATTTTTAATTTTTAATTTTTAATTTTTAATTTTTAATTTTTAATTTTTAATTTTTAATTTTTAATTTTTAATTTTTAATTTTAATTTTTAATTTTTTATGAGGAAGAGTGGGGTAGATGGTAAGTAAAGAGATGTTTTTGAGAAGGTAGGGTCTTCAAATAACTTAATAGGGAACACATCAATCACTTACTTTTATATTCCTTTATTCATAACCCCCTTTTTTGTTTGTTTGTGAGAAGGTATGGTCTTCAAATAGCTTAATAGAGTCATCAACCTCTTTTTTTTTTCACAACTTTTTTTTTCTTGAAATACCTTAGGCTTTGGATTTTCACTTTGCACTCCCCTTTTCTTCATAAAACTTCCTAACATTTTTCAGTGATCAAGACCTATCTTTCTCTTTACTCGAAAAAGATGTCATCCTCAATGATCAACCAAAAAGAAGAATAATGATACTTCACAACAAGTTAATGTCATATAAAATTTGAAGTCATCATATGACTTGGACTTGTGTAAAAACTTTATGAATAAAGTGAAAGGTCAGATAGCTAACAAGTTTAAAGTCTCCACTATTATTCCTTTAGATTCTAAGAAAGTTACTTACTTCAGTATTCCAAACTACATTTGAGGTCATTGTGCAAAAATTTATTTGTTCTTAAATGTTCAAATACAATGCTTTCTCTAGTAATAAACTCCCAACATCTCTTTGCCTAAATGTAATGAATCAAGTAATCCAATCTCATCATAGCTAGGATACCACACATTTTTTATTTTTATTTTTAATGTTTTTAGAAAAAGATTTTCAAAAGATGTATGAATTTTGATAAATCTCCCTACCCCCAAACAAATAGAACACTTTCCCTAGTGTTAATAAAAATAAATAAAAAGTGAGAAATAAAAATTAGAACTTATTACCTCAGGTGATTTTTTGAACATCTATACCGTCCCTACAATGTAAAATAGTGAGTTGGTAGGGGTGATGTATTATTAAAAATACATCACCCCCAAACAGACATTGGCGGTATTATTAATTTTTTTTGTTTTTATTTTTAAGAATGAATGAATGCATAAACAGACTGGGCTTCCTCCTAGTAGCACTAAGTTTAATATCATTGGCCGGACGTAATGGGGGTGGTGGATACCACCCCCAAACATGCTTTGTGGAGTAGGGATTTGTGGGCGTGACTAATCCTCATAGTTAAGATCAATCAATTGAATGCTTTCAACTGACTTTGTGGGAAGTTCATGGTATGGCTTTAGTCGTTGTCCATTTACTTGAAAGAGACTACCATTTGTAGGGTTTTTTAAGGTGATGGCATCGTAGTCTTTAACATCACGAACAATAAATGGACCAGGCCAACCAGTTTTAACTTACCTGGAAAGAGGTGAAGACAAGAGTTGTAGAGTAGGACTTTCTGACCAAGATGGAACTCTATTCTCATGATGCTATTGTCATGTATCCACTTTATTTTATCTTTGTAGTTCTTGGATAAGTCATAAGCATCATAACTCAATTCTTCTAGCTGATCGAGCTGAAGCTTCCGTTGTTGACCAGCCATATCCAAGTCAAAGTTTAGACTCTTTGTAGCCCAATAAGCTCTATGTTGGAGTTCGAGAGGAAGGTAACAAGGTTTACCAAAGACCAATCTATAGGAAGACATGCCTAAAAAAGTTTTGAATGCAATTCGGTATGCCCATAAGGCATCCAAAAGGCGTAAAGACCAATATTTCCGATTTGGATTGATAGTCTTTACGAGGATGTTCTTGATTTGACGATTTGAGACTTCAACTTGACCACTTGTTTGAGGATTGTAGGAAAGGGAAACTTTGTGAGTAACCCCACATGTTTTAACAAGAAGCTCAAAGATGCGGTTACATAAATTCTTTCCCCCATCACTAATGATACCCTTGGGGGTGCCAAATCTACTAAAGATAAACTCCCTTATGAATGAAACAACAATTTTGTGATCATTGGTCTTACTGGCAATGGACTTTATTCATTTAGAAACGTAATCCACTACAAGAAAGATGTATTGATACCCATGTGAGGATGAAAACGGTCCCATAAAATCGATCCCCCAAACATCAAAAACTTCAACCACTATAACAAGATTTAGAGGCATCATGTGTCGACGAGTTATTCGCCCAAGTTGTTGACATCGATGATAGACTTTACAATACTCATGAGCATCTCGAAAAAGGGTAGGCTAATAAAAAGTACTACAAACTTTTCCTCATCTATGTTTTGGTTCTTAAAAGTACTACACACTTCAAGGAAGTTTCCAATATGGACATATTGGCTTTCTTGATCATGCCAATAAAACTTCGGCAACATATTAATAATAGTTGGTTAGATATAAATTTTAGTTGTCGTGATAGGAGGCATCTCAATGAATTTGTGCACATTAGCAGCAAGGGGAACATTGTATTTGCAAATTGGAAGTTCTTCCATTTCAATGTTGATTGGAGAGTGAGGGGAGGTAAGTGAAGATGAGTGTGGTGAATAGGAAAAGAGTGGATTATGGTGGCCTGAAAAATTTTGGGTATGAACCAAGCGTTTGTTGGGTCATTCCTAAACTTTCATAAAAGGAGTAAAATAATATGGAAAGATGACAGTGACAAAACACAAGATCAAGTATCCCTAGAAGATTAAGAAAACATACAAGCAACAATCACTTCTGAACCACACAAATGCCAAATCTAAGCAATCAACGTTATAATGAGATTTTATCTTGTTAATCTGTGAGGGACAAGATTGATTGAAACCAGCGGGCATTACGCTGTTATCTATTATTGCCTGATTAGATAGGGTGCTAACAGATGATTCTAAAAGCTTGTATCCAACAGTACAAAGTCCTAAATCAGGAGGTCAAAGTTACGCTTGCAAGAAGCAAGATTATTGCACAAGTGATAAGAGATCACGTTGTCTAATTAAGAGAAGTACCTGTGCTACCGCTTTGTAGACCGATTGATATGAGAACAATGCGTGACAATTACGTACTTAGGGTGTGTGCTCCTAGCCAAAACTGTTAGTTAGACCATGTCCTTCTGCGGTCTGCAACTTACTAGTGACTCGGCGTACTGTGTGAGTTACCCATGTGGCAGCAACCTCTCGGAGTTCATTGAATGATTAAATCCAACATCACGTTTAGCTTTAGTCAACACAAAATTCAACAAAATAACCTTGGTCTTAGTTGTCCTATGAACACTGTATAGTTGGCTCTAATCTTAGTTGATTTTATTATGTGCCTTGGTTTCACACAACTGGAGTGATGAGATTCCACCAGTTTCAAAAACATGGCTAGGTTTGCCCTCTTTGTTAATGGTAGTTTATTAACATAAGCAACTATGCAGTTCGTTAAGATTCGGAAACATAAACAAACACCAAGCAATGTCTAATCGATTTTCACTTAGCACCCAAGCCACTAAAAAAATATGTCTGAAAGAGATACTTACTAACTTGTGAGCTCGGACACAAGATCTCCACCGTGGGAGTAGAGAAAAGTGTTATTTGAGAGCTACTCCTAGATTCTAGCAATTGCTTTCTCCCCCACAAC
Source organism: Berberis thunbergii (assembly GCA_003290165.1). Classification (NCBI taxonomy): domain Eukaryota; kingdom Viridiplantae; phylum Streptophyta; class Magnoliopsida; order Ranunculales; family Berberidaceae; genus Berberis; species Berberis thunbergii. The sequence continues at coordinate 380,427 of QNQO01001011.1, forward strand.
ACCACTAGTTGTCCACTACAAAAAAAAGTTAGCCCTTTTCAAAGAGCAATTTTTTTTTTACTATTATTTTTTTATTTCTAACTTCGATTGCTATCTAAATAATTAAACACACAATCAAGCAATTACAGATGCAAAGGTGTTTAATGGTCTTGGTCAAGAAGTCAAAATTTTTATTTTTTTTAAAAATGAATTAATTCTAACCTAAAACTAACAATCAACCAAATGCTAAAATAATAATGCCTAACTATTACGAGTTGCACTCGACCATTCGAGGCATATTAAAAAAAAATAATAAAGAATAAACTATTTTCCTCACTAGAAACTACAAATAAAAAAGGTCTTCAAGCAAGTCTTTGGCAATTCTGAAATTTTATCACCCCCTTTTCCAAACAAATTTGTTCAACAGGCAACTGACCTAAAAAAATTCTGAAAAAATTATAGAAATGCAAGGGAGTGCAACAAATTTTCTGTTAAAATTGCACGTTAAATGGAGACTGTTTGAGCTATCTGCTGCTGTGTTCTTTCTGTTATATGCTAAAACCACAAAAAAAAACGCATAAAGATGAGAAAAAATTGATGAAAAGGAAAAAAAAAAATCTTCCCTATTGTGTCCAAAGTTGTATCTTCAAAAATGTCTTCCTTCACCAAGTGATGTGCAACGACGCCATTTGATTGATGCCAAAATCTGACATTAATGTCGTTGCATGATTTTCGACATCAATCAAAGAAATAACTATTTTTTTGTTTATATTTTCCTTCAACCTACAATACACTTCAACAATGCATAGTGGAAGTAGGGGTTATCGACTACTTCACTTGGATTAGAAGATAATATTTGAATTTTAATTTAAAGAATAAAAAGAAGAACAAAATAATGGATGGTGAGATGTTGAGAGATGATATGATTCTAAAACAAAATAATAACTTGTAACAAAAATGAATATAGAGAAATTTTAATGGTATGAGAATCACCCCATTCAAACATAATGATTGTACAATGTAATTTAAATATTTTCCCAAAATACTCAAATCAAATGGTTTTTCAACCTACATGACTTGAGTTTTGGGATTAAAGAAGTATAAGTCTTTTTATTTTCCTCAAACTTTAACCAAATCCATTGTTTTATATCTAAAACATCATTGGATTTCGGTTATGTTTTTCATCGAAACAAATCCTAAAAAGAAATGAAAATAATTTATTCTATCGAATCAAAATCATTATCTATTTAACAAATGAAGCCTTCTTTCGAAGTACTTCTTACAATTCATTGTTCTACTTTACTTCCTATATGAAACACAATCTAACTATAATTATATCTTCATGGGGCTCAATTAAAATGTTGGAAAGTAGTACATGCACTTCTCTACCAAGCAAAAATCTAAAGCCAAAAACTACAACAAAAAAAATTTCTAAGACAAACTATCCATCCCTAATGAACTTCATGTATGAGGTGTTTATAGGTAAAAAGGGTTTGAGTGAAACAAGGAAACATGGTTGAGTGAAACAAGGAAATATGGTTTGTGAAACAAGGAAACATGGTTGAGTGAAACAAGGAAAAGTGTTGGAGTTGAATAAGGAAACATGTTTTGTTGAAATTTTTTATGATAAAGTTGGCAACGTGGACGTCCAAATCTTCTTGTTGATTTTCTCGTGATCCGTCGTTGTTGATGCTTTCTAGGATTGACTTCATGGGTCTTGGGATTGAAGTTGTTTAGTCATTATGAATGCACATGAACTCCCATTGGGCCTTCTAGTTGTTGAATTTAGCCTTATTGTGCCACTTTGTGCATGATTTGAGATTTGTGCTTGAATTCCTACAAAATACACGTAATGAGATATTTTTATTGGATAATTGGACTTAGCAATTGTATATTTAGGGGTGTAGAAATTGATGTTTTGGGTGCTTATCAATAGGCTTGCCTAATTTGGCGCTTGACTTATGGGCTCTGGGTTGCACCTGGCTTGGGCTTGCATTAGACCCGATTAGGGTTTTTAATATTAGCACCAATTTGTGCCATGTGTTTGGCTACGATCGGTTGAATGTTTGATGTCTCATCAATTACTCCCCCTAGTTAGTGGGGTTGCAAGCATGCCCATTGACTCTTTGAGTGGGGACTTGCATAACATATAGGAAACTGATTTAAACACCTCTTCAACTTTCGCTCAACGTTTAATGTTGATGCGACAATTGAGTGGTTGCCTTCCACAAACGCTATGCATATATATAAGCTCGATTTGGCTAGTTCGAGCTTTAATTTTTTATTCACGGTTATGTAGTCGTTTTCCACTCCCTGCTTTGACCTTGACATGTAAACCAGCTGACCTGCACAAGGAAAGCACGTGAGCCACAGACCACCGTTGTAGTGGCTGATGACACTTCGATGTTAAAGTCAGACAGGGATCTGAGGAAGGTGTAATGTTGTAAATAGGTAATTTGTAGTGCACATGAGCTTACCAACCTCATGTCTTATTTATAATGTAGGAGTCCTGGTTCGACCAGGCCATCGATGTTGTAGTTTAGGGAAAAAGATCTTCCTAGAGATCCTTAACTAATTAGGAGTCATGTTGTGGAGGGAAGTTTCCCTGTTAGCCATGTGCTTCTAGATACGCGGAAGATAATTCACATTCCGTGAGTAGTCTATAAACAAAAGTCTCCGTATGTGATACATACTCTTGAATCTTCTTTCTAGTTGGAAGCAGAGAGCTGCTGTAATTGCCCATCCTAAGCTGATCCTCGAGATACTTACCTTAGCAGAGCTTACAGGTATTGAGGATAGTTGTGAGTCACGTGGGCTTAGCGGGCTGTGAAAATTTGAGTCCATCTGGCAGACTGCATTGGGTGGGCTAAGAACCGCTTGGGTCAGATCAGTGTTGGGCTGACACTAGGGCCCGTTACTCCTCGAGATCATCATGACATGTGTACGGCGCAAAATTGTGATCAATTTGGTGTATCATCAGCTACTCCCCCCGACTTAGTGGGCCATCACATCGAATCACTAAGTCATTTCTTGAAAGGATACACCTCTCATGAAGATTGAGTTTGAATTGTTGGTTGAGCCACGCGCTTCATTAATTGAATGTGCATCGGTTCAGTGGAGAAAAGGCAGGAATCCCATCGCTATTTAGGTCATCCTTTGTGTGGAAAATAACTCTTTTATTTTTTTGCTTTTAGAGATATTGCTATGTTCATCTTCTGATTAAAAAATGTTCATCTTCTTCATGGCTCACCAAAACCATCTTGATGACGCAACTTTGGCCAATGGCTTTGAGTTTTTCAAAGACATGATGCTTTCTGAATCAGGCCTTGCTAAAATTCGGATGAAGTTCAGGGTCCCTGAGAACCTACCATTATATGCTCTGAAAGATGATCATACGCCAATGTTTTCGCCTGCGGCGTTCATATGTTTGCACTGCGGGATGTTTCAGACCGGAGTCCATTTTCTTGTTCTGGATGTGATTTGGGACTTTCTGGACTTCCTTCTTCTTAGTTGGTACCTAATGGGTACATGATCGTTCTTCTCATTTTGATTAGAGCGAAGAAAGCTGGTGTCCGCGTGATTCCGCGGGTGATTCAATTGTTGACTTCTCGGTTGAACGACCACGTTGTCTGCAAAATGATGTCGTCGGCTTGCTTTGATAATTTTCTTGATGACTTCAAGTCTTGGAAGAAGTATTTCTTCTTGGATCCTACGGATTCAAAGTACTTCAGGTTCAAGGTTCGTCCGCTCGAACGGGAGTTCAAGCCACTTTGTAAGTGTGGCTTTATCTTCCGATTTTGTTGAGCTTGATTGTATGCTAATTGTTGCTCGTGTTCCCTCGCTGGACGATTTCCCACTATTCCTCTTACCCCAAAGGAGCGAAACACTATAGAAAAATTCCTCGACTTTCCAACGAAGAATGTGGTGGAGGTCATATACCAACTATCTCTCAACATGCCTGAATAAAACTAAAAGTGAATCCATCTGGTCCTGGAGTACTATTTTTTGAAACATCAAAAATCGCCATTTTGACCACTTCTAAAGACGGTCAAATTAACAAACTATTACAATCTGTCGAAAAAATAGCTTGCAGAATACACTAGTAGTTCACTATTAACACCCTGATTCCCCCGTGTCGAGAGCATAGCATGAAAAACATCATTAGCGTATTTCAATATCTCACCTACATTTTAAATTTCCCTCTCAGAAGGTAACTTAATTTTGCCAATGACCCTGCTCTTCTGTCTGAACATCACAAACGTTAAAAAATACTTCGTACAAGCGTCCCCTTCCTTGAGCTATTTCTAACCTAATTTGTGCTACCAATGTATTTCTTCCTGTTTCAAAGCCAATCTGTACCATGCTTGACAACGGTTCAAATTGCACACTGCATCCGCATCCCAATGTGCATTAACATTCATGCCATTACCTCCCCCATCGTTCCAGCCAATCAATAAAACAGACTCCTGCTGCTGCATTTAATTTTTTAGAGCCCGAATTATGCTAAAAACATTTTTGAAATAAGTTATCTGCGGAGGGCTTTGAGCTTAATGTCTATCTTGTCTAAAGTCTGCATACTCACCATGTCCCGTAACCAAAGAGCTTCCACCAAACCAACAAAAGAGGTATGAGTAGTCCACATATTCAAAAATCTAAATGGCGACGTACCTGATCTGACTAAAACTGACATGGATTCCAACATAGGTATGTGATCTAAGAGAACATGCAACACAAATGTTCAACCTCGTACTTGGCATTTGCACCACCCATTCTGAATTAACCATTATTCCGTCCAGCCTAGCGCAAATATGGTCATGGCCCCTTCGATTATTGCACCAAGTGAGACGGGGGGACCATAAAAGTCACCATTCTGTAGTCACAATTTGCAATACAGTCCGAATATTCCACAGTACTAGTTAGCGAAGGCAGAAAACCACCTACCTTTTCCTGCTCACAAATGACTATGTTAAAATCACATCCTATCATCCAGGGTTCATTACAATTTATAGAAAAGTTCTCCAAATTGTACCAAAGCTCTCATTTTTCCTCCATCGAACATTTGGTATAAACAAAAGAAATCACAAAAGATCGCATATTAGTATTATCCGCCACCTTACCATGTAAAATCCGATCTGACATCCGAAGAACTAAGAATTAATTATCATTGGCCTATAAATACAAAAATTTTACCACCCACTTCTTCATTGGACACAAAACCTGACAACCTGACTTTATTTGCCACTTCTAGAAATCTACTGGCTTCAATTAGAGGTTCAACAATCTTTAAAATCCTAACTTTTTTTAGGAACCAGAATTTTCAACCTGCATCGAGTAGCCCTGTTTCCAACTCCTCGAGCATTCCAAAACATAATGTGGTCAATCATTATTAACAATGGATTGGTAGATCCGCCAATTTTTCAATCTAAGAGGGCTCACAATTCCATATCTCTGATAAGGGTTGCCTGCGCTCCTAATTTCGAGTCTAATACTGATTCTTACTATCCACAATGAAACATTCCAAAGTATAAACATTAAACACTTTTTTTTTCTACTTCATTGACATTTTGGGTTTATGATCACATACTCTATCTACAAACCTGCGTTCTTTGAATGAACCTCAACATGCCCTGATTTTCTAGCATTGCAACATCGTCGAACGCCTTCCTTCCTTTCACCTCCATGGCCTCGTCAGCATCAAGCACCTCCTGATCCTTCTCTTTCGTATCCAACCGACCAGACCTCATATTTACAGAGAGTTCATCTTTACACCTCTTCATGTCTCATTGCCTGAATAGTTTTATCAATATGACTTAATGAATACTCGAGACCGAAGCAATTTGAATTTTTAAAACAAACTCGCTTGCGAGCTACTAATAGAATTGGCATCTAATTCATCTCCGTCTCCAACCGACTGGTTATCGAATTCATTTTATGCAACTTTGTTAACACCCATAACAAACAAAGTAGTAGTAGGAACTAAAAAAACAATTGAGCTATGTGTATGTACCTCTTCTAGATCGTTTTTAAAACCCTCAGGCAGATCTGCATGGGAAAGGGATGTCTCGTCATCCCCTAGATTGTCCAAGGCAGCAAATGAGTTTGAGACTTCCATGTTTTTCGTATTCACCACTGGCACATTCTTCCCTACATCTACCTTTACTGGTTGACTCAAGGTCGCCTACCTCTTAGAATCCTACGCTCCGCTGACTCCTGTCATGTTAGCCTGAACTTTACCCGCTCCTTTTACATCACATACTGAATTATTTTTCATAATAGGCCTATAGACTTGCTTCACACTCTATTCTACCTTTTTCTGATTCTCATCAACCTTTTCCTTTCCCTTCTGCAAGATTAATATTTTTATTCAAACCAAGTTTCCTCCAACAAACTGAAACATCGTGACAAATCAAAGAACATACCTCATGATCCTGAGAAAATAATTCTTTGCTAAAAACCTTTATTTATTGATCTGTCTATCCAAACTCACGTCGGAAGAGGCTCTGAAAGATCCATCTCAACACACATCCGAGCCACCATAGGATGCATAAACACCTGGTAGTATCATCCATACGCAAGAATCCTCCAAAAGAGTTACCAATGGCCTTCAATATGGCTGGTGAAAAACCGAATCTAGAAGGTTTGGGAGTTCAACCCACAATGGTATGACCACCGTATCAGCATGCAAACTAAACACTGCATGCCAACGGAAAGCTTTGAAACACACTCCCCTAATCATGAAAGAGTCTCTAGACAAAACCTTTTTTGCTTCTTCCCTAGATTTTAAACACAGTGTTAAGTGTCTAGGATCCAGCAAACCCATAGAAAAATCACTCGAGTTTCCCCTTGACCTATGAATAGAATCACAAATCACTTTAACAGTAGGTCTATCGCTTGAAAACTTGAGCACTATCACATATTTCCCAATAAAATCTTCCCTACTATTAACAACCCCATCTGTTAGAGCAATGGCTGGAGAGTCCTCTTTCCTAAAGTTTGTTCCCTCCATTGGTATCTCAGTTGTTGTCGTCTTCAACAAACTGCCAAGAACTTGCGTGAATATTAGAGTAGGTGGAAGAAAACCACCCTCCCCACCCTAGCTACCTCCTCCATGGACGGCTGGAGAAGCCGCCATGAAAAGCTGTGAAACCCTACAAATGACGCACCAGATCCAACACGGATCTTATCGTACGTCCTACGATTGCTGAAAACAAGAAAAAAAATGATAGTACCCTCTTGCGCTCCCAAATCATCCTGTGATCAGAGCATTTTTTATTTCTCCTCTAAAAAAAGCGTAATCATTAATTATGTAAGAGTTATTCTTTTTCACTAAAAGGGTAATCTTAAATATTCATTTCAGCAAATTTTGAATTGTTTAAGCCATATCGATCGCAATTGAAATATTGCAATCTTATATTTTTAAAAGATTACACTCCTAGTCATTACACTTTTTCGTGTCATTAAAAATTCTGATCGTAGCCTTTCATTACACTTTTAATATGTATTCTCATTTCATTTCCATAGTAGTGAGGTTGATATCTTGAGAAGAACTTATAGAGGAGGATGAGTGTTTCTTACAAATTGAGATGATGATCTCGGGTCATTAATTTTGATTAGGTTGTGAGGTTTAATTACGAAAATGCATTTAGTATGATTAGACATATATTCAAATGAATATGGTTTGAATTTGAGACTTTCAATTTCCCACAACTTAATTAAAATTAAAAATAAATAAAATCTCAATTATTATTGCGTGAGAGAACATTTCTAAACGACGAGGATGGAAATTTTCTCTCTCTCTTTATTGATTGTCTCCCTTTTTTCTTGAATAGTGATAGAAAATGAGGTGATTTCTTCAAAAGTGTGTTGAGAGACTTTCAATTTTCTCGTAACTTAAAAATAGAAACAAAGCCAACAATTATGATAGGATCAAACCTCTCTTAATTATATGCTTCTATTTTTTTGTGGATTTATCTTTTGTTTTTTAAGCATGACACCTCATCATTGGAGGCGTAAGAGAGTAACACGTAGGATGAGTAGATAGGATGAGATTTTTCTCTCTCTTAGTTTCCTTATATATACATCCTTCAAATACGCATTCCTAAAGGATCGGTAAAAGAATTTTGTTCCCTAGTTTTCCCTGGGAAGTTATAAATTGATGGTTTACCGATGTAACACCCGTAGTATTCTTTTAGCTAATTAATCCGCAGTTAAATTATTTAAAAAAATTGGTTTTTGGGAAGGGCGCCTTTAGACTTTAACTAGGGGAAAATAGCCACCCAACCTTTAGAGAAGGAGTTCCCCATTGATTCATTCATTCTTCCCAGTTTCCTTCTCCCTTTTCTGCGTTTTTTCTTCTTCTTTTTCGGTGAAGAGCTCGGGCTGTGACCGAGCGTAGCCACAACTCCCATCGATCGAGCACCCTCTCCACCTCATTTCCCTTCCTCTCTCCCCTCTCATTCCCTTGTGTTGTTTTTGCCAAAAACAGGTTCAAAGGGGGAGAGAGAGAGCTTGATCGGAGCTCTCGCCGACTTTCCGAGCAACTTGGCTCAGCTCCCTCCTTCCGGGGGAGCTTGGGCCAACATCCAGAACTAGTAACCCCACATGCAGAGGTAGGTGGGGGTTTTGCTAGGAATTTTTGAAAAATCAAAGTTTTCGAGATTGTCAGGGAGTTCACCGGTATGAATCCGGGTTGCAATCGCGCTACTGACCAACACTCCACCTTATCGTGGCTCGGTGGTGCTATTCCGACCAATTCGCTGCATGTGGCCTTGCGTAGTGTGATTTTCGGAATCTATTTGTCTAGTTTTGGCTTTGTCGGAGTCTCCGACACCCGTGCCTCTTCGGTAAGGAATTTTCTAGAACTTCGCGAGTTGTTCCTAACCTTTTCGTTGTTGCCAAAAAGGCTTCTTACTATCGAGACGTTTTTGCAGTTTTGAAGAGCTTCAAGAGTCGTTAATTCACTTAACCATGAATTTGGAGCTTAGGTTGTTAGGATTTGGGTTCTAGAAACCCATTTCCACTCTGGTGAGTGCGAACTCTTTTTACATTTCATTTATTTTGAATTTTTTTATTTCAAAAAAAATGTTCTCGGGTTTTCAAATTCTTCAAAAATAAGGGAAAAATTTCCTTGATTCGATGTTTTGTCAGATATTATCAAGATTAAACTTTGGATGTTTGTTTGAATGATATTTAAAATATTGTAGTGGTTAGCTTGTGATATGGATGCCAGTTTGAGTGGCTATGTATAGCGTAATATTTGGGATATGATATATTGTAATGCCATTTGGTAGGGAAATCTACAATGTAAGTTACTGACATTTCATATAATTGCATGGATGTGTAAAAACTAGTCAAAATTATGATATCTATTTAAAATTGTGTAATGACAGGGATTGTATGATTTGAGTATCCACGACATGTAGCGTAGGAGTCATATTGCTATTTTAGTTATAAATTTTGTAATTGACTTGCATCATTTAAAAGCCATATGTTCCCCTAACTCTAGCCAGATGGATATGCAGAATGCGTTTGATGCATATCAGGGATATGTGCATACTTTGTTCGGTGCACATCAGGAAGACATGCATACATAGTTGGTGCATGTTCGGTAGATTTGCATAATATGTTTAGACACTGCACAGCTTGGGTCATGTTTGTTAGTCACTGCCTTTATGAGCAGTTTATCAGTAGGTCACTTTGGTGTTTTTTGCAGTTTATCAGCAGGCATTATCAACAGTCTATTATAAGCAGGTCTTCAAAGTTCAGCAGGTTCTTTTTGGGATCTGCAATTTAGAAAAAGGGATGCGTTAGGTGCGTCTTGCAGTGGATACAACAGCAACATTCGTTGAGCTTCAGCAGGTTTGGTAGTTGTTTAGTACCAGGTCGTGTTTTGGGTTCTGCAGTTTTTTCAGCAGGGGTGTGCTGGGTGGTTTCTTACAGTAGTCACTCTTGTTTTCAGCATAAATTGATGGTAGGTTTGGAACGGAAGAATTCAGATATAAACATTACAGTTTCATGCAATTTTCTAAGTTTATAAGGTCTGTTTTTGAATATTAGTTTATCTAGTAGTTTTAGATTTAAAGGCTTTGTTTCTAAGTTTTTGATTCCATATGTTTTAGGTAAAGTCGTCATGTATCCCCGACAAGTGTAATTTTTTTTTATCAAGTAATAAATGTCTGGCATCCTATGGTTGACCCTCCCTCCCGTAGGTTAATATAAAAAAGACAAATAAAGTATTCTACATTTCCTTTGTATATGCTAAATGTGATTGTCAGGAGAGAAGAAGTCTTTGGGAGGAGGTAGAACACTTTTCAATTTAATCAACCAATTAAACTCGCAGGCACACTTAGAACCTGACATGCTGCCAAAATAATTTACTCGTGCTCAAACTTGTGCTCTAAATGAGTTTTGAGATATTTAACAATGTATGAAATGCATGTTTTTCAAGATTCAAATCTAACAATTCTTCCCTCCAAATTAGAATTTTGTCCCCGGAATTTACTTACCTGACTGAAATAAATGATAATATTGCTTCCTCATACTATCTTCACTTTCCCACGTTGCTTCTTCGATTGAATGACTACACCACAATACCTTAACCAGTGAAATGATTTTTTTACACAGTACTTGCTCTGTTTGATCTAAAATTTGTAGCGGCTCTTCAACATATGAAAAATCTCTTTTCTGTTCTATAGGTTGTGCTGTTGACACATGTAATGGGTATGGTATATACTTTTGAAGCATAGAAACATGGAAAACATCATGAAGATGTGCCAAACTCGGGGGTAGCGCCAATTGACAAGTTGTAAGACCCACACGTTTTGTTATCTCAAATGGTCCAATGTACTGAGGACTTAGTTTCCCTTTCTTTTCGAATCGCATAACACCCTTCCATGGAGATACTCGTAAGAAAACTAAATCATCTTTGTCAAACTCTAAGTCCCTTCTTCTGTTATCAGCAAAACTCTTTTATATACTATGTGCTATCTTCGGTTTTTCTTGAATCATCTTGATCTTATCAGTAGTTTCTTGTGCCTAAAAATTCCTTTCTCCAACACACAAGAGTTCGGCACCGTCTACCATATAAAGCTTCATATGGAGCCATATCAATAATAGCTTGATAGCTGTTATTTAAGAACATTCTATTAGTGGTAGGTGGACATCCCAACTACCTGAAAATATTAATACACATGCTCGTAACATATCTTCAAGTGTCTGAATGGTACATTCTGATTGACCATCAGTTTGAGCATGAAATGCAGTACTGAATTTTAGAGAAGTTCCCATGGCTTCTTGTAAGCTAGGCCAGAATTTAGATGTAAATCTTGGATCTCTATCTGAAACAATTGAAACAAGTGCATCATGCAATCTAACAATTTCATCAACATAGTTTTGTGCCAATTTACTAAGAATGAAATTGTCTTTATTGGAATGAAATGAGTTTACTCGGTAAGTCTATCAACTATCACCCAAATAGAATCATGTCATGTTCGAGTGCAAGGTAAACTAGATACAAAATCCATTGTAACATGTTCCCATTACCATTAAGGAATAGGTAGAGGTTGTAGTAAACCTGCAGGGCATTTCTCTTTTCATTTTGATACAAAATCAAACATTTTGACAAAAATTTGGCTATTTCTCTTTTCATTCCCATCCACCAATAGTGCTTACGTAAATCATGGTACATCTTGGTACTACCTGGGTGCATAGCATAAGTTGAACTATGAGCTTCCTCTAGAATTTCTCTTTTCAAATTATCATCACTCGGAACACAGAATCGAGTCCCAAACCTTAGTATACTGTCATTTCTAACAATAAAATCTTATTGGAATCCATTTTTCATTTCATCATAGATCTTAACTAGTTGTGGATCGAAACTCCGAGCCTCTTGAATTTTATCAACTAGCATGGGCCTCAAAGTAAGTGTAGCCAATAAAGCTGTGTCATTTCCCACTGCAAGATCAACTTTCAGAGATCTAAAATCTGCAAATAGGTTCATTGAAATAGCTCGAATGTGTGTTAAACTTCCCAATGACTTTCTACTTAAAGTATCAGCTACTACATTAGCTTTTCCTGGATGATAGAGAATAACACAATCATAGTCCTCAATCAATTCAATCGATCGTCGTTGTCTCATATTCAGTTTTTTCCGTGTGAATAGATATTTCAAATTCTTATGATTAGTATAAATTTCAAACAACTCACCATAAAGATAATGTCTCCATATTTTCAATGCAAAGATAATAGCAACCAACTCAAAATCATGTGTAAGATAATTACGCTCATGAGTTTTCAATTGTCTGGATGCATAAGCGATAACCCTCCCATGTTGCATCAGTACACATCCTAAATCATGAAGAGATACATTACTATAAACCACAAAATTTTCATGTCCAGAAGGAATGGCTGACACAGGTGCTAAGACTAATCTGTTCTTTTATTCTTCGAAACTTTGTTCACACTCATCTGTCCATTCAAACCTTACCCCTTTCCTGGTTTGCCGTGTCAAAGGCATAGCAACAGATGAGAACCTTGAACAAAATGACGATAATACCTAGCTAGACCCAAGAAGCTTCGAATTTCAGTAATATTAGTTTGCTTCTCCCAATTCACAACAAGGTCAACAAAAATGCCATCTCCTGAAATTGCATGTCCCAAGAATACAACTCTATCTAGCCAAAATTCAGACTTACTTAGCTTACCATATAATTTCTCCTTTCACAAAGTCTACAATACAGTGGACAAATGTTCCTTATGTTGCTCTTCAGCTTGTGAATAAATTAAAATATCATCAATGAACAATATCACATAGGAATCAAGATAAGCTTAAAATACTTGATTCATCAAGTCCATGAAAGCTGCGGGAGCATTGGTCAAACCAAAAGGCATTACCAAGAACTCATAGTGGCCATATCTTGTACAAAAAGAAGTCTTAGGAACATCACTATTTTTAACTTTCAACTAATTGTATCCAGATCTAAGATCAATCTTTGAGAACACTTTGGCTCCTTGTAACTGATCAAACAAATCACCGATACGAGGTAAGGGATACTTGTTTCTAACAGTCACCCAATTGAGTTGTCGATAATCAATACGCATCCTCATAGTGCCATCTTTCTACTTTTCAAATAATACCGGAACACCCCATGGTGAAACACTAGGCCTAATAAATCATCTATCAAGTAAGTCTTGTAGCTGATTTTTAATTACTTTAATTCCAGATGAGCCATTTGATAAGGTGCAATGAAAATAGGTTGTGTAACTGGAACTAATTCAATAGTAAACTCAATATCTTTGTCTACTGGTAGGCCTGGCAATTCATCTGGAAACACATCAGAAAATTCACATACAACATGTATCTCTGCCAACTGCACATCGTTACCTTAGTGTCTACAATATGTGCTAAGTAACCCTGACATCCTTTATTCAATAATTTTCTTGTTTTCATAGCAGAAATAAGACAACCTAGAGTAATACTACGTTCCCCTTTGAAACTAACCCTGGTATCTGAAACAAGACTTCCTTGCGAAAATAATCAATAGACCCATGATAGGAAGACAACCAATCCATCCCCAGAATCACATCAAAATCATGTATATTTAAAGGCAATAAATCATATGATAATTCATTGCCTCCGACTTTGAGAACAAAATTTCTATAAATGATATGAGAACATAACATGATTTAATGAAGTAGGGATAAGGTCTATATGCATTGCAAATGCTAATGATATAAATGAATGTGTAGAACTAGGATCTATGAGAACATGTGCATCTTTACCCATAAAAGAAGCTTAGGCATCCTATTGTGTCATCGCAAAAACCCTACCCTGAGTTGTTAGTCTCGATGTGGAATCAGTACCTCTACCCCGAGAAGTACCAGTCATACCATTTCTTCCAACTGGCGCACTTCCAACTGATGATGCTGGAGCCTTATTTTCTGGACATGCCCATTTTAAGTGACCTTGTTGTCAACAAGTGAAACACTTACGATTATTTGCCTTCTCTTGTGTGCAATCTCTAGCATAATTCTCTTTCTGATTACAGTTATAACAAACCACAATTTCAACGCGAATATTAGTAAAACCTCCCCTTTGAGATTCAAACTATTGTTGTTCCGAAAAGTTTTTTTTTCTGACTAGAAGAACCATGCCCTTTATCTGACGAATGTCTCACCTGTTATGGAGTAGACATTCTATTTGATTGGGAACCCTACCCTCTCCTACTTGAAAATTTAGAAGTTGTTGACTATGAAGTTTCAAGGCGTGCTATCTTAAATTGTTCCCTCTTTCATGTCGCTTCTAGCACATCCCTTTCGCCTACCTTCGCCTTATCAATCAACTATGCAAACTTGTTATACTAGAAGTTAGATATTCATTGTCTAATAGAAAATTTAGCCCCATATCAAACCTCTTCACATTTAATTTGCTCTGAGTCTACTATTTTAGGTGCAAAACGAGACAAAACATGAAACTTTTCTTCATATTCTGAAACAGACATTTTTTCTTGCCTCAATAGTACAAATTCCTTGTGTTTTTCACGTTGATATGAAACGGAAAAGTACTTCTCATTAAAAGCCATAAGAAACTATACCCTTGTTATCGTAAGAGGAATTACTGGAGCTGGGGTATCATCTGGTGGAATAGTTAATGATCTCTCAATGGCCTCCCACCAATGAAGTGCCTCACTAGTAAACATAATAGTAGGCAACTTCACTTTTTGATCCCATCTTACCTCCATGACATCAAATATCTATTTAATTTTCTTTAGACAATCCTCCACTTCTACTTCCTCACCAGTTCATATAAATTTAGGTGGATCCATCTTTTTAAAATTTCCAATCAACATGCCTACCTCAATCGGTGCAACTACTGGGACTGGGGCTCTAGGTGGTGCTACAGGTGCAAGTGGTTGGGTACTTTGCAACTCAAAGAATCTAGCCTGATTATCTGTCAACCTTGTTAGTGCATCCTCCAACCGCCTAATTCGATCGTTAGGTTCTTCAAGAATTTGTTCCCCTTCCATATTAGGAACAAATGATGTTTAATCTTCCATATGCTCAATTCAATCGATTAAGAACCTCTGCCAATAAAATTTGGTAAAATAAATTTGCAATTTCATTCAAAACATGGTATCTAGACTAATAGACTCATAAATACTTTAAGTTCCACTTGTAGAACTTGACTCGACCAGTCTATAGAATCTAGCACTCTAGCTCTGATACCAAAAACTGTCACGCCTCATTCCAGGTAGTCAAGTGGGACCCGCCTCCAGAATGTGACGAGATAGCAACAACAAAACTTCAGTCAATATGACTTGAAAATAACATCTAGAAAATGAAATTACACTATTTACATGAGATCCAACACTTGCTCAAACAACATCAGTTTTGATCCAAAAACAAATTGAAGATTTCCCTAATTTACAACTCACAACATTTACACAAAACATACATGTCACTGATACAAATTAAGGAAACATAAGACACAAAACTCAACCCCTCTAAAAGACTCTAGTTGTACAGTGGACCACCTCTAGCTGAAGACCTAAAAATGAAATCATGAGATGAGTGAGTTATCCACAAGCTAAGTGAGTATTATAAAGTCATACATGAGAAAACAACTAACAAAATTTATAATTCCAATTTCAATGCTACAAACATACACATACTAATCACCATTCCGCTTTAACGTCTGAAATAAAAGACGACAACATAACAATTTATTCCACAATAAATAAATGAATATTAGTTCTCAAATATATGACAATTATACTCACATAAAACCAATTGATGTCTTTCTTGATGTACACTTTAGTCTCTAGGTGTTTGAGATGCAGTTGGAGCCTTCTCTGAACCTAGATGAAATGTCATAGGCTCAAGCTCAACATGGATCACACATTTGCTTATAGAATATGTAAAACACATGCTCATGAAATAAATGAATGCATTGACACAATAAAAGAGTAACCATGCTTCCTTGTGAAGTTCAAAACTCATAGAAAACCCTTCCCTTATTAACATAACCTGAATCATGGGTTCTGACCACCTATCATTCTATATTTAGTAACTGATACTACACTTTGAATTTCACAATAATTTTAGTTGTGTTAAAAAGTAGACATCACTAGGTTTGAAACCATATATTATATGGTTAAATTGGGTCCCTATGAAGGGAGATCCATTCAACACAATCCAACACAAAATTGCTGAAAAATCAGGACAGGACACAATATATAGGTCTGATGGAAATTTATGGTGATACCTGAATATAGGGAATTAGACTTCGAAATTTATATCCATGGAAATATTTATGCTCTAGTTTCCAAATCAACAAACCGTTCGTAATTTGGAGTTATGTACAACAGATCACGCCAAGTTTTGTACACAGTATGCAAATCAGTTCGAATTCGCATATACATCAATATAAACATAGAATCATCTATACAACTCTCTATACCATCAACCTAATTCAATATGATTCTAAAAAAAATGATAACCCTAATTTCTTTGACCTTAAACTATATTAAACCTTAATTTACCTGATCTTACACAACATTAAACAAACCCATACCTTAAGCAAAGCTTATACACTACACCAAAAACCCCTTTTAGCTACGCCAAGCTGGCCACTGTTCTAAACCGTTGGTTTATTTGCCACGGCCAAAAACCGTAGCTATATGTACCAACGGCTTAAAACCGTGGGTAAAAAAAACCTGGCCACGGCTTAAAACCGTTGGTATATTGGGCACGGCTAAAAATCGTGGCTAATATTAGCAACGGCTCCTGACCGTGGGCATACTTAGCAATGGCTCAAAACCGTTGCAACAAAAAACTTTAGCAACGGTTCTAAACCATGGCTAGGGTAGCAACGGCTCAAAACCGTTGCAAAAAAATTTTAGCAATGGTTCTAAACCGTGGCTAGCTATAGCAACGGCTCAGAACCGTGGCTACATGAAAAGCTGGAAAAAAAATTGGGCGGGCTTTTTTGGCGCTCGACCTTCCCTCCACTCGACTTCCATCGACAAAAAGCTTCCCTCCTCCCCTCCACTTGACATCGTCTCCTTCCCTGCTCCCTCCCTCGACTCGACTTCCCTGTTCCTTCTCCTTCCCTGCTCCCTCCCTCGACTTCCCTCCTCCCCTCCTTCCCTGCTCCCTCCCTCGACTTCCCTCCTCCCCTCCTTCCCTGCTCTCTCGACTTCTCTGCTCCTCCCTCGACTTCCCTGCTCCTCCCTCGACTTCCTTCCTCCCCTGGTCTTCCCTCCACTCGGCGTCTTCAAAATCGATCAAGCCCTCTCTCGTACAGGTACTCTCTCTCTCTCTTATTTTTTATGAAATTAGGGTTCGTAGAGTTTTTTTTTTATTTATGTCTCAAAAATGCCGAACAAATTGCAAGTCTTTGAGCATTGTTGACAGTTGATTGCAGAAGATGTTTTCATTTTGGGAAAAATAACTAGGTATACAATTGGATTGGGGAAGATGAAGTTTAAAATACATCTCAGTATCATCAATTTTTTTTACATATTAGGGTGTGTTTGGTTGATGGAATTTTATTATATGAAATAAAATATAGACACATGAAGGAGTGGATTCGATGAGTTACACTTTTAGTTCCCCTCAGGATCAGTCCTGAGATTTTTGAGGTCCAATGCCAAAAAATAAAATTGTTTATATGTGTCATTGATAATGAAGCTGGCCTAAATAGCACAAGTTGATTTCTGATAGAGTTTAAAAGTAGTGTATACAATTGGGTTGAGTGGGGTTTCATTTGAAAGCTTTATGGAAAAACTAGGTTTTATTGTGATGGAATTGAACCGGATAATCGAAAAGGAAGGAAAAAAAATTTATGATTTGTTTACTGAATGTGGATTGTGTTGTAGTGCTTGATTGCGTGTTTTATTACCAACCAGACTTGCAATGGTACCAACTACAAAGATTGCATTCATGTTCTCTCCATAGGCTTGAAAATTCAATATTTGCTCTTAGATTGATTCTTAAAACTGGTAGTTTATCAGTTACAAACTTAGTTTTCCTATCCACTTGAGCATTAGTGGTGTTTCTCTCTTCGTGTTTACACAATCATTAGACGTGAAAACACAATCTTAAATGGTGAATATACAGAGTGAATAGAATAGAACTTCTGGTAACCATTGTGTTTTACAATTCAAAGAAGGTATGTATCCATATATAAAGCTTGTAATAATGGAGCCTTAGACTTTGTTGTTACTTGGTGGACTTTGTTGTTATTTGGGACTCATGGTGGAAGAACTTCTTTTGATGGTCCGTAACCTAAAAAAAATATTTATATTCTGGAGGAACTTTTGTTTTCTATTGGTTAAAAATGTAAGGTTGGGTAGGTTCTTTGAAGGTCACTGCTTCAAATGAGGAAAGGTTTTTGGTGGACTATTTGAAGATTGAGGTGAATTCAGGCTTTAAAGATACAATTAGACTAAAACAAAGGAGAAGAGGTTTTGAATCAGGTGCAGGTTGTTGGTCTAAGTAAGGTGGGGACTAGGGATTAACTTCAAGTGGACTTAAGGTAAGGCGTTATCTTGTTTTATTGATTCGTTACATGCCTGGAAAGAGGATTGTTTTTATAACAACATTGTTGGCGCAATCTCTGCGGAGATATCATTATATTCGTTCTCAAGGGACAAGTTCATATACAAACAAAAACATGATCCGGATGGTTCAAATTTTTCTAATATTGCTATTGGGTTGCATTATCTGGGGATTGACGAGGTTTCGGGATGGGTTGCATTGAAGATTTAGATTGATCATTTGTAATGGCGTGGGGCCCTATTATAAAGCTTGTCCCATTTACTTTTGTTCGACTCTGGAAAGAGCTTAATCATTAAAAAGATGGAGAAAAGAGGGATTTTGCAATATATATATATATTTAATCCTATCCATTTATTGTTATATATATGTGGAAATACATGTTCACATTGGTGTTCTTGCTCAGATTATTGGACAGCATGATTGTATCCAATATTTGCAACTCCGTAGCTTCATCTAACTCCGTAGCATGATTCTATCATTTTTATTTTAATGGATACAAGATTTTTATCAATCTGATTCATAATTTGTTCTGGAGGGTTCAAATACATGACCAATAATATCATCCACCAAAAGTTACAAGGAAGCTTTAATGGATAATTTTAACTTGTAATGTGCATTTTAAAACAAAATGTTTATATGTATGTTGGTCTACAAATTCTGTTTTGTTGATGCTAATGATAATGTTGTTTTATTGTCTATCTTCCAACTACAGCAGGAACAAACAAGGCTACCTCCAGTGGCAATACTTTGAACACGAGGAAGCTTGATAAAGAAACAAAAGTTCTTGCTCGTGAGTACTCAACTCTTTTGATTTTGTGGTTTCTTACAGTTTAATTGTATCATCATTAGATTGCCTCTAGCTTCGACCAAGCTATAAGGAAATGCAAGATGCCATTCCCTATTTTCTCTCAATTTTATTTTGTTTTTGGTCATCAGTGTAGTAATCATAATTTACTGGGTTATGAACGAGTTTCCATAGATATAATCAAAAGAATGAATATAAATAAATAAATAAAAAAGATGACTAGTACAAGAATGAAATTAAACAACATCATGATTCATTCCCAAAGCCTAACCATAGTTGGTCTCAACATTTAATTAGGACAGCCATAGGAGGTTCCATCGTTAAGAGTACAGTTTGCTTCTTTTAGCTTCTTTGGACACATTATCTCATTGGCAACAAACCAACCTAAGTTATAGAGTTGATATTTGGTGATTTAGCTATTGAGAACTTTAAAATGTTGGGTGAGTTTGTTTTTAATGAGATCAGTTACTTGTGAATGTGTTAGGCTTCAGCCTCCTATCAAGTTTACTTATTCAAGGAGGAAGTATAAAACAGACAAGTGAAGTTGGGCAAGTTTATATGCTGTTAGCAGTCTGTACTGTTAGGTGCTCTGTTAACTCAGAGTGCTCTGTTATACTTACTGTTAGTGTTAGTTCTGTTGTTATAAATAATAGACTAGAAAGGGAAATAACATTCATTCATTTCTGTAATAACTGAGTACAACTGAGCTTTGCTCATTGAGGAGAGTGGCAATCTCGAATACTGCCTTTACATTTCAATCCTTCTATTGTAATTTTTACAGAAGCATTCAATACAAATAATCAAGTTTGCAGAATCAGTCTTCATTGATTTGTTCGACTTTCTTTGGTTGTTGTTGCCTTGAATGTGTCTTGCCAGGTTACAAAACATCCAGACATTCATCCACTCTGACCTTGGTATTGAGAGTGCACTGCTTGATTCTCCAATTCTGCAGAAACTTTATCACAAAAAGGTCAGTTCATAACAAAATGTAATTAGCTAGGTTTGTGCTCATCAGGACATGTGTGTGATCTTCAATTATTATTATTGTTATTATTTTCTTCTTCAAGATTGGTAGCTAGGTTGCTTAACTTAATTAACAGAGTTAAGAGATGAGCAGGGTAATTTGATGAACGAGTAATTAATTAAATGGGCGTTCAGGGCAATGTTATTATGACTGTCCCTACCCTTATACTCAAGTCAACCACTCATCTCTTTGTTCTTCATTTCATCTCTTTTTTCTTTTTGGTCATTCTCAGCTATGGCCTTGCATGTAGGCTCATAATGTATGGTGCAACCAAGGATGACTTGCCGACAACTGTTTATGGGCTTCTCTAATCTTCTTTGAATCTATGAAGAGTGGATCAGTAAGTGAAGTTGGCAAGTTGTCTTTGGCTACATTTTTCCATTCAGCTTGTCATGCAAGTCCTGTGCTGAAAATAATACTTGCATTGAAGGAGTTCTTCAAAGGCATGATTTATGGTTTGACAACCTTATTATTCTTGATTTAGTTCTTTACATTGCATTCTTTTCTTCTTTTATTGCTATATTATAAAGTAATGATATTAAGTATGATCTAAAGCTACTTAACTGACAAAGTTGATTATATTGTACTGGCTCTTCTGATCCTCATATCAACTCTTACTTATTCATCAAATCATTTATAGAAAAGAAAACATTGATCTCCATGCTCAACAGATTGTCATTGCTTACCAAGCATTGTTTACCTTTAGTAGGGAACTTCTCTGCTCCAATCCATTATCTAAGATCAGTTGTAGTTTTGTACTTTGTTAGTTTGTCCTTATATATTTTTATTTTGTTTTTTCTAAGATCAGCAATAAGCATGATTGTGGTATTTTAGAAACAATTAGTTTGGATAGGAGATCCAATGTAACTCAAGTAAATGAGTTGGATTGGGAATGTAGAAAGAAGGTCAATGAAACATTGTATAGGGTACCATAACAAATACAACAGCACAACTGGATGAATTGAAGTTCATTTGATTGGTAAATGATTTTCAAGCAATTTAGATTCCTTTGGTCAATGACTAAAGTAAATCTTTTAATTTTTTTGTGTGTAGAAATGTCAACAATTCCTTTAGACAAGTCATGGATGAACAAACGGGGAAGTGCAATGTATATAAATGGCGTTAGACAATTCCAACAGTTTGTTGAGGATAATGCAAATGGAGAGAGTCTTTTTCCTAGCCCATGTGTTCGATGTAGGAACTCGAGGTGAAACATTAGTGTTGACGACATAGGTGTTCATTTGTTAAGCCATGACATTGATACCAATTATGTCAAGTGGATACATCATGGAGAGAATATAAACAAGCATGTGATTGGTGTACCTATGACAGAAGTGGTTGAACTTGATGATGTCTGTGAATATCCTAGGATGAGCGAGCTAGTTGATGATGTATTCCTCAACATGCAAACTGTGGAGGCTGATGATGGGATAAATGACTTGAATGACACCGTCGAAGAATGTTTTGGCGGTAATCCAGAAGGTGGTCCGAAACTTTCTCGTGAACCTGAGACAGTTATGAACAAGAAGTATCAAAAGTATAAGGAAAAAGCGATTGTGCCTTTGTACAAAGGGTGTCCTCAGGATAAGACCATGTTGTCAACCATTATTGAATTGCAGAATTTCAAGACTCGTTTTAGTTGGAGTGGTAATAGTGTGACGATGTTGTTAAAATGGCTAAAAACCTTATTGCCGGATGATTGTAATTTGCCAGATAACTACCCAAACATGAAAACCACAATTAAAGATATGGGGATGGAATGTAAGACAATACATGCATGTGCCAATGGATGCATACTCTATTGGAAAGAATATGAGGGTCTGGTTGGTTGTCCAAAATGTGGGGAGCGTAGGTATAAGGTTTGTGTGGATGTCGATGACAACGACTCCGGCAAGGTATACAGGAAAAAAGTTAAAAAGGTTGTAAAGTATTTTCCATTGATTCCAAGGTTGAAAAGATTTTTTAGCATACCGTGGATTGGTGAAGCAATGACTTGGCACAAGGATGCTTGTTCAGATGGGAATTTGATGTGACATCCATGTGATTCAGCACAATGGACTTTAACAAATATGAGATGGACAGAGTTTGCCTATGATAGTAGGAATTTGAGACTTGCAATATCGACTGATGGTTTTAACCCACGTGAAAATCTAAGTAATGCTTATAGTTGTTGGCCAGTAATAATAACACCTTTGAATCTTCCACCTTCTTTATGCATGAAAAAGGAGTTTTGTTTGTTAACCTTGTTAATATCAGGGCCAAAAGCACCCGGAAAGAATATTGATGTTTACCTGGAGCCATTAGTAGAAGAGTTGAAGGAATTGTGGGCAGATGGTGTTTCAACTTGGGATGTGTGTACTAAAAACAATTTCCGATTGAAAGCAATGTTGTTTTGGGGTATCCATGACTTTCCTGCTTATGGGACTCTAGTTGGTTGTAATGTTCATGGTTATAATGCATGCCCTATTTGTGTTGATGATGTAGAATCTGAACGTCTTTCAAACAGTCGGAAGATATGCTATAGAGGCCATCGACGTTTTTTACCTACAAAACACAAGTTTAGAGATGACAAGGGATTCAACAAAGATGTTGAACATTGTTGTGCTCCACAACGGTTATCTGGCGAAGAAGTTGAACGAAGGATAGTGGAAATTTTGGAAGGTAGTTCTACACAAGGTAGGGTTAGTGGGCAAAAGCGCAAGAATATGGTTGATAATGATAACGTCAGTGATGAACCAACCAATAACATTGCGCCACCGTGGTCTAGAAGGTCCATTTTATTTGATTTGTCGTACTAGAAGTTTGTTGAGCTACGACATAATATTGATGTGATGCATACTGAAAAGAATGTCATTGAACATATTGTTGAATGTCTCTAAGAAAACAAAGGATGGTGAGAATGCTCGAAAAGATATGGAAGACATGGGAACTCATAAGAGATATTGGTTGAGCCATGACAATGAAATGGAAAAAACTTCAATGCCAAAAGCATCATTTGCCTTGACCAAGAAAGAAAAAAAAGTATTTATGAATACACTAAAAGAGTTGAAATTGCCGAGTGGATTTTCATCCAAGTTGAGTAATTGCGTTCTTGGCCATCCCCTGGAGCTAAGAGGACTAAAGTCACATGATTACCATGTCATTATGCAACATTTACTTACAGTTTTGCTTAGACATGTTTTTCGTGACAAGAAGGATAAAGATTTAAGAATTGCTATTCAAAGAATTAGCTTATTCTTTAATATCTTATGTGCTAAAGTGATCAACAAAACATATCTTCAGTTGGCACACAAAGGTGTGATTGAGGCAATGTGTGTCCTTGAAAATGAGCTTCCGCCTTCATTCTTTGTTATAAGTGTGCATTGCATGGCTCATCTAACCGAGGAAGCGATGCTTGGTGGTCCAGTTCGATATCGATGGATGTATCCCTTTGAGCGGTAAATAAATTTTCTAATTTTAGTGCACCTCATCACGTTATCTTATTATATTATATACTAATTTATCATTTTATTTATGATTCATAGGTTAATGAAACGATACAAAGACTATGCTAAAAATTTCAGATACATAGAAGGATCAATAGCAGAATCATACCTTGTAGATGAATCTGTTACATACTGCATGGAGTATATGAGAAAGCCACGGTTCGAAACTCACAAACACAGTCAAGAGGAGTGGCTTGATGTAGATGATGAGTATGCCGATGAAAAGCCATTGGATAAAGGAAAAAACTATATGCTAAATAATGTACAATTTAAACAAGCTCGAAGATGGGTTTTCAATGCACTTGTTGATTCGAGTGATTGGGAAGAGTAAGATATATAATATTTTAGTCTTTTTTTATAACTAGAAATATAGAATTATGATAATATGGTAACTTGTGCAGAAAATACAATGAATATTGCATGGAGTTGGCTACACAAAGTAAAAAAAAAGGGTCAAGGAAAAATGTTGAGAAAGCTACAGATTTTATTCCTTGGTTGTGTGATGAGGTATATTATAATGTGTATTTATTCATATATATATACATATGTAATTTTTTTTTATTTTCAGATTTAAGTTCTAAGATGATTTGTTTTACAATGTAGTTGGAGAAGGCTGGGGAAACAAATACCACACTTTGGAGGTTAGCCAATGGTCCAAAATTTTTGGCAACTCGATATCCAAAATATTGTGTAAATGGTTTCACATTTGCGACAAGTTCTTTGGATGAATGTTTGGTGACACAAGATAGTGGTGTCTCCATGGATGCCATTGCTCATTTTGTTGCTAGTACAAAGATAAGAGGCCAAAGGACCAACTAGTCAAATGGTATGGAGTTGTTAGAGACATACTGGTGCTAGACTACATTGATGTCAAAGAAACTGTCTTCTATTGTGATTGGGTCAAAGTGGAAGATAAGAAAAATGCATATAAGGTGGACCCAATTTGGAACCATGAGATGGTAAACTTGTCGAAGCTAAAAGACAAAAGAAAGGTGGAAGATGATCCATTCATTTTAGCTCAAGAAGCAAGTGGAGTATTTTATTCGAAAGATCAATCAAATGACGGGTGGCATGTAGTTCTACATACTCAAAGAGGCTTGAACACTAATGTCAATAAAAAGGAAATTCCCACTGTGTATCAAAGCATCTTGAAAGACAACCCCAACCTGAAGAGCTTACTGGAATTTTAATTGACTATGCTACAATATTTTTTGATACATTTCTAATGCTATTTTAGTCATCCTCTTTGGTTGAGACAAAATATTTTGTCTTTGTTTCTTATTTAGACTTTTGAGTTAGGAAAGGGAAGCTTTGTAGCTATGTATTCAGATTGGCTTTTCCAATGCTTTATAAAAATTTATTTGTGGTGATATGTTGTGGAAGGAAATTATCTATAAATGTGGTGTACATAGTTGATTCTTATTTCATTTTGTTTGCTAATGGTTAATATCTATAATGTCATTGATAGAGATGGATAGTACTCGCGACAATCTCTCCACCATTGATGTCACTAGATCTACAAATGATGACATTGAAGTTAAATAGACCATACAGTTCAACCTCCACGGTTTAGTTGTTGGACCTGGTGCTAGAAATTTCAATAAAAACATTGGAAAGCTTGTTGAAACCCTTGTGCCAATCAAATTCAAGGGTTGACACCATGTTACTGACAACTACAAAGAGGATGTGTGAAATGGCCTCAAGGTGAGATTTTACATCATTGATTTTCATAATGTCTTATTTTATTTTCAACTTATATCTCAATGGCTTATTTGCAGCGTGAATACGACATCCCAAATTATGTGAAAAAGAGTGTGTGCATTTGAAAATGCCTGAATATTATAGAAGGTTCAAGGCACATCTTAGGAAGAATTATTTGGATAAGTATCCTACCATTGAGGAACAAGAGAAGCATGTTCCAAATGGTGTCAGAGAGGAGGATTGAAAGGAGTTTGTTCGCTATGAGAGCACCTCTGAAGCGAAGGCAATTAGAGACCAAAATGCAAAACACAAAAAGGCTTCAAAGTATGTATGGGGGGGTGGCCAAAAGAGTGCTGCAGAAGTAGAGTATGAAATGGTAATTGAGTTTCTAGCTACTAGTACAATATTATATACCATTTAACTTTATAGGCTGAGAGTAATCTTTCAAGTATATAGGTTTAGAAGAACCCTGATGGGGAACCAGTCACACGCACTGACATATGGATTGTTTGTCACACGGGAAAGGATGGAAAACCTACGCATGGTTCTGAACAATATATGGTATGTGCCCAATGATGTCTTTTATACCCAATTCTTAATTTACGTTGTAGTTGTTTGAATATTATTTGTGTCCTGATTTATTTTATTTTTTCATTCTTTTGAAGGAACAAGTTAAAGCAAAAAAAGCTGCATTGCAAGAATCTTCAACTCAGGGTAACATTGACCTCACTATTGATGATGATCCTCTAAGCCAAGTGTTTGGCCAAGAAGCGAGGGGACATACTCGTTGTGTTGGAACCACTGTCTCTAAAAGGAAGTATGATGCTGCACTTTCCGCTTGTTCATTGTTTTTGGAAAAAACATTGGAAGTAAAAAAATGTAGTGAAAAATATGATAGATTGGAAGAAAATGTTAGATGGATACGAGAGACACTTGAAAGTGGAACTTATGTAAGACCATCAACAAGTGAGGGAATACAAGGAGTTGTTCAAAGAACTGAAGATACACCGTCATCCGGTGCATAATCGACAAGGCAACCAGATAATCCATTACCTCCATCTCCATTACCACCATCTTTATTACCTCCATCTCCATTACTACCATCTCCATTACCATCATCTTCTCAAGGTGTTGCGAGGTTTCCTTCTCCAAGCAATCATGTTCCTTCAGTGTCAAGGAGATACAAAGTTTGTGATTGGGAAAGGAATGTCATTGCGATAGCATTAGAGGTTGTAGATCCTATCCATCAATTCTCTTGCGCTTGTTATGGATCATTGAACCCTGCAACAGAGATCAGACTTTCCTTATGCTTCAAATACAAGACTGGGGTGACACTTTACAAAAGTGATCCAAAAGGAGATAAGATGGGGGATTTGGACGTTGGTGATTTCTTCATATGGTGTAGAACTCATGTGGAACTTGATGATTGATAGTTACAAAAACCAAGAGTCTAATGGTGAATTTTCTGACTATATTTACTTTTTAATGTTTATTTATGTTTACTTTTTGATTATGATGTCTTTCTTTTAATGTTTATTGATGTACGTGCTATTTCTAGCCGCAACGGGTTTCAGCGTGCGCGGTTAGCACACTGGTTTTGAGCTGTGGTTGAGGTATTCTCCTTACATGTGGTGGCCATCTAACCTAGTTCAAGTATTATATCTATTTTATTTTTTGTTCTCTTCAATTATCTCAATGAATGTGAATTCATGTTTCCACTGATCAAAAACATGTATAGTACACAATCGTAAAATGTCTAGTGCAATTCTATCCAAAATGTCCATTAATGTACCTTAATGACTTAATCTAAATTGTCTGCATGGCTGTCAATGGTTGTTGTACCCCAACTCAAACAAAAGGACTCACACTTGGTCATCTTTTAAGTACACAATCATGAACCTATCTACAGAATGCAGGGAAGGGGGAGAGACATTCTCTCTGCCATGCCATGCCATGCCATGCTATGCCATCATTTGATATTCTCATGTAGTTTGTGGGTGTTTCAGTTTCAGAGATTCAATTTCATTATCTCTCCCTCTCATGCTACAGATAATGTGCATCCAAGAAGGACACAATGGAGGAGGAGTCTTCGTCACGATGACACACATGGCAATGCCGACTGAAGCAGCAGTATGAAAGTTCTCCCTGGAACTTCAAAGAACAACAGTGCCAAGGGAGTATAACCTACACCCAGACGTATTAAGCACCACGTAAGTCTCATATATTCATGTTTATTTTGTTTATCAGCATCCGTTTATATTGTGAATTCTTTATGTATCTATATTGACTTGCAGAGTGATATTTGAAATGTTTTTTTTGTTCTTTTGTTCTTTTCAATTACATGTGGTGGCCATCTAACCCATGTGTAATCTGCAAATGACACACATTTTATCAATCTGTACCAAGCAACTTGCACTGTTAATGTGGACTTAGATATGTATTTTAGATAGAATATTCAGGGTTTGTGTAATAGGACCATTCACTCTGCAATGTTTTTAGTAACGAGAACACATGGTTGATGCCATTTATATGTTCTACATTTCAGTCTTATAGTAAGGATTACTTGTAGTGTATATATTACTTGTAGAGTCGCAGTTGTATGCATTATTGCTATACTCAGTTAAATTCTTACTTTTTTGTGATGCATTGTTTTTTTGTTTTTCTTGCGAGACAGGGACTGGAACTATTGAAGCTCAGGTATCTTGTTTCAAGGAGATGGTCAGTCACAAGTACAGCTGAGCTCTCACTTGAGTTCATCATTTGGAAATTCCTCAAATTCTGTTACGAGGACAGGGTGTTCAAATTTTGGGCCAGTTTCTGGGGATATGAACCGGACAGTTTTGAACAGTACTGCAAATTCTGGTCCAAGCGTGGGGGCAAGTTCATTGGTTACGGACGCTAACTCGGCACTTTCAGGGGGTCCTCACTTGCAGAGAAGTGCAAGTATCAACACAGAGTCTTACTTGCGGTTACCAGCATCTCCAATGTCGTTTACTTCTAATAATATAACCATTTCGGGTTCATCAGTTATTGACGGATCATCTATAGTGCAGCAGAGATCTCATCAAGCCAATAGCCCTCAGCAAATGCAACAGAGGCAGCAAGGGACTTCTGCTACATCTCAGCCAACATCACGAACATGCCATATTCCTCTGTCCAGCTCCTTAAGTAAGGAGGCAAGCTATTTATCAGAGATGCAGAAGAAACCTAGACTAGACATCAGGCAAGAAGATGTTTTGCAGCATCAGGTTATCCAACAGTTGCTCCATAGATCAGACTCTGGTCAATTACAGGGACACAATCTGCAAATGCAAGCCTTAATTCAACAGCAGAGACTCCTACAACGACATCAACAGCCGCAGCATTTCATGCAATCTTTGCCACCAATGCAACGGGCCCAGTTGCAACATCAATTGCAGCAGCAGCAACAACAGCAACAGCTGAGACAGCAAGTGCACAACAGGGAATTCAACCGGCATCTGCAGTAAAGCAATCCTATCAGAACGGTGTATGTGCTCGGCGGTTGATGCAGTATTTATATCATCAACGTCATCGTCCTTCTGTAAGCTACTGTTTCATTCGCTATTTATAGCCTGTGTGATAGATTTATGCCTTTTCTTTTTTTAAGTCTGTTCAGAAACGTTTTATTGATTTTTTGGAATAAGAAACTGTCCTAACTTTTCTCCTAATTTAATAGTGAATTTCTTAGGATTCATGTAAGATAGTTGTTTGAAATACTATTTCTCAAATGCAATTAACCAGTTATTTTCTAAATGTTTCTCAAATGGTTGGAAATAAACTGCTTGGAATATATATATATATATATATATATATATATATTTTTTGGTTCAATTTTCTTTTTTTCCTTGCTGGTTTGTAAAATGTCAAGACATTTTAGTTGTTCAGGGAACATTCTCTGTCTTTTTGTTATGTTTCAGGAAGCATGGCAATGTGACATTTGCGGCTCTAAATCAGGAAGGGGTTTTGGTAAGGATTTAATTTCTTATTTTTGAAATTCCACAAGGTATTATTTTTCTACTAATCCGAATTCTGCCATACAAAAGATAATGAGCAAGGATGCAAGTACAAAATTTTGGAATAGTTGTTTTGCACCTCATCATATATTGTCCTAGTTGTTTTCCTATATTCTAATGGGAGGTTGTTCACATTCGTGGCATTGGGAATGACTTGGCAGGTGAATCTACTATTATCATTTCCATTACTCGCAACTATATGCTTTGAAGTTTGAAATTTGTGTAGCATTGGAAGAATGACAACATACCACAAGTAGGTGATAGGCCCCAATCAGATTTACTTGTACAAGGAAAAGGCATAGAGAAACAAAACAGTGAATGGGGGAGCAATCTGTTGATTGCTCTGTCAGTGAAGGGTGCAGTTAGTTGCGCTGTTAGTAAATGGTGAAGTCTGTCAGTTAGTGATTTGCTAGGGGGGAGTATGTCTAGAGGTTCTGTAGTCTATCAAGTCTTATAAATTCGGTTAGTTTTCTCCATCTTAGATACTACTATAAATGTAAGAATAGTAGGAGCAATTAGGGATCTTTTTACTTACTGAATTCTGTTGTACATTGAGCTCTGCTCTAAGGAGATTTGGCATCTCAAATTAGCCTATACATTCATTCAATAAGAATCCATTCTTTTGCTGCCTATATACCTTGTGTTTGTAGTGTGCATTGATCTGCTGTGACCCTAACTCTGTTGAACCTTGATTTAGCTCTTTGATTATCTGTATGTGGAACTGAATGGTGGAGATCCATATTGCAGATCATATCAGTATGGTTGTCGGGGAATTTGGCTATTTCCTGTTAGGAAAAAATTTGAATGTTGGAAGATGCATAACTGTTCATTCAAAAGACCCTTTAATACATAATTTGGCTGTGTTCCAAAGATGCTTAGACACTAGTGCCCCATGATAGTGCTTGTGAACTTAGGGTGATGGGTGTGGGAAGAGTACTTTTGTGATCTTGTCCTTGTGTATCTTCACTATTGTTGTGTACAAAGATTTTGTGATCTTACCCTTACATACTTGTGCTTGCATGATACATTTTGTTTATCTTTGGACAGAGGCTACTTTTGAAGTACTTCCCAAGCTTAATAAAGTCAAATTTGACAGTGGCATTGTTGATGATCTTCTGTTTCTTGATATGCCACGTGAGTGCCGATTTCCTTCTGGAGTAATGATGCTAGAATATGGAAAGGCGGTTCAGGAGAGTGTTTATGCTAGAATATGGTTTGCGACCAGCAGCAAGCTCGCATCAGTGAGTCCCTCGCAGAGCAGCAGTCCATCCTCGCAGCAGCAGCAGTGATTCCCTCAGCAGCACGTGATTCCCTTGCAGCAGCAGCAGCAGTAGTGCGTACCTCGCATCATCAGCAGATCGTCCCTTGCAGTAAGTCCCAAAATCTGCTATTGTTTACTTTTTTTTGCAGTATTTTTACGTCTTAGTTTTTAGTCTTTGAACACCACATTCTCTCTTCATATTGGAACTGGAATGTGCATAACTGAGTGAGAGGAGTGATGACATGATTTTTGCAGGAAAGTCCAACACAAATAGTAGCCGAGATTACAAAATCAAAGGAAGTCAAGTAGATAAATTCTTCCACGCATTTGGTGCCATTGCTGCCATTCTTGTTTGCAATACCTCCGGTTTGTATGCTAGACCTTATATGCTAGATCAACTCCTAGAAGCCATTTTGCAGTTCCAATTTCTCTTCCAGTGTTTTTAGTCCTGTTTGTGTTTAGTTTTTTCCCAATCAGTTTTTCCCTCTCTTTTTTGTTAGGTTATGTGATGCAATCTATTTTGATCACAGCTTAAAATAGTTAAGTTGAAGTTGATCGAGCTCTGTGGCACATCAGAATCTGAATTAAAAATTGTAAGACAAGCATCAAATTATTACGATGATATTCTTATTCTTTCTGTCTTGTAATCTAATTTTTTTTCTTTTCAATTTCATTGATATTGTTATTTGAACTACAATTATAGGTCTCAACATCAATGAAAGACCTATGCTTCGATGTTTTTGGCATTACAAAGGAAAAGAAAGACCCAAAAGCTGTGAAAGGCCACAGAGGTAATTCATCAATCTTCCATGGCTTCTTAAAAGCTTCACACCTATATATGCATTTTTCTGACCTGTTTTGTAGATATTATGTAATTTTTCTAGTGTTATTGAGTAGAATGTTTTTTTTCTTCATATCTATAACAGAACTGTTGGATGCATTATCTGGCAAAAGGAAGAGAGATCTTTTTTTGATGATTCTCTTGGTAACAATGAGATGGAACAGGCAAGGAAGGGTCTTCCTTTAGAAAATCTGGTGGATATTGCAGCACTGAAGTCTGTATATGAGGACTCTATTTGTGACACGAAGACAGAGAGGCACGTGGGACAACCCTGGTCGAAACTGAACTGTGCAATAGTTTCTCCTGTGTGAGTCTTGTTTCGCAGAATCTGATAGCTGCTCATATTGAGCCTGAGTATAAATTTACCTACTCTGTCATACCGTGATAGTTTGACATACCCTGGAACAGCTGCGAGGAACGACTGCAGGGTCGAGACAGACCCTGGAATAGCTGCAAGGAACGACTGCAGGGACAGTCGTGGTGTCGCGAAAGGGCGAGGCGGTGTTTGCTGGCTGATGGCCTGTTGCTGCGAGGCAAGTTGCAGCCAGACGTCAACATGCTGCCTGGGTACTGCAGGGTGTGCTGCTTAGTGTGGCAGTGCGAGTGCGGGCTGGGCTAGAGCATTTGTGTGTGACAGTTGCTGCTTTGGAGGGTTTTGTTGGACTCAACTTGGAAATTGGGCAGGTTTGGTGTTAAACTTCTCAATTTGATTTATGGGTGTTTGGTAAAATTTTGTATTTATTTGGAAGTTTTTTTCCTTTAAACAGGATGCTACCCCATCCAAATTTGTAGATAAAGTTTTTAAACTTTGAAAACCAGTCCAGAAGGCAATGAGTTGAAAGGACTGGATTATCAGGTTAAAGCTGTTAAGACACTGGTTGAGATTTTACCTGGGAATACTGAAACAAGTAAGATTAATATAGTGTAGCTATTTTTTCCTTTGTTTTGAGAATTTATTGTGAAAATGTAGATGTTTACTTCTTTATTCAGCTGAATCTTGTTTTGGAGAAGCACATGAGGGTACGGGTTTCACTGGTAAGGATAGGCCATTTACTAAATAGAACTGACATGGGATATGGACATGACATGGATATAACAACTAAATAGAACTATGACAATGTATGATAAAAAGAGATACTTATTATTTTGTTATATATTACAACATGGAAAGAGCAAGTGTTATAATTGGAGCTTCCTTCTTTCTTTCATATTCACTATGTCCCTAAGTCATTTCTTTTAACTTAAAAAGGAGATTACCTAATATATATATAATTTTTTTTAATATCAGAAAATGAAGCATTTGTATTCATATTGTGTAAAAGGTGGGAGGAGTGGCAAAAATATGCTGAAATACTGTGTCATTGAGAATGAGATTACCAAATACCAATTACATTGTGTTTTTTCATTGTAGAGCACCGACGAATGATTCCTATGATTAGCTACATCACAAATTCACTTCAATAGATAAGCAAATAATCTAACCCCTACCCTTCTATGATTTTAGGAAACACTGACAATGCCAAAGGACTGGCATCATTATTTACCCTGTCTCCAATTTGGGATTATTAAAGATTTTGTTGGTCCTTTGGAACCATAAAATCCAATATATTAAGTACAACGCTATTCCCATAGTAGTCTATCAAAAGCCCTTCCGAAAGCTTGGCATTTCTATCCTTACAGTCCTCCATTATTGATGATAGAAACACCTAGGATACACCACCAAATTTCTTATGCAAGACGACATCGCAACATCTACTGGTCCCCCTAATATAATGCTGCCCTACATCTGCAGTGGGTACTCTGCAGTGAAACAGAGCGCACTCTGGTTTGCGACCAGCAGCAAGCTCGCATTAGTGCATCCCTCGCAGAGCAGCAGTGATTCCCTCGCAGCAGCAGCAGCAGTGCGTACCTCGCATCATCAGCAGATCGTCCCTTGCAGTAAGTCCCAAAATCTGCTATTGTTTACTTTTTTTTGCAGTATTTTTACGTCTTAGTTTTTAGTCTTTGAACACCACATTCTCTCTTCATATTGGAACTGGAATGTGCATAACTGAGTGAGTGGAGTGATGACATGATTTTTGCAGGAAAGTCCAACACAAATAGTAGCCGGGATTACAAAATCAAAGGAAGTCAAGTAGATAAATTCTTCCACGCATTTGGTGCCATTGCTGCCATTCTTGTTTGCAATACCTCCGGTTTGTTGCCAGAAATACAGGTTAGATTTTTTCATTCATTCCTGTTTTTTCAATGATACACACACAATATTGTTTATACTTGAAATCAGTCATTATAAAGCTTATGAATGAATATTATTTTACAGTCGACATTGCGCAAACCGTATTATATGTCTACGACATTGTGTGTGGAAAGATGAAAAACATGAGATTAGGTGCGGCAGTGGGATAAAAATGTTGAGAGAGTATCGCTGCCTTCTGGAAAACAATTGGTAATGCTTTTTAAGTTTGCAAATTTTTTTTTTTTTCCTGGAATGTAAAATACTAATGTTTGAATTTATATAGATACCTGATTATGCAATGTCCTGGAATGTAAATCAAAGAAGTAAGTGCTTTCGAGTGACCTATATGATTTTATATATTATAATTAAAGTTTACTAACTTTTAGTTTTGTTGAACTCTTATATATTTTTAAGGCCATTTGGTCGCCTGTGGTGGGATGAGGCTGTTGGAACTGTAGTTACTAGACCTCAACCCCATAACCAGGTTAGACCTTATATGCTAGACTTATTTTTAATATATCTACTCTGAAGATTGCATGCAATCTCATTCTAATATCAAATTTGTTTGTCAGACTCTTCTGCATCCTGAGCAAGACAAATTCTCACTCCCCGTGAAAAGGCCAGTCTATAAGGCTTTCCTGATTACTACAAGCTTTTTGGTCCTGTTGTTGAGAGGTAACTGACTTCCTCAACATGTCAAAACATCAAAATTTATATAAATCTCTTAAATTCATAGTTTCTTGTTTGATTGGAATTCATTAGTGATTTTATTCAATGGTTTTATAATTGTTAAGCACTCATACCATGATCTTGCACACCCAAAACAAGGCATGAACTTGACTAGCTAACAAGCTTTATGTGCGGTTCTTCAGACTCTTCAGGCCTATCATCATACCTAGCCATTTCTACATGCCTACTAAGGATCCAGATCTGCTTCCATCTTGTTTGTACAGTCCTATTTCTATTTTGTTCAGAGTTAGAATCATAATATAAGTAATATGATTATCATCATAGAGAAGCTGCAACACTATAAATTTATTGTGCGGGCAGTGATGGTATTCAACTGCAAACACCCAATGGTTTTCATAATGGCTGCTAGTACACCAGAAATTATAGGTCATGTTTGTCTGTCATTGGTTTATTAGCAATCTTTATAGGTCATGTTTGTCTGTCATTGAGTACTGACTAATTTTTATACTGCAGGGCTCTGAAGGTCTGAGCTAGTACGGGCAGCAGTATGTTGGACAGGAGAATGCGCATACATTGCTTGTTTCTGGGGTGCAAAGTGTGTCATTGTATCAACCATCACCGGTGCCATATGCAAGCAACTACCAGGTGCTGCATTCTCATCATTTTCAATATATTGAACAAGCAACTACCGAAAGAAATGGGGTCTGTTCCTAAGGGCATCAATGTATTTTCTTACATTATAACTAGGGCGATTTGTATTGTTGGAAGAAACAAAGAGAAATTCTTTTGGTTTAGATGCGAGTGAAACATGATATAACAAGCTATGTTCCATTTGTTCAGGTTAATCCTGTTATTGTACATTAGTGCTATTTGTTTACATGTTTTTGTTTGGCGTCAAAACTTGACAAGTTCATTTTTACGGTTGATTTTGTATTTATCTAGCATATAGTTTGGTAGAATCCTATTCGTGCTGGAGGCATGACACAAACCATAGTAAGGACTGATTTTGCAGGTGCCACGGCTGTGATTTTGCTGCAGCAGCCGATTATATTAACTTGCAACGGTTTAAAACCGTTGCAACAAAACAATTTTTTTTTTTTTGAATTTTGTTTTAATTGCCAACGGCTTAAAATCGTGGTTCCAGCTTGCCACGGCTAGAAACCGTGGGCATTATTCATAAGTTGCTACGGCTTAAAACCGTGGCCAAGGTTAGCCACGGCTTAAAACCGTTGCTATCACGTTTGCCACGGTTTACTTCACACTGTTTAGCCACGGTTTATAACCGTGGCCATGGTTAGCCACGGCTAAAACCGTTGCTACTGTTAGACACGGTTTATAACCGTTGCTAATATCTACACTTTGTCACGGCTTAGAACCGTGGCTATTTTTGCCACGGCTATAAACCGTTGCTATCTTGTTAGACACGGTTTATAACCGTTGCTAATATCTACACCTTGTCACGGCTTAAAACCGTGGCTATTGTTGCCTACGGCTAAAAACCGTTGCTATTATTCTTGCAATGGTTTATAACCGTGGCTAAATACTGAAAATCACGTCTCCCATTCAAGCATAAAACCGTTGCTACAATGTTTAGCAACGGTTTATAGCCGTTACAAAGAATTTCGCGACGCCTCTGTAGTCCACGGCTCTTAGCCGTGGCAATGGCTTACGCCCACGGTATAGAACCGTTGCTAATGGGGGTTTTTGGTGTAGTGAATACTCGAAATATGGGATGAAGAAAATTTATTTCTAGTGTGTTTGGCCAAAGGACAAATAACACATTTATTGGAAACACAATACTAGCATCGTGAAAAGAGACATGAAGAAGATGAAGAGTTTAGTTCGAAAGGTGACCTAGGCGATTGTGCCATAACACAGGGTTGTTGTCTTGAGTGATGTGATAAGTGGTGGAAGTTGTGGTGGTGGTGCCTTCTAGGTAGTACAAACCATCAAGCTCAGTTGTTGTCCCAATCATCTCTCCGAACGAATGTTCTATATCAGACAAGAATTGTTAAGAAAAATGGTGAGAAAAAGAGAATGTTTTTGCGAGTTTGCTAATAAAAATTAAATTAAGATTAAAAGAGGGGAACACATAAAATATCATGCAAGGTAAAAAACATAAGAGAAAATTCATTGTGCCAATGTATGTAACAACAAGTGTATCATCAAAAAGCTCAATGGTTCAATTGTGGATGAGTTTGAAAAATGTGAGTAAATGAGGGTTATGAACTATATGATTAGTGGTGCCGCTATCCAATGATCCAAAATGAACGAGAGCCATGAGATTTGAGAGAGAGTACTTACCTGTCAATTTTTTAATAGAAAGGTCATTACCAATATATATGACCATTGGACTTGTTGTATGGTGATTGGTGGTGTTGAAACTACTGCTTGTATTGTCACCCATGGGTGGCAACAACTACGTGATGCACTGGTGGATTTGACTGAACGCTAGGTGTTAATAGCCCGATTCTTTAAAATCAGTTGGCTGTACTGGTGGCTCTGACTGAACCTTGAGGTGTTAATAGCCTGATCCTTTAAAACCATTTTTTTTCTCCTTTCAAAAAGGCGTCTTCTTCTTCCTTTAAAATTAGGAAGATGAAAGTGAAGCTGAAATTCGGTGATCCTATAGAGTAGCAGCGACGACGAGGAAGCGAACGAGGATCTTGAGCTCAATCTGCTCCAATCGATATCTAGTTCGATCAGATCGGGCATCAATGGCAGCCTCTTGACGGTCCAATCGACTAAATACAAACTTATATAAGGTAACTTTGCCATAACTTTGTGGAAACAAGAAACATAAGACTTCTTATTCTATTATAATTTTTCTAACCATATTTTATACTGACTATTTACTAAAGCCGCGGTTGAGGAATGAGGAATGAGGAATGGATGCAAATTAAAAACAATAAAAAAAAACTTACCAAAAAACAAAAATTAAAGATGTCTAACAAAAAATAGTCAACATGAGTACATATTGGCCTTGGTAAGCCAAGTAGTAAAGTGGGCTGCCAAAAGAACCTCTCTAATAACCAAATTAGAAAGGATGTGTAATTAATTTCAACAGTTTCTTTAGGCAGGTAATACTAAACTGAAAAAAAAATACTTAAGGACCCCACTCCACTTTAATACAAGGGCAGGTTTGCTAAAGATAAATTAATAACCCAAAATATTAATCTGGTTATCAAAAGGACTAAAAATAGAGATCATCAAATTGAACTACTAGAAATTTCGTTCTCTCTTTCTTTTTGAGGACAAATGAAACTTCCCTCTATTCCTTGAACTATAAATAAAGACCAAACCTACACAAAACCTTCAAACTAACTCTGACGACTTGAACAAGTCTTTTCTTTCTCTTGCTACAATCTGTTCGACGGTCAATGTGTCGCCTGTGGGTTTCTGAGAGTTGTGAACTTGCTTCCAAGCACAAAATGGAAAGAACTACTTGGGCGATGGAGAGATGGATGGGAATAATAAGAAGATCAAAGCGGTCTGTGGTTCTTGATGAACAAGAATGTGTTGGATTTCCATGACTTGCATGCATCATTGCTTTGATAAGGTTTAATGTAGGTGTTCGGTAGAGGTGTCTCTCTGCAACTTATCAGTGCTGTTAATGGTGACCCAGGTTAGTCTTTTCATTCATCAACAGATATTTTTTCAGTTTTAGTTCTTGGGTTATCATTCAATATTCATGCTTAGCTTACATGTCACGAAGGCCGTCCGATCGATGGTTCGGGTTGTAGGAACATAATCCTAAAGCTTTAGAATTGACAATCGGCTGAACCAATACGAATTTTCATAAACTAGTTTTATTTATTAACATCAGTTTTTTCAAAGAAAAAGTAATATCTATTCTTTGCTTTTGCTTTCTCCTTTCTGTTTTTATTTATTAGCATTTGTTTGATTTTTATCTTTTTAAGTTTGCCTATTGCCTTATAGTTTTTTGGCTGATTTTTCATTCAATGAACTATTGTAGAGATGTGCACAGAGGGAATTGGGCCGGACCTACCTACTTGGAAGAATGGATCAAGAAGAACGCAATCGGTTGGCAGCTGGCGAATCGGTATTCCAAGTCACATTTGAGTGGGATGAGGGAAGTAGGCGTTCCAGGAGCT